>VZTD01005359.1:205797-267090 GCA_013397725.1 Rhagologus leucostigma | reverse complement strand
GTGGGAGTGGGGCAGGCGGCCGCAGATTCCCAAAAAGGGTGGGGAGGGGGGAGGGGGGAGGGCAGGGGGTCCTGGCACCGTTCACCATCGGGAAAAGGGAGAGGGACTGAGAGGGCGGAAGGGGCTTGGTGAGAGCCCCCTCCTCACCCCACGATAGAGGGGTGCTGCCCCTCCACAGGACCCCTCTATCACCCACCCTGCTTCCAGCAGCTGCCGACATCGCGGGCTGCTGCTTTTTGCCCCCAGCCCAGGATAAGACCTGCTGGGGCTGTCCCCATTGTCACCACGTGGGACGAGCCGTGGGTCACGAGCTATGGCCACTCTGCCGGGAAAAGCCGCGGGTGCGGGCAGCTCCCAGCTGTGCCCACCCAGCCCCACCGTGCCCACGGGAGAGCAGCAGGGCGCAAACCCTCCCCGGGACCCACGGGAACCTCCTGAGCCACCGCAGCACCGCCAGTTCCTTGTCACCACAAGCGGCCGTGGCCAAAGCTGGTGGCCAAAGCTGGTGGCCGAGCCCCTCTGCCGAGCCCCCGGGCAGCAGAGCCCCACGGAGAAGAAGCAGGAGCGAGGCGGCTGCCGGGGCTGCCTTGTGGCCCCTCACGGTGTCCTCACGCCCTGCCCGGGCCCGTTCCCCCCGCGCGGGGCTGGCACCGGTGCGTGTCGGGGCGCGGGTGGGAGCAGGTCCTCGGGCCAGCAGCACCGAGCACATGATCTGTTGTGGCAGGTTCCCTGCAGCCTGGAGCCAGCCCCGAGCGAGCGCTGGTGATGGCTTTAATTGCTTTCAGATTCGATAGCCCAGCCCGTGACAGCCCGGGCGGCGCGGCCCCAGCTGTGCCGGCCCGGACCCCGCGCGGCCCCGCGCCCGCTGCCCTCGGATGGAGAGCCCGGGAGGAGGAGGAGGAGGAGGACAAGAGCCGTTCTGGGGTGGGATCTTCCTCTTCATCCCGGCAAAGTCTCCTCCTTCCTCGTGTCTGTCTGGGTGACCCCCTGAGCCTCGTCCCTGGGGAGACCCAGCCGAGGGACAGCGTGGCACCCCGGGATGCCATGGCAGCCCTGCTGTGAAGCCACCCGGCCATGTGCCACCGTGACCCCCAGGTGAGCACCCCAGAGCAGCTCCAGCCCCGCCCTCAGGGTGCAGCTCTACCGTATCCCCATTCGGAGGTGCGGGGGAAGTTGGAGGGCTCTGCTCACCCATCAGAGCTGGGGACGTGGGAGGTGGAGAGTCCGTGACGCCACTGGGGCACAGGCTGGTCCTCTCTGGTGGCTGCTTGTGCCCTCCCAACCCGCACGGCCGTGTCGGGGGACTGGGGACTGCTCTCTAGGCAATCTGGGCCTGACCCAGATCTCGGGGGGTTTCTCCCCCATCCGAAGGGGGAAGAAACTGACCCCAAGCATCAGGTCCTCACCCCACTGGGTGGTGGCTGTGGGGGGAGCTGGGGATCTCCGGGGTGGGAGGATAAAGGGCCGCTCACCACCTACAGCGGCACCCGTGGGCTGGCCCTGGCCCCCTGGTGCCTGTGCCCGCATCCTCCTCCTCCTCCTGTTTGCCGCTGCTGCCACGGTCCGAGGTACCTCCCCCGGCTCCAGCCCAGCCCGGGTGGGTGCAGGCAGCTGCAGGATCCGTAATGTTTCCCTGCCTGGCACTGGAGTGTGCTCGAGGGAAGCAGGATGAGCACCCTGGCACCCAGAGCTCCCCCGTGCCCGCACGGCCCGCAGCAAGGCGGGGGGTGCCAGCCTGAGCCTCCCTCCTGGCACACGGTGCCAGCGATGACCGTGCCACGCGTCCTTCCTGAGCGCGACCAGCCGGGAGCCCTGGCCCCAGCGGCACCCGCTCCCTCCGGGGGTGACGGGGTGGGGATGGGGCTGCCTGCAAGGAGCCCCGTCCCTGTGCCTGCAGGCTGGGCAGCAGCAGCGGCTGGTGCCGGTGGAGGCGAAGGCTCCTCCGTGGCTCGCCGGCTCCTGGCAGAGCGCGGGACGCGGCGGAGGATGAGGAGGGGGCCGCTCGCATCCCGATCCATTATTGCGGGCAGCGCCGGCGGGCGCCCGGGGCAGGGGCTGCATTATTGACGAAGGGGAAGGCAGGCCGGGGCGCAGGCAGGGACCCTCCTGCAGGGCTCAGCCCCGGGCAAAGCACTTCGCCTGCTCCGCAGAGCCGCAGAGCTGCCAGGCCTGGCCCGGGGCAGCGGCCGCAGCCGCCCACCGCAGCCTGGTCCTGCGGCCGCAGAGCATCCCCCGTGCCCGGGCCGGTGCTGGGCTCAGGGCACCGGTCGGCACTCCCGGGGAGGATGATAGAGGTGGGCAACAACACCCTTGCGACGCTCACGCTGGCACCGGCGCTGCAGCTCTGCCCCCTCAACCCAGCGCAGCGCTGGTGCTGCTCTTTTTTAAGCTTCCCTCTGTCTCCAGGCGGAGATTTGTGGCGTAAAATGCACAATATGTTCTATCTGCCCTGTGGGAGCCATAAAATATTCACCAGCAGCTCCCATTATAGTCAGAGTGAATCACAGAGAGCGCTCGAGCCCTCGCTCCCTGACATGCCCCCTCCCCGAGCAGCCCCGGCGCAGCCGCGGGGTCCCGGCGGTGCCAGGGCCTGACGAGCGGCCAGAGCCCGGCCGGATCCCACGGCAAGGACCCACATTCCCACCTCTGCTCCCGGGAGATATTTCTTCGGGCTCAGCAGGTCAAGGTGGGGGGGGTGACCGTGCTGATGAGACGGCGACTGCCTTAGAGAATCCCAGACTGGTTTGGGATGGAAGGGACATTAAAGCCCATCCGGTCCCACCCCCTGCCATGGGCAGGGACACCTTCCACTGTCCCAGGCTGCTCCAAGCCCCGTCCAACCTGGCCTTGGACAATTCCAGGGATCCAGGGGCAGCCACAGCTTCTCTGGGCACCCTGTGCCAGGGCCTCCCCACCCTTCACCTGCGAGTGTGCCCAGGGAGGAGCAGCACCGGCCCTGCGGGGGGAGGGGACCAGCGGGACGGCAGCAGCAGTGGGGTGGGCTCACACGCCCTGGCAGCCTGCCCTGCTCGCGCTGTCCCACCAGATGAGCTGGTGTGTGGGCATCCCTGGGGTGACTCGCGCCGCCATTCTTGCAGCCGCAGCCCCTCGGGTGAGGTGTCACAGCCGTGCCAGGGCAGTGGGACAGCCCCTGCCTGCTCCCTGCCGCAGCTGTCACACCTGTGCCTCTGCTCTTCCTGCGGCTCGGTACCACAGCACTCCTCCTCCATCTCCCCTCCACAGTGTCCTGCTGTCCGTCCTTCCTTTCCATCCATGCTTCCCTTGACCCGCTGCTCCCTCTGCCCGTCCCCATCTTCCTCTTCAGACCCCAGGCTTAAGACTGACAGAGCCGAGGGATGACAAATTTCCTGACGAAGCAACACCCTCCTCCAGAGCTGATGTGTCAAACACAATTCTATCTTTTGCCACGCAATTATTTGTAATTATAAAGCAGTTAATGCTGCCTCAGCCCTCGGGAATTGGGCACAGTTAGCGTTGGATTTCACCTCCACCCCTTCCACGGCTACACCGCGGCTCTCAGCGCGGTCCGTGAGGTGTTCTGAGGGCTCCCAAAGTGTCCAGACAGGATCATTGCCCTCCACTGCCATCCACGTGCCTGCTCCCGGGAGATGGTGTCCCCTCCAGCCCCAGCCCACCCGAGTGCCCCCGGCTGCACCGGGCACTGCCGTGCCAAGCTCCCGGCACGGCAGGATTTGCTCCCGGTGCGTTGGCGGGTGCGGGGCTCACCAGGACGTGGCTCCAGAGAGCCGTGGCCGCGGGAAGGCAGGACACGATCGCCCACTTGGGCTGGTCATCACGACAAGAGCCACCACCAGGTCACCGGGCTGAGATGTCCCGGCGTGTCCTTGGCACTGAGCAGCGCAGAGCGGGGCGGGGGGACCCGTGGTGGCCCCACAAGCCACCGGGATCGCCAGGAGGCGGCAGCGAGGGGCCGCACGGCCGCGAGGGTTAAACCCGGCTCCTCTCCCTGAACAGACTGAGGCAGAGGAGGGAGCGTGGCAGTGCCCTCCCCGCCAAAATTAACTCTCCATCTGTTTCTCCCCGGCTGAGGCTGATGGCTTGTGACAGGGCCTCCTGAATGCAAAGATGTTTCGCCCGGAAAAATCTATTACAAGTTGCTGTAAGAAAGACCGAAATCCTCTCCTTCTGTCTCTCCCTACTGGTCTCAAGGTGCCCACCCCGGGCGAGAGCGGGCTGGCAGCCGGCCGCCTCCGCTCAGCCGGAAAGTTCTCCCCGCGCCAGGCGGCCTCGCCGCCGGACAAACGGCACGGCAGGGAGCAGGGGTGCTGCCCTGGGTGCTGCGGGAGGGAGAGCTGCTCCTGCATCCCCAGCCTGGGCACGGTGCCGGGGACGCAGCGGGCACGGCCATGGCGCTGCCCGGCATGGAGCGGGTGGGGAAACTGAGGCAGGAAGAGCGGGAGCGCATCCAGGCGGATGGTGGGTGCCCTCTCCCGGCCACGGCACAGCCCTGCTCGGCCCTGCGAGAGAACAGCGCTCATTTCACGGGAATTTCTGGATTTTGCTTTTGTTTGGCTTTATTTCCGCCCCTTTCTGCGCCACCGCACCCCGAAGTGCAGCTGAACAACAACTTCAAATTCCCCTTTTTTTGGTGCTCGGCTCTCCCCCCCGCACACCACCGACTGTCACTGCTCCACTGCTGGAAATGCCTTCAAGACCCATTGCTTGGACCCCCAAACCTGCCCCGTCATCCCTTTCGTCTCTTCCACAGCAAAACCAGGCAGCTTCAGTAAAAAACAAAACTTTATTTGGTCCGTCAGAACCTGAGTTTGAAAACCACCCATGGATAATTCGTATCATACAGGGATTACTGATCTGATTTACAATTGATAAAATATCCTATGATTCTGAAGAGCTGGACAGTATTTACAGGGTTAAAAATATTCACAGCTCAGAAAGACAGAAAGAGAGAGGAGGAAAAAAAAGTGAAGGACAAATCATCCCAAGGAGGAAGGAGCTGGAAAGAGAGAAAACAGATCAACAAACAAAAATACGGACAGAGCTTGGCTCAGCAGCCCCGGCTGGGGGGGCTGGGAGGGTGCCAGGGCAGCCCCCTCCCCGCCACCCCCAGTCCCTGGGGGACACAGAGGGACAGGCCGAGCAGAGCCCCCCGCACCCCCTGCCCAGCCCAGCTGCCGGTGCAGGGTTTGGGGTGCAGGACCCCCCAGCACGGTCCCTGCCAGAATAGGGTCCAGCATTGCCCATCACCCCCCCTCAGCTGTAGGTCCACACAGCTCAGGAAGGAGAGGGTGCACGGGGGGACCCCCAAAACACACACACACACACACACACACACACACACACACACACACACACGTCAAGTCGGAGAGCCACGATGCCCTGAAAATGTGGGGTGCAGCTCCCCCCAGGATCAGCCCCCACCTTGGAGCACCCACGGGGCCAGCAGCACCCCGAGGTGCAGCCCTCGCCTTGTGCTCACTGCCTCCCGCAGCACTCAGGCTCTGCAGGAGGGGGCTCTCCCCTTCCCCCCAAAATCCCCCTCCCCAGCACATGGACTCGGGGTAACGCCAGGGAACTGCTCCCCAACCCCGGGTCTGTACCTGTTGCCCCCCCCTTCCTCCATGGGGCACGAGGGGGGCCCACAGGGCAGCGCCCGGGGGCTGAGCCCAGCTCGGGCCATGGCTTCTCTCCAGGCACTGCTCCCACCGGCCGCCTTTGCATAGTGACACTTGTGTGACAGGGTGAGGGGGCCTGGGGCCGCAGCCCCCGCGAGCAGCACCCCGAGGCCCCGCTCCCCACCCGGAGCCGAGGAGGAGGTGGTGAAACCTCTGAGTTTCACCCCAATTACAGCGAAAACCCCTCAGCAGCAGCTTTCTGCAACAGCCCTGCGCCCTCTCCCCTCCAGCCCCGGCACCTGGGACGGATGGGGTGGGTGGGGGGTCCCTGGCACCATGGCAGCGTGACCCTGGCACCCCCCGGCCCGGCCTCAGCGCCACGCTGGTCCTGGCAGCAGACAAAGGGGACAACAAGACAGCGGGAAGGGCCCGGGGACAGACGGAGGGTCACACAGACGGACAGACATCAGAGGTATATTCTTCTTTTTGCAGCGCCAGCGCCCTGGCACCGCGGGAAGGGGCAGAGTCCTGAGCGTGGTGCCTGGGAAGGGCCTTGACAGCAACCTCCAGCCCCTCCCTCTCCCACAGCCCCCGGGGCGGGCAGAGGGCACCGGGCCCAGCGCAGGTACGGGGCAGGTGGGATCCTGAGATGGCCCCGTGCCCCCAATCGCTCCTCGTAAAGTGCGTGGGGGCAGCAGTGCCAGGGCGGGGGGCAGCGGGCAGGGCTGGTGCTGGCCCTGAGAACTCGCCCCGGCCCCGCGGCGTGGGGCAAAGTGCTGGGGGTGCCACTCCGGCTCTGCCCCACGGCTCAGCGCTGGCGGCTCGGGGGGGGCACCCCGGGCCAGAGGCTCGGTGACAGGAACGGGGCAGAGGGGCGGGGACGGGGAGGCGCTTCGTCATAGGGGCCGGGGGCCGTGCAGCCCGGCGACCTCGGGCGTGAGCAGCGGGTTGTGGGTGCCCTTCGTCAGCACCCAGTCATTGAGGAAGGCCTGGGTGGCTTTGCGGTGCGCCAGGCGGTGAGTGATGGAGAAGCCGGCGTTACCCTCCAGCTGGGACAGGATCACCAACACCTGCCTGTGGAGAGAGCCACGGGCTCAGGGCATCAGCCTCCGCCCCGGCAATCCCACCTCTGCCCTGGCAATCCCACCAGTGCCCCGGCAATCCCACCTCTTCCCTAGCAATCCCACCAGTGCCCCGGCAATCCCACCAGTGCCCCGGCAATCCCACCTCTGCCCTGGCAATCCCAACTCTGCCCCAGCAATCCCACCCTGTCCATGCCTCCCTGCCATCCCTGGCTCTGCCTCGCTCCCAGCCTCCTGCCAGCCCCCGTGACCCACCCCTGCCTACCCCAGACCTGTGCAGGGGGGGGACGCTGTCCTGCGTCTTGAGGCTGCCGCGCGTGGACACCACGTTGAAGCTGTCGGTGCAGTCGCACTGCACGTGCAGGTAGGACTTGGGGTGCCGGTTCTCCACCACCACGATGAGCCCTGCCCAGCCGTGGGTCAGGTAGTAGCAGGTCATCCCCTCACGGCCCTGGGGCAGACAGCAGGGAAGGGAGTGAAACCCCTGAGCACTCCTGTTCCCAAATCAAAACCCTTGCACTGGCATCCTCCACTCTAGCCAAGGGCTGCCCATCTGCTGGGGTGCCCCATGCTGCCCCGGGGAGCAAAGGGGGTGGGCGTCCAGGGGTGGCAGCCAGAGCCGGCACAGCCCCGCCCAACCCCTGCCCGAGCGAGGACACCACAGGTCCAGGCTCCCTCTGGCAGCATCACCCCCCTCCCCACCGCAGCCCCCGCCCTGCGTCCCCCACCCACCTCGTGGCGCTCGCCCTTGTTCTCGGTCAGCAGGATGATGGCATCGGCCAGCGTGGTGGGCTGCGCCTCCACCTGCTCCACCATCACCAGGCGGGAGCTGTAGATGGCCAGGATGTAGCTGGAATAATCAGTGGCCGGTCGGCTGCTGGTGGGACTGGAAGCTGCAGACACACCCGGAGGAAGGGGGATCAGGGAGACTGCCACCAAGCCCACGATCCCCGGCAGCACGGCGCTCCTGGGCTGATGCACGTGCAACATGAAACAGGCAACCTCCACCCTCAAGAAAGTTCCCACGGTGAGGACCAAGGGCTTTGGCACCTCTCCCTTCCCCAGGGCCCCTCCATCCCCTCACCCTGGGCAGCAGGGCCGGCCAGGGCAGCGCTCCAGTGGTTGAAGGCACAGCACACGACGGCGTATTCGCCCGGCTCCAGCATCACGTCGCAGTTGACGAACTTCTTGACGGCTCGTTTGCTGTGGGCCATCAGCCGGCCCAGGCTCAGCTTGTTCCCGCTGGTGAAGGTGGCCCGGAAAACCATAATGCACAGGTCCAGCAAGTGGCTGTCCACCGTGTCCGACCTCCTGGGTCAGGAAGGAAGGGTCACACGTCACCCAGGGCACAGGCACCAGATCCAGGGAAGAGCTATCCCACTGCCCCAGATATCCAGCCCCAGGAGCCAGCCCTGCATTCAGGGGTTGGGTTCCAGCTAAACATGAGCAGTTCCCTAGATTTGGAGAGATGGTGATGGGGGCCCATCCCTGAGCTCTGTGACCCCGGGGGATGCCATGTGATGAGAGGCTAGTGTGTTTGGATTTCTTCTGGGCCCACAGAATCACAGAATTGTGGAATCGTTAATGTTGGGAAAGTCCTCTAACATCATCAAGTCCAACCATTAACCCAGCACTGCCAAGGCCACCACTAACCCATGTCCCCAGGTGCCACATCCACGAGGATTTTAAATCCTTCCAGGGGTGGTGACCCCACCACTGCCCTGGGCAGCTGTGCCAGGGCCTGACCACCCTTCCAGTGAAGAAATTTTCCCAATATCCAATCTAAACCTCCCATGGCACAACTTGAGGCCATTTCCCCTTGTCCTGTCTGAAAGCAGAGCCCGCCCCCCCCCCGGCTGCCCCCTCCTGTCAGGGAGTTGTGCAGAGCCACAAGGTCCCCCCTGAGCCTCCTTTTCTCCAGGCTGAGCCCTGCCTGTTTCGCTGCCCTGCCCAGCTCACCTGCTGCCCTCCTGGAAGAGGGCAAACTCCAGGGCTGCACGCTCCAACACCGTCAGCGACGTCACCGTCACCGGCCCGTTGGCCTTGTTGGGGAACATGCCCTGCACACGCACCTCGTGCCAGTCCGAATGGAGCTTGCAGATATCCACCGAGTCAAAATACCTGTGGGGAAGCGGGGCTCAGTCCCGATGGGGCACACTGCTTGTTGCAGGACACCCACATTCCCTAGGGATGACCGGTCCCGCCTGCCCCAACGTGACCCCGTGTCCCGTTTTCCGTCCCTGCCCTGCTCCCCGCCCCACAGCTCTGCCTCTGGCAGCGCCATACTTGATGAAGTCGCTGTACTCCATCCAGAAGACGCCCTCGCTGCTGCCATGGGGCATCAGGTCATGGCGCAGGGGGAGCGGCCAGTGCGGCCACTCGTCCGACCAGCTGCCGTTCCAGGAGAAGCGGCCCCAGGGGTTCCGGAGACGCAGTAACCTGGGGGAAGGGGAAAAGTGTCAGAGACCCAGGAGGGAGGGGAGACCCAGCCAGCCCCCCACAAAGGACACCCCGTCACTCCTGCCTTCCAAAGCCCTCACAGCATCCCAGAACTAACGTGTTGCCCCAGATGTCCCTGTCCTGCAGCTCTGGACCTGCTGCTGCTCCCTCTGCCCTTCCCTGCCCAAAGGAGCTCAGCTGGGTGCTGTGGGGAAGGGGCTCAGCAGGGCAGAGGCTGCTGAGAGTGACATGGCTGAAAATACAGCTTCCTACAGCAGCCCAGGCTGCCAGGGTGGCACCCATTTCTATCCCCCCTCCATCCAAAGGTGAGCAGGATGCTCTGAGCACCTCACTGAAGTGAGAGCGCAACTCCGTCCTCTGCATCTTGTGAGACCAGGTGAAACATTCTACCCCCGGACATGGAGCCAGCAGCAGGCAAGGACAGCTTATATGACAACAGCATTTATGTGACACTCTAGGATGGTGTCATCCTTGCTGGCCATGAGGATGGGACACCAGAGAGTCCCCAGGGTCCCGTCCACAACGCCCTCAGTTATCCGTCCCCAGGGTTTCTGCTGGGACTGCTGGCAGGAGCAGCTGCTGTGCCACGGCAGGCTCCAGCCCGAGCTCACCTGAAGCCCTGGACATCCCGCACGTCCAGGATGGAGTAGGCGTGCCGGGGTCGGAGCCCCATGGTCTCATAGGCCACGTCATCCACCTTCATGTTGCCTCCGCCACAGGACGCGCCCATGAGGAACCTGCACAGGGACAGGAAACCCTCGGGGTCCTGCCAGGCCTGGCATGGGGGGAAGCTCGTCCCTACCACTCAAGGCACAGGACAGCTTCCCCCCAGGAGGCTCCTGGATGCTCCCTCTGCAACAACACTGTTGGGATCAACAACACTCCCCGGGCAGTGCCCAGCCCTGCTGGCCAGAGCTCCCTCCCCTTGCCCACGTGCACGCTGAGCCCAAGCGCCAAGGAGAGCTGCTCGGCACTGGGGAGCTTTGCCCAAACTTCCCCCGATTTCTGCCAGGCCCTGGGGTCCTGCCCACTTCTGCTGGCTGGCAGAAAGCCACAGAGAAAGGCAGGTGGTCTATCAGCTAGACAAGTTGGCAGGGATGAGGACATTCCTTGGGGCAGGAGGTCTGCACCAGTCAGGTTTAGGGGGACACCATGTGCTGGGAGCTATCCATCCGTGTGGCCCCATACCCCAGCTTTCAGCCAACCCAACTGCCCTCCTGGCAGAGCGATGAGCAGGGGGTCTCTGCTTTGGCTGTGCCCCCTCTAGACCAGCACTAGCCAGGTGTCATCAGCGAAGATGTCACATACGGGTGGGCGACACGTGCAGGGCCAAGCATTCACACAACAAAACAGCTCAAAGCAAAGCAAGCGGGCTCAGTGCCGCTTCCTAACTCCTGCAAGACAGCAGCAACGCGCAGGGGAAGTTCACCAGGCTCTTAATTTCAGATGAAAATTACTCACAGGAGAAATAATTTCTCAGAGCTTCGAGTGGGAGCTCCACCACTGCTCCAGATGAGTGGCAAGGGTGGTGGACTCCGCCCCAGCTAATGCAGTAACCCCTCTCCTGAGCCTCTAAAGACAAGAATGTTCCCCCTCACCCCCCTCTCCAGTGTCCCTGCTCCTGCCTCGTCTTACCCAGCCTCCTTAGAACTCAGCATTTTGGCCCAGATGAGGTCAGTGTCAATGGGCTCCTCGCGAGGGTTAGTGGAGCTGACCTGCAGCATCAGGCTCTCGCAGGGGGCCCCCGTGAGCGTGGCCAGGCCTTCGATGGCACGCCCGGCCTGGAGGGCGAAGTACGAACCGTGCAGCTTGGCCAGCGCCTTCTCAATGAGGGCCACCCACAGCTGCTTCCTCTGGGCCTGCAGAGAGAGGGAGGGACAGGTCACCACCCCGGGCAGCCAGGGAAAGCCCCTCGAACCCACCCCTGCCAGCCTTCCTGGGGTCGGAGAGGCAGGAGCAGCAAGGCCACGCCAGGAGCTTGTCCCCTTGGCCATGGGCGACCCGTTCGCTCTCTGCTCAGTGTTTTGCTTGCACAGTTTAATTCCCCTTGGGAAAAAGCCCTGGAAGGGACACCCAAGAGGCCTGGATGCTGACAGAGCTGCACCCTGGGGTGCCCAGCAGTCAGGCTGGCAGGGTGGGTGCCCGCCCTGAGCCCCTTCTGTCCACTTCAACCTGGACTTAGAACCATTTAATAATGGGAGAGGATACCAAGGCTTCCAGAGCTCCAGGACAATGCTCCCAGGCACAGGGTGGGATTGCTGGGGTGTCCTGTGCAGGGCCAGGAGTTGGCCTCATGATCCTTGTGGGTCCCTTCCCACTCAGGACATTCTAGGATTCTGGGATGTGGAGCACATCTGGAACAGCTGCCTTTAACTCACACAGCTCTGCAAACCCAAACCAACACCCCCCTGGCAGAGGAGGTTGCCCAGAGTGCACACAGCCGTGGGACTGACTGGATTTCACCCAGGGAACACAGACACTGCTTCAAGGACAAGCTCCAAAAACTTGGACTGGCAAAGTCCTCTACTCCAGCACAGGGAGTAACTACAAGGCCTAATTACAAGATGCAAGTTTTTTCCCAGCAAATGGGGTTTGGTATCCGGTGCTTGGAGAGCAGCAGGGAAAATCACTGGTACATTGTGACTGTGTGACTCACAGGTGGCAGCCAAGAGCTGGCAGAGGAAAGGAGGGCAGTGAAGATTTCTTTCTGATGGATAAAGAGAGCTTATAAGTGCTTTTTGCTGGTTTTTGGGTCCCTCACTCAACAAAATCCATGTTGTTTATTTCTGCCTGAGCCACAGCCAGGGAGCTCAGATAAGAGCCTGATTTTCTTTTATTTTTAAAACTGTTTTTCCTTTTTTATCCCCCACATCCAGCTCCCACAGCTGAACACTCAGCAGAAAAATCTCATCACGATTCAGATGCCCCCAGAAACAGAGGCAAGGCAAGTCCAGCCCATGTGAAAACCTTCAATCTTAAAAGAACCCCAAAAGCAGACTTGAAATTCATGAAAGATGGATGGAAAAGGTAAAAACCAAGACAGCTAAACCTTATGCTGAAATAAAGAAATGCATCTGTATCCTCTGTCTACTGAGAGGCAGAATGTAGACACAAACTCCTTCTTCTTCCCTTTTCCAAAGTTTGAGTCCTGCCCTGACATGGCTGTGTGTCAAAACGCAGAGGACTGGGTTTGCAGAACGCAATCCAAGCCAGCAGTCCCAGTGCCTGTCTCCTCCTGACAGTGGCACTTTGTTTTCTTTGGCAGATTTTGCCGCCCGAGTTTCAATAGAGATGTTCTCAGTCTCCTTCATGGACATGATCCCAGCAAGAGCCCCTGGGCCTGGCAGGCAGGGCAGGGCAGGGCAGGGCAGAGCGACGTCCTGGAGGGGCTGAGGGAGCTCCACTGATCCGAGCAGATGCCACCCCAGTGTGCTCAGAGCAACTGGGCACTGGCTCGGAACAGGCTGCTCCATGTGCCATCCCCTCCCTCTCCACGGTCCCTCCCTGGCAAAGTCAAGCTGCCAGACCTCCCCTCAGAGGAAAGAAACAGCTTTCCCTCAGTCCCTTGCAGTGCAAAACATAGGTTAAAATGTTTTCCTTCTATATGAAGAGTAAGGGTGGCTTTCCCTGCAAGTGAAGTGGCTGCGGTGCAAGGAGGAGTGAGGGAAAAGCAACTGTAAATGAGACTTCTTCACTGCAGCCTGGAAAATGCCAAAAGGGGCCTAAATAGACGGATATTATGGCCTCAAAGAGTTCGGCTGTCTTGAGGACACAGCAAAGAGCAGTGTCCTGAGCTGCAAACAGGGTGCAGCCAGTGCTGGATGTTGCATTTTTGTCACAGCATCCCCCAGCAGCTCCAGGCTTGGGGCAGAGCAGCTGGGAAGTACCCGGTGGGAAAGGACCTGGGAGTGCTGCTGGGCGGCAGCTGGACATGAGTCAGGTGTGCCCAGGTGGGCAACAAAGTCAATGGCACCTGGCATGACAGGAAGGACACTGAGGGGCTGGAGCGTGTCCAGGGCAGGGAACAGAGCTGGGGAAGGGACTGGAGCCCCAGGAGCGGCTGAGGGAGCTGGGAAAGGGCTCAGCCTGGAGAAAAGGAGGCTCAGGGGGGACCTTGTGGCTCTGCACAACTCCCTGACAGGAGGGGGCAGCCGGGGGGGTCGGGCTCTGCTCCCAGGGAAGAGGGACAGGAGGAGAGGGAACGGCCTCAAGTCGCACCAAGGGAGGGTTAGATTGGATATTGAGGAAAATTCCTTCATATAAAGGTGGTCAGGCATTGGAACAGGCTGCCCAGGGCAGCGGTGGAGTCACCATCCCTAGAGTGTTCAAAAAACGAGTCAACGTGGTGCTTTGTGAGATGCTTCAGTGGGCATGAGGGTATTTGATCAGTGGGTGGACTTGAAGATCTTCGGGGCCATTTCCAACCTCAATGACTCTACAACTCTAAATGCAGCACAAAGTAGGTGCCTCACACAAAGCCCAGCAGCACCTCTTCCCACTGCCTCTCCTGGGAGAGCCTGGGGTGAGCCTCCCTGACCCCTGGAGCACTGCCCACCCCCGTGCCCCCGCGGCACTGACCTGGGAGAAGAGCAGGTACCCGCACTCGTCGCAGGGCAGCATGTCGTCCACCAGCACCGTGGTCCACGTGCCGTCCTTGCACAGCCGCACCTGGTAGGCACCCTCGGGGCACAGGGTCCTGGTGATCATCACCCTCTCCACCAGCTCCGGCCGCTCGGCCAGCACGGCCAAGGCGCTCAGGAACCTGCCGGGCAGGCGGGGCGGCCTCAGCGGGGCACGGGCAGGCAGCGAGAGCTGCCCGGCCACGCAGCGCCGGGAGGGGGTGAGGCAGAGCATGGGCTACAGCCTGGGGGCATAAATGGGTTTGAGTAGGGCTGAGAGGGCCGAGCTGGAGCTGGAGGAAGAGGGGGGAAAGAAGGAAGGGGCGGGAAGGTGTCAGCCCGGCTCACTCGCCCTTACCAGCAGTTTCCCAGCAGTCCCTGCAGGATGTCCGAGGGCCGGGGTGTGCGGAACACTGACCACTTCACTGACCGGTCCTTGAAGATGCTGCAGTTGATCTCGTGGGGCCGCAGCCACTGCTTCACCCGCTGCTGCACGCTGTCACCTTCCGGGAAGCCCACGGACTTGGGCCCAGGGGGGAAACTGTCGTCTACGAAATTGACTTTGTTCTGCGAGAGCAAAAGGCAAGGAGAGCATCACTCGGAGCCACGTGGGACTGGGGGGCCTGGAGAGCCTCCCACTGCCCCCCAGCAGAGCCCCCGGCCCTCCTGCCTGGCCCAGGCAGTCCCTTCCCAGCCCTGCAGGGGCCAGGACTGCGCTGGTGATTGCTGGCAGCCGCAGAGATGCTTTTTGTGCTTCGGGTCCAGCACTCAGCCTCGCCTCGGGCTCACCTCTCCGGCCCCAAGCTCCGGGCTGTGACTCCAATCTGCCTTTTCCTGTTTCACAGGAGCCTCCCCGGGCAGGGACCGTCTCACACTTTGTGCTGGTGCTAAAAGCTGGGCTGTGGGGGGCCTTGGCTGCCTCCAGAAGCAGCAAAGCTTGCAAACAGCAAGGCTGCGAGGAGCCACCTGGCACACAAACACTCCTCAACCCGAGCCTCGTCCCTGCCCCGGAGGAGCCACGCTGGGCTTGGCAGCCCTGTGCCACCCCCCGGGCACATCCATGGGGGATGGGAGGGGCAGCTTTTGCAATTGCATCCAGCCAGAACACAGCCAGGCAAGCAATTCCAGAGTGAGGGTATCCCATGCCCCAGCCCTCCTGCAAGAGCTGCTGCGTAATAAATAAATAGGGTGGGTGGAAGGGCAGGTAATCCCATAGGCAGTAACCACACGGATGGAAGCGCAGAACTTCACCAAGTGGAGAAGGGTGGCTTTTTCAGTCTAACACAGGGTGAAATGAGAACAGGTGTTTCTTTGTTATTGTTAATTAAATTAAATTAAATTCTTTCAGCAAAAGCTGGCTCTGACTTAAATTAGCTTTGTGCACACGGAACTAGTAGTTGACCTCCTCTTTTGTGGCAATCCTACGTGAATGCTTCCTTTGTGGTGCCTCAATTAGCACCTCCAGCTCCTCTTTCGCAGGAGGGTGTTTTTCAGCTCATAGCTGTCCTGCTCTCTCGGGGGAGCGTCTGCCCCGCGCAGCTGAGGAGCAGCCACCGTGCCAGCAGCCTCAGCCACATCCCGGCCGGGGACTGGGATGTGACCCATCCCTGCACATGGATCTCTGGGCTCTGCAGGAACCTGCTGTGCAGGGCCGTGAGGACACGAGGGAGGGGATTCTCCTCCTCTGCTCCGCCCTTGTGAGACCCCACTTTTGTCCAGCTCTGGAGGACTCAGCACAAGAAAGATGTGGATCTGTTAGAACGTGTCCAGAGGAGGCCATGGAGATGCTCCGAGGGCTGGAGCCCCTCTGCTCTGGAGCCAGGCTGGGAGAGCTGGGGGTGTTCACCTGGAGAAGAGAAGGCTCCAGGGACACCTCAGAGCCCCTTGCAGGGCCTAAAGGGGGCTTATAAATTAGAAGGAAAGCAATTTCTCACATGGACAAATAGTGATGGGACAAGGGGAAAGTTTTAAACTAAAAGGGGAGAAATTTGGATTGGATATTGGGGAAAAATCCTTCCCTGTGAGGGTGGGGAGGCTCTGGCACGGGCTGCCCAGGGAAGATGTGGCTGCCCCATCCAAGGGAGTGCTCAAGGCCAGGCTGGATGGGACTTGGAGTAACCTGGTCTGGTGGAAGGTGAGGTGGGTTGGCAGGGCTGGAATGAGACGAACTTCAAGGTCCCCTCCAACCCAAACCATTCTGATTCCATGATTCCAGTGGAAGAAGTCAGCTCTGCACTGCTCCCCGACAGAAGGGAAAGGGTAAAGCTAAAATAGGGACCACACACTGAGAAGAGTTGGAAAAGGCATCCCTGGAATAGCAGAGGAAGGAAAACCCACAGCAGGAGCTCGAGCAGAAATCCTGGCAGGGAGCAGCAAGAGGGGCTGCTCCACATGACGTGGGGCAGGGGCACAACAGACGGAGGAGAACTTGGCCAGCCTGGCTCCTCCAGGGGAAGGCTGAACAGCCTGGGAAACACTCGGACAGCAGGGAGCTTGGAGGCTGCCTCACACGCCAGCCTGAACAGGAGCACTGGGAGGGACACCGGGAGCAGAGCGAGCACAAGGACGGGAGCAGCACTGTCCCTGCGCTGCTGCCAGGCCTAACCTCGCACCTAAACAGCGTCAGAGCACAGCCGAGGCTCGGGTGTAGGGGGATTTTTGGGGAGACGGCCCATGCTGATCTAACAGCCCGTTACTGGTTGGTTAAGGAGCACAGCAGGCTCAGCCAAGGCTCCGAGCGAGCGCTGCGGGACGGGGCAGGGCAGGCTCCCCTTCCTGGCAGTGCCACGCTGCTAATTCAGCCTGGCCATCGTCATGATTCATCCTTCAGGCCTGATTCCTGATGTAACAGATGTTCCCTGCCTACAAAAGAGGCTATTCACTTGCTTAAAAGACGGGGATAAGCAGAATCTGGGTCTCTGCTATAAAGACACCCACGCCTGTTAGGAAGGACATGCAGCAATTTAAAAAAACCACAACCCCAAACAGGATCATTCTCAGAGCTTCCCCTCCGAGCCAAACATCTCTGTTCCCTGGACTGTGCAGCGGAGGCACAGGAACGGACACGCTCCTCAGACCAGGCAGGAAAAGCCTTGTCTGTACGTCAAAATGGGACTGCAACTCCCTTTCCATCTGGTCCAGAAGAGCTGGAGGCTTCCCCCAGAAGGAGGCCAGAGAAAGTAGCATTCACAGGAGCTTTTAATGCCATACAGGGAAAAAACCCGAGGCCATCAGAGTGGTGTTTGAGGCTGAAACCCAACTGATTGAACCAGATACTTCTCAGTGGGAAGGTGGGTGCTGGCACGTACTCCTGAGACTTTCAACTAGAGCCAGGCTACAGCTCCAGCTCAGCTCGCCTGCCCAGAACAGGGGGGGCCACTTGTGCTGCACCTCTGCATTTCCAACATGCAAACCAAGAACGCCAAGGCCCAGCTCATGGTTCTAAAACACCTGCAGTTGCTGGCAGCGGCAGCAGTTCCGCTGCCTGCACTCTCATCCTGAGCCTCTGCTTGTTGCATCCACAGACAGCAGTGCCACCAGCAAACCTGGACACACTCCCTGCCTTTCCCACCACTAGACACTGGAAGGAGATGGACTGACCACCTAAGGATGTCCCCTTCATCCCACAAGTTCTCTCTCACTGATTTAAAACACCACCGGGTTTCAGAGTTAACAGGTTCAGCACTAGGTTTTAGACTTCCTCACCCTTGCACCAGGAGTGCTGTCTTCACCCTGGAGACTATTCTGCACCAAAATACGACATTTCAGTGTTAGCAGCTGGCACCCAGCTGTTGCAAGGGAAGATCCCCGGAACCCAAGGCATGGCAGGTGCTGCCCCAGAGCTAAGAGGGAGGCAGAAAGGGAAGCCAGGAACAAGCAAGCACTCACCTCCCGGCAGAAAGTCACGATGTTTTCCCACAGGGCTTTGGCCTCGCCCTCATCAGTTTGCCTCCTCTTCTCCACGTGCATGCTCTCCCTCCTCTTGAGGGGCTTGAGGCCCTTGCGCTGGGCCACGTACTGCTGGGGCGTGTGGCAGGCGCCGCAGTGCTTGGCCTTCACCTCGTTCAGCAGGGTGCAGGCGGGACAGGCCCACTGGCCCGGCCTCTCCTGCCCGCCGGGCAGCGGGGCCGGGAAGAGCCGGGCGACCTTGCGTGCGGACGGGGCCTTGGTGCCGCAGGAGCAGCCGGCCCTGTCGCAGGCGCCGCAGTCGGGGCAGCGCGGGGCCGGCTCGCCCGGCGCCCCGTGCTCCTGGAAGCCGTGCAGCTTGGAGGAGCCGCACACCTTGCACTTCTGGGCCTGCGTGGGGTTCTTGAGGGTGCACTTGGAACAGGACCAGGTGGTGAAGTCGGGGCTGGAGGGGCTGCAAGGGGTGAAGCGCACCGAGTCCCCCACCAGGTTGATGGTGTCGCTGCCTTTTTGGGTGCCGCAAACCTCGCACTTGCCGGCCCCGGCGGAGTTGAGCAGGGAGCAGGAGCTGCACTTCCAGTGGGACGGACTGACCTCCATCTCCTCCTCCAGCACGCTCAGCCGTTTGTTGGACAGCAGGTCCGGGAAGCGCGCGGCAGGGGCAGCCCGGGCCTGGCCTTGGGGAGAGCCCTTCTGCCCCGCGGCGCCCGCAGGCGCAGGCTGGGAGCCTTCGGCGCCCGGCATCTGCAGCTGTGGGGGCACCTCCCGCCGGCTTCGGGGCACAGGGTTGTTCTGGAGCCCCGGAGAGAAGGGACTGAAAGCTGGTATCTTCTGAGCCTCTTGTTCCATAGCCACCGGGCCCTGGGTGGCCACGGCATCACCATCGGAGATCTCTGCAGGGACTAAAGGCTGCGGGGTGGAGGGGGCCATGTGGAATCCGGCCGGGGTGATGACTTCAGGGACGACCAGCGCCTCTGGTGGGATCTTGGGCAGGGAGAGCTTGCGTGGGCCACCACAGGCGGAGCAGGAGTTGGCCACGGGCGTGTTGTGCAGGGTGCAGCGCTGGCAAGCCCAGCCGCTCTCCAGCTCCGCTTCATCGGGACTCTTCCCCTCCGAGTCCTCGCTGCTGCTTTCCGCCTTGGCAGCCTCCTCCTTGGACGTGCCCTTGGGCTCCACCAGCACGGCAGGCTTGGGCAAGATGCCGTTGATGACGGGCAAAGGGGAGCCACTGGGTCCCGGCTCCGGGGTGAAGCCACACACCTCACAGGTTTCCTTGCCCAGAAAGTTCCTGAAGGTGCAGCGGGCACAGGCCCATTTCTGTTCCTCCACGCTGAGCCGCAGGATGTGGTTGAGGTCGGGCTTCTGGCGGGGGGCCTCGCAGATGGAGCACTGGCGCTGGCCCACGGGGTTCAGGAAGGTGCAGCGGGTGCAGGACCACTCGCGGACGGCAGCCATGGAGCCGGGAGAGTGGGAGTGGCTGCAAGACAGAAGACACAGCGTGAGGCCAAGGCCACCCGGTACGCAGGGTTACCACGTGCTTCCTGGGCTGGCATGGTCAGGACTTTGCTTCCAGGAAGGGAACCATCAATCCAGTCACTGCTCTCCAGGCACTTACTCCTCTGGCAATGATAAATTCTCCAAGTGCACGGCAGTGCATTGGCTTCCATCCAAAACTCTCCAGGAAGGGCAAAAGAAGGAGCCCCAGCACCCACTGACCCCATTCTCACAGTGGGGTTGTGCCCTGGTGAGCAAACACACCATCTCTGTCCCCAAGCCTGGCAACTTTGTGTGTCTGCAGATCGTTTGGAGCTCTCTGGAGGAGGTGACACCCTGCTCTGCCTTCTTGCTGTTCCTGCATCGATTCTTTCCTCTTTCTCTACTCCACCCCACCTCTGTCTCAGTTTCTGTTCCTGTCTCCCTCCTCTCTTTTCAGCTCCACACCACTTACCCATGCTGGCATAACTGTGTTATCCCACACCAGACACCACCAAGCCAAGGAAGGCAAGTTTCAGTGTGCAGAGGTGCTTCTACCTGGGTGTTGGTTTTGGGGCCAGAAGCCTGCCCCAGCCAGCCTGGGAGCAGTAGCTCCACGGTGCACCAGTGCCAGGACAGCTCACCAGCAGCTTCCCAGCTCAGCAAAGAGGGGCACCATGTCCCAGCTCCAGCTGCTTCCCCACTTACCTGTGAAGCAGAGAGGCCATAATGCTCTCCTGGCTGCACCAGCCCTGAGTTTCAACCTCCAACATTACCTGGGAACACCTGAAACCCCAATGGGAGAATGGGTCCAACACACGCCAGAACCACCTCGTCTCAGGGCAGGAAATCACAATTACGTTTTCTAGGCAGGTTCAACTTTCAGGGAGCGCAGCAGCACCACCAGCTCCACGGACCACGGCAATCCCGGGGTTGCAAGGAGCAGCCTTCCCCCAGTGCAGCCCTCCCGGTGCTTTCAGGATGCCATGTGTGCACTCACACTGAGAACAAATCCCAGCCCTGCACGGTGCCCTTTGTCCCCTGCTCAGGGTCATTTCCTGCAGCTTGGAGCAAAGGTGGGGCTAAAGCAGAGTTTTCTGCTTCCTCCTCCTTCAGACAAGGACAAACCTGCTCTCCCTCAGGTGAACATGCACCAGGAGCCCAGAGCCCTCCCTCCATGCACTGCTGCTCCCAGATAAGATGGCCAAGTCTTAAACGCAGCCTTAAACCCAAGCTCCAGGTCAGCTGTGCCTCTCACCAGCACAGCAGGCCCCTTCCAAGCCCTTCCACCCTGCTCTGCTTGCCTGAGACCACAGACAGGGCCAACTCTGCAGAGGAAACCTCCAAGTCCATGCCAAGCCCTCAGCTCTTCCCAGGAACAGCAAAGTCAGACCTCCAGAGACCAAGAGCAGCCTAAGCCATGGGAGCTGCACCTCAGTGGGCTCACCACTGGCTCCCTCTCCAGTGTCCCTTCAACAACCAAGTTCAACCACCACACCGGCTGGAACAAAGGGAAGGAAGGTGTTTAATCCCATAAAGGGCAGGCACAGACAGCTCTGAGACGCCGGTGCAGCCCGCAGAAGGAACCAGGTCTTGGCTGGTCTCCAGAATCCCAAGCAGCAGCACCTGCACACGCAGCTTCCCAAGGCTCTGAGCAGACTGCAATGCAGCAGCGGGGTCTGGAGGGGCAGAGGATGCAGCCAGACCCCCCCTGGGGAGGAGGGAAGTGACCCTTCCTTTGGCTGGTACATGAGAAACTCTCCTGGGAACACTCCAGCAGCAGCAGCAATCCAACCACATTTCCACACCATTCTCCACAGCCACTGGAAGAGCAGCTCCACCTCACAGAGATCAGATATAACCTTCAACTCCCTTCTTAAATCAAACATTTCTCTAAATAAAGCCTGAAATCAAGAAATCCATTTTATTGCAAAGAGAGAGCTTGAAAATTCATTCTGGTTCATATACAGTGCCTGCATCGTTTGAACTCTGCAAGGTGTTTATTTACTGGAGTTATTCCCAGCTAAGAGAAATATAAACATTGATTTTTCTGCCTCAAGTCCTACAGCTGAGAGCCACTGTACATCCCTCTCCCCTGCGGCAGCACCACGTCCACAACACCTGAAAGGGAGATCATTCCTCGAGCAGAGGAGGGGAAGGAGCTGCTGCCTGGCTCTGGCAGCAAATGGGGCCATGAAGGGCACCGTAATCCTGTCACATCCATTTGTCTGTTCCTGCCCAGGGACAGAGGTTCAGCAAACCACAGGCATCAGCAAAAGGCAAGGGAAGGC
Organism: Rhagologus leucostigma; assembly: GCA_013397725.1. NCBI lineage: Eukaryota > Metazoa > Chordata > Aves > Passeriformes > Rhagologus > Rhagologus leucostigma. The sequence goes on along the minus strand of VZTD01005359.1, from coordinate 245,644 downwards.
TGTCAGCAACCTGTGCCACCCACCTCCATCCTCCTGCAGCGTCCCATGCTGTTACTCAGTGTACACCGTGCAGGAGAGCACTGGCTCCAAAAAATCCACCCCGAAATGCAGATGCCGCAGTGCTTGCTGTAGATTGGGACACCTGGCCACCAACCTTCCTGCTGCACGTCCCTCACACCCCCTTGGTCCCACCCAGCAGGCAAAGGCTTCTAGCAATGCCACCATGGGACCGTGGAAGGAATCACCCTGTCCCTTCCCTTAGAGAAGCGAAAACCCAGGGTAACCTAAAAGACAGAAGTACCACACGAGGGGACAGCGGGACGAGCCGCATCACCAGACCTGCTTCATGTGGCATCAGCAACAAGCTGCACGCTCAGGGAAGGCAGCACCATTTCACTTGGCTGGGCGGGAGATCCAGGCTCCAGGCAGCTGGAAGGGAGGTGGAAGCCAGGACACTGCAAGGTCCTGGAACGGCCCTGGGGAGCTGTGACATTCTCTGGTCACACTGTCCCCCTCCTGGTCCCATCGTCTCGCCCCGTGCCACAGGAGTCACCCCCTAACACTGCCCAGCTGCTGCTGGGATTTCCACCTACTTGACTTTCTCAGGAAAACCAAAAAGCCTTCCAGAAGGGCCATCAGCTCTTCCCTCAAAGGTCCTGCAGTGGCTGGGCCACCAATGCGACAAGCTTTGGCAGGAGACTCCCCTGCCTGCTGCTGCACATCGCAGTGCCCAGCAGCCACACGGTTTTCCCTGGAAGTGGGTGGGAGACGCACAGAAACGGGACAGAACACGCGACATGAACCTTCAGCTGTGCCCCACAATTCCAGGTTGCCAGCCACCAATCGCCCAGCCTTGGCAGCTGGCAGGACACCAGCCTGCAGCTTGCCTTCCCCACATCCCTGCCTAGGACTGATGGAGAATTCCAGTCCCTTCCTGGACTGGAATTAAATTTGGGGCCCAAAGACCCCAGAGGGCACCAGGTTGGAACCTGCCTTTACATGGTCCGAGCCACACCAGAACGTGGTGGGTTGTGGCAGCGGCCTCTACCCCACAGCAACAACTTCTTCCCAAAACTGAATCAGATGAAGCAGAAATCCATCCTCAGCCTGTCCAAGCTCCACACTTCTCCTCAAACAGCCTGGCTGGCTCCTTTCCCAGCAGGCAACAAGGCTGCGTGAGGAAATAGGGTTATCTCCAGCACCTATTCACCAGGCCCATCTGCTGTGCCTTAACACAGTCACTCTCCAGCCCCGGCAAACACAACTGAGATAAACATTGCCTGCCACCTTCCCGCGGGAGAGGAGCTCCTCTGAAACCAGGGACCTGGCAGCCACCCACCCACAGCAGGGCTTTCCTGGGGGACACTGCACAGGGAGCACGGTGCTGCAGGTGCTCCGCTCCGCAGCCTGGCAGCAGGGAGCTGCAGGAGGCTCTTTTGGGGTGCACACAAAAGGGCAGCTCGGGGTGCAAGGAAAGGGTAACAGGGTACAACCCCACACGTCCAGCAGCACGGACGGGGCTGGGTCCGCATGGCTGTGCTTCCCACCACAGCAGCTCTCCCCAACCAAGGCAGGAGACATGAGCTGGCAGGAGGCACCACCGCGTTGGCAGGAGTGCCCCTACCTTGGCAATCGCAGCAGTGTAATTATCATGCTTAAAAAATAATATAGAAGGTACTCAACCAAGCAGGCAGCTTCCAGCACACTGATCAGGTCCCAGGGAACCTCACTGCTCCAGGGATTAAGAAGGTTCCAGCTGGTCACCTTCCAAAACCACTTCAGGACAGTGATATCCCCGCCCTGGGCTCTGCTGAGCGATGAGTTTGCTGAGCCTCGTGTGTCCAGCTGCTGCAGAGCCCTGGCTCCTACACAGCCATTGAACTGGCCGGGGGTGGCCACCACCTTTGGGCGCCATCTGGGACTCAAGGCTTCTCTGAAGCAGGGCAAAACAGGAAGGAACAAGGCAGGGTAGGAAACCGGGAAGTGCCCAAAACCTGCAGTTTGCGTCTTTCCCGCTGGCAGGGAGCTGGTGGTGTGCCAGGGCTGTGTGATGTGCAGCTGAGCCCCAGGGCAGGAGGTGGCACCCAGCCCTGGGCAGAAGCACCCTGGACTGCCAGAGAACGGCTCGAAGTGAGCCGGGCACCGGAGTGAGAGATCCCAGGGCTCCGCTGCAGAGCCCGCACTGGCAACAGGATTAGAGGAGCTTGTGTCAATCACACACAGCAACACAATCAGGCTGTTTCTCTAAATAAAACTCCTCCAGAGCAGCTCAAGCCTTAAAACTTACGGCTTCGTTTCTCTCCCACAGTAAATAAACAAATAAATAAAAATCAATTGTTCTAGTCAGCAACACAAACCCCGAGCTCTCTGACACACAATGCATCCCAGCAAAATCCTCACTGACAAATAGAAGAAAAAGCACTAGAATTTAGTGGAAGAAAAGAAAAATTACAAAAAAACCCGAAACAAATCCTGCCTCAATGTCTGTGAGCTGTGAATCCCTTCCCCTCAACCCCATGCTTTCTATTTAATATTTCCCATTTAATTTTCTTTCAGTAGCACTGCAGACCCTGACCTAAGAGAGGACTGCTGAGCCTTCTCCCACACGGACCTACCACATCTCCAGAGCCAGCAGGAGCAGAAGGCACCTGTGCCCACCAGGAAGGGGTGCAGGAGGTCAGGAACCACTCAGAATCCCTCTGGCAGTGCACTGTTAGGAGCACATGTGGGTTGGGATCATGAAGCCCGGGCGAGGAGATGCTGTTGGCTGAGCTGACTCACTCTTGCAGAGCCAGGCAAGGGCTGGGAGGCTGGACCTGGAAGGTTGCAGCAGATATACTGGCAGAGCAACACAGAAACACTGGGAGCTGGGACTTTCCACTTGGTACAAGTTTCTGTAGGAGCATCAGCAGAGACAAACAGTCTGATTCACACTTCTGAACCCCCGAGGCTATAAAGTAAAGTGTCACCAGCTCTGTGCTGGCATCATCCAAACAGGGCAGGCTGCATAAGTACTCCCAAATCCTGCCTCCAAAGTGAAACAAGAAAATAAAACAGGCTTTAATACCAGTGACCTTCACCCCATCCTTCCAGGACCCTTCCATCTCAGGATATTCTGTCTTGGAGAGACAAAAATAAAGCACCAGAAGGGACCTGTCTCTTTGCCCTTTTCTCCCGGAGCTGCTGAGCAAGGGCAGAGACAGCAAAGAGACCCTCCCCTAACTCAGCCACGCTCTCCTGGAGCAACCATATCAAAGTGACCAAGTCAAGCAGTGCCAGGTGGTGCCACTGCAATGGCACAAACATTCCCAAAAACCAGGGGCTGCAGCTCTCCACGTGCGTGTAAAAGCAGCACCCCACTTCCACAAGAGCAAGCATGGAGGATCCCAGGGTAACTCCGGTCAGAAGAGACCTCACGGGGGGTCTCCAGACCAAACTCCTGCTTCGAGCTGAATCTCTTAAAGAGATTGCAGCAGCTTTAGACAGTCTGGTCTTGAAAACCTCCAAGCATGGAGACTACACAACCTCTCTGGGCAGTGACCTCAGCTAACTGACTGTCCTTGGGCAGAAATGCTTCTCCTTATATCCAGTCTGATACTCATCCTATGTTTTTTGTTTCCTGCCCACCCACCACGTGCTGCTGTGAAGAGCCTGGCTCTGCCCTCTGGATGATGTGTCTGTAGGTATTGGTAGAGCTCCTTCAACGCTTTCTCTCCAGCTGGAACTAATCGTGGAATCACAGACTGGTTTAAGTTGGAAGAGACCTTAGAGCTCATCCAGTGCCACCCCTGCCATGGGCAGGGACACCTCCCACTGTCCCAGGCTGCTCCAAGCCCCGGCCAGCCTGGCCTTGGGCACTGCCAGGGATCCAGGGGCAGCCACAGCTGCTCTGGGCACCCTGTGCCAGGGCCTCCCCACCCTCCCAGGGAACAATTCCTTCCCAATATCCCATCTAATCTTTTCCTCTGGCAGTGGGAAGCCATTCCCTGTGTCCTGTCCCTCCATCCCTTGTCCCAAGTCCCTCTCCAGCTCTCCTGGAGCCCCTTTTGGCCCTGCACAGGGCTCTGAGGTGTCCCTGGAGCCTCCTCTTCTCCAGGTGAACACCCCCAGCTCTCCCAGCCTGGCTCCAGAGCAGAGGGGCTCCAGCCCGAGGTGATCAACTCAGTGGGCTCCTCTGGACTCACTCCAGCAACATCTTTGTTGTGTTGAATTCTTGACTGAGCCCAGCTCCCTCACCCTCTCCTTGCAGGACTCACACTCCAGCACCCTGACCATCTTAGAGCCCCAACACCAAAAACAGCTCCAAAAAGGTCACCTCTTTCTTTGTGCAACCTCTGACACCAGATATCTCCTTCAGCCAGGACCAGAGCTGGGGCCTTGCTCTGAGCTCCCTTTGTTCCTTCAGTTGGTGGAAGAGAACCACAACAACTACAGCTACACAAATTCCTCCTTTGTTGAGGCACTTGAGGAAATAAAGACTTCTTGATCCTGAAATATTAATTTTTGAGCGCTCCGGAGCTTTATCATATATTTATATCTGCTCTCACTCTTTAGTGTCAATCCAGGACAAACTGTCAAGGAGTTCCCAGAAACACAGCTTAGGTCAGGGATGGAAAATCAGCCAAGGGACCAGCCTGGTCCCCTTCCATGACAAACTCTCCTGCGGCCAGGACATCCCTTCTTTCTGGAAGATCCCTCCTCCCAGCCCAGTATCAGCGCTCCTGACCATTCACCGGGGCAGGACAATCACATTTATGCAGAAAATGCCATTTTCTACAAGTAATAACCTGCAGTGAGTTGAAACAGGACAACTCTACTTGTTCTATTTAATAAAGCAATGGTGACAGGTGAAAATCCCTCATCAAAGCAGAAGGGAGGGAAAAAAAAAGGTTTAATTCTGCAGCAGGAAGCCATGCATGGGTGAGCACTTGATGGTGAATGGGGCCATTAAAGACCCAGCAACACCACACAACCCTCCCTAGAAGGTGCCAAGAGGCTCAGACAGACACGAGGAGTTTCCCAAGCTGATGACGCACTCCAGTTCCTGGGAATTTCTTGGTCCCATTGCACCAAAGCTCCAGAGGGTTCTTGCACAGTTTCTATTTAGTTTCTTCTTTTCCCACACTGGACACAGCTCCGGCAGCTCAGATGTGCTCCGACAGCCAGGGAGAGAAGAGGCTGGGAGTTTTAATGAGAAGTTCCCAGGGGAAAGCTGAACTCTGCTAATGAGAGGTCTGGGAGAAAAAACACTGGCCCAGCTGTACGGAGTGCACTCAGCACAGGAGTTTTCTGGCAGCCAACAAAGCCATAGAACACGCTCTCAAACTGCAGCTGTCCCTGCAATTTACTCTCTTGTCACCTCCCCAAACCAGGGATTGCCTCTCAGATGTGAAGGGCGAGAAGGGACATCTTGCTGTGGGACAGGCAAGAAAGGACTTCACAGAATCACAGAATGTCCTGAGCTGGAAGGGACCCACAAGAATCATCCAGTCCAACTCCTGGCCCTGCACAGGACACTCCAACAATCCCACCCTGTGCATCTCTGAGAGCGCTGGGCAATTCCAGGGCAATGCTCTGTAAATACAAGTGCTTGCAAGGCGTGCAAGTGGGACAGAGAACACACTCCTCTATCCTCCACCAGCCATGAAGAGACACCAAGGAATGTGTTCAGAGTGTGGTGGGAAACAGGAGGAGGGCAGAAGCACAGCTGGGACAGGAGCACCCTGAAAGCTCCTGTGACACACACCAAAGTCTGGCTTTGATGGAGAAGGGAAGTTGAGGAGACTCTCATCGCTTGCAGAGTCCTCTTAATGGCTGAAATCCCTGGGTTTTGTTCAGGAAAAGGGAGGGAAGGGGCAGAGTCTCTGAAGGGATCTGCCCATCTGAAGTTACTGGAGTTGCTGCAGGAATGCCAAGTGACACACATCTGGAAGGAGCGTGCCTCACGCTGCCTTCCCTCCGAGCCTGGGGACACACGGGGAGCGTTACCCTAAACCGATGCACAGGAGACAAGAGACTTTCATCATTCTTCATCAAAGCAGAATCAGAATCTGGAAGGCTTGTCTTGTGAGAAAAACAGGCTGTGTATGATTAGCCTTTAATACACCTTAATTGCTGCAGTGTTGTAAGAAATGAGCTCTCAGAAGAAAACCAGTTTGGCTGGCAGAGCACAGGCACGCTGGGACAAGAGAATTCCCAAAGGCTCCTTGGCTAATGAGCAGGTTTCCCATTTGTCTGCCAGGGCAACAATAACAATCCCTGGGGATACAAAAGGAGCAGGCAGACTGAGCATTTCAAGGAGGTCAGCAAAGTCCAAGTTCTAGCTTTGCTTGGAAGTTTGGCAAGCTCTGGATTCACGAGCTCTTTGATGAGGTCTCTCACCCTAAAGCAGCACCTCCTGCACCTGTCCAAGCTTATCGAGATGCAGGGCCCAGATGAGACGGCCAACAGCAATGGGACTTTTTCAAAACCCAGGATGGAGGCACTCAGTAGCACGGGATCATCACAGGACAGACAGGCTTTGGAGCAGCAAGGCTGGCAGGAGAACGGCCCAGGAAGGTCCCTCTGGAGCCCCAGCCCTGGAGACAGCCACCAGCACAGCCTCAGCTCCTCCCAAGCTGCACTATTTCTCATTAAGATCAATTCCAGCCTGTTGTTATAATTAATAACCTCATTTTGCCTCCCTGCATGCAAGCAGGGGAAATTTCTGCAGTTGCAATCACACTTTACTTCAAAGAATCCAATTTAGCACAGTGCTACTGCTGCCATCATTCCTCTTACTCAATGGCTTTATTTACCTTTCCTGTACCTAATTTCCCCACTCCTTTGTGTGCCTGGGGAAATTAAAACCAAAAAATACCAAGCTCCATTTGCACCCAAATATTATAGCAGGGGGAGGGAATTTGCGTGCTTAACTCAGGCCAGCACCATACTATGGCCATTAACACATGGATTCGGCTCGAGGAGGTGGTGAACTGAACGGCCTTGCTTTGACTACACAACACTGACTTCGACCAAAATCTACGTCTAATGGATATTTGAGCCCTCTCAAGAGCAAATACAGAAAGGAGGCACAGCAGTTTTACAGGGGTTTGTCACAGTGGCATGAGATCGGTGTAACTCGGGTGTAGAAAGCACAAAGGACCTGTGGTTCTGCCAAAACATCTGTGAGTGCTTCAGTGTGCCTGCAGCTCCCAAAAAGGCTGCTTTTTCAGGGGAAAAAAGCCCACCATCCTCCAGCAAATGCAACACAAGAATTCAAGAATTTTATCTTTTTTTATCAATAAAAGGCCCGAATCCTGGAAGACAGATGGCCCCAAGTTCTGTTGGATAGTTGTAGCTTCAGCTTCTTGCACACTCGGAGCAAGAAAACACTTTGAGAAATGTAGTTTTGTTCTTTAGAAAGCCTGGTAAAAATTGGATCAGCTACCCTGTATGGTTTTTATAATTACACTCCATCTGTGGTCTGAGCAGAAAGTTTCCCACGTAAAATAAAGTTGTCCAGCAAAATTCTTGAGCACCTAAAGCAGAGGAAGCACTGAACATGTGAGCAGGTCCCATCACACAGAGATGGGCACACAGACCTCCAAGCCTCCCCCGATGTTAGGACGGCTTAAGATGTACAGAAATCAGGGAATATCAAGAACAGCAGGGAGAGGATTTATGAGCAATGCACCAGCTCTGGGACTAGCAAGACGCTGGGGAGGAACAGCTGGGAAGATGATGTTCTTTAATACTACTGCTACACTAATTCATTTCAAACCATGGCAGGTTTTAATTTAAAAACCCAACAGAATCTCGAGTAGGAAAAGTGGGAGGGATGGCCAGAAGAGCTCAAAATGGAAGGATTTCAGATAAAAGGTGGGAGGGAATGGAGTAGAGGACATCTCTTTGGATGTCTCATGCCTGGAGAGCGAGGCACGGGACAGGTTTGAGGAGCTGCAGGTGATGCTCTGTGAGCAGCTCCACACCCCCACCTCACTCTCACAGCCAGCACCACCAGCTCAGCTCCAAAACACCGCCCTGGACCTTCAGAGAGTAAATTAAATCCCTTCTTCCCAGCACGAGAAGGAAATTCAAAGCCATTCGCTGCCTTTGAGGCCTGTGCTGCTGGGGGATGCCACACGAGTGTGGAGGTGGCTGCCTGCCCCTCACGTGGCCCCGCAGGGGCTGTGGGGTGCTGGGAGCTATCGTGGCACAGGCACAGCCACAGGGAAGGAGGTGGGAGGACACTGCCAAGCCCCTCTCTCCTTTTGTCCCACCAGTTCCCAGCCCTACATTGGGCAGGCTGCTATTTGCTTCAGGAACAACCATCTTTTTCCCTAAATTCTCCCTGATAGAATAAATCAAGGCATAGCTCCAAGGTGCAATTAAGACAAAAACCAACAGTCATTTGGGATGGAGGGAGAGAGAAAGACTCGTGTTTCTATGAGGTCTGAGACCAAGCAGAGTGGGGCTGCAGCCTGGCAGGGGAAGCAGAGCCCCCAGCCTCCTCTCCTACAACTTTAACTTGGCCACCATCACAGCTCCTGGCAGAGCTGCTGCCGGGAACTCTTCCTGCAAACGAGGAAAGTTCTCAGGCCAAGCTCTGCAGTGGCACTGGCCCACGCCAGAGCAGGCAGCGCCCTTCCCGTGGCTGCCAGCGACGCTGAGGCACCCTGGGCAGGACCATCCTGGAGAGCTGGAAGGCAGCAGGGCACTGTGCTCCACGGCCAGCGGCTGTCAGGCTCCTCAGGATGATTAACAGGCCTTAATGAAGAGCTAAGCCAGTCCTGGACCTCAGGAAAGCAGCTCATGCTTAACATCTCAGCCAACAAGCTTTGCACTGATCTGCAGAGAGAAAGACAGACTGCCAGGGGACAGAGGAAGAGAGGAACTCTGGCAGCTCCTGGCGTCCCTGGAGTTCAGTGTGTGGTTGGTCAGGGCACAGTAATGAAGCCACTGCAGCTGCACTACAAATGCCACCCGGCAGCGAGGAAAGGCGAGGACGGAGGTTCCCCCCAGAGCCACTGCCACCAACAGCACACCCTGCTACCTCTCCACACGCCTGGGCATCTCCTTTGGTGACAGAAGGTCAGAAGGCAGAGGGCAAACCTGAACGTCCCCTCTTCTACATCAGGAACCCTGCCCAAAGAACACCGATCCCAGCAGAGAGCAGAGTCCCAGCTGAACTGGGTACCGCAGCTCGTACACACACAAACTCTCCACTGAGCCCTCGGCTCCACACACAACTTCCAAGTGCACTCACACTCCCTGCCAGGTGCTGGAAAAGACACACCAAGGCCTGGTGCAGCTGCTGTGCTGGAGCCACGGCCCTCCCGCTGTACTGACCTGGGCTGGAGAGGGGCCACCATGGACAGCAGGGGCTCGGGGACAGCAGCAAACCCCACCAGCCTCACAGATGGCTCCCGCCTTTCCTGCTCCCGGAGCATCCGCACCTTCTCCAGCTCTGTTTCCCTTCCCAGGTCACGTCAGGTCAAGCAGCTGAATGCAAGAGCACACAAAATGCGCTGCTGCATCAGGCAAGCTTTGGGGAGCCTGTTGCCAGCTGCAGCAGGTTCTGCTCTCCTTGCAGGCTTGGGAGGAGGAAGAGCAAGGACGGGGAGAAGCCGCCTCAGGTGCTGTTCAGACTCGGGGCAAAGGAACCAGCGTCTCCCCCACGCAGCAGGAGGGAGAAGCAATTTATTGTGACAAACGGTGAAAGCCTGCAGCGGGGCTGGCCTTTCCTGTCGAAGCTGGTGAACCACACGGAGAGAGGGGAGGGCCTGGCAGTCAACTGGGATACACATCACTCCTGGGGGGAAAACCATCAGCAGCTCAGGAGAACCAGGCTGCAAGAGATCCCTGCCTGCCCACCTGGGATGCTGGCGAGCACCGTGTGAGCCGGCCAGCCACCACTGCTTGTCCCCCACTCCTGGGGCTGCTAACTGCCACCTCTCAGTGTCCCCTGCTCCAGAGGGGTCATGCCTCAGCCCTTCAGCTTCAAAAATGGGTTGAAGTTTTGGGCAGAAGTGTCTGGGATGGGACATGGGGTTCGGGAGCATCCAGCAATGTAGCACAAATGGGATGTTCACATCTGCACCTTGAGCTCAGAAGTGAAGTTCTTGTTGGCTGTGTTCACACTCCAGAAGGACAGGAAATAAAATTCTTAACTTTTAAGGGACCTGAAACAAGGAGAATCTGGGATGCCAGTTGTCTGGATTAGCCAGGCAAGAGCAGGCAGAAGCCCCTCCTGAAGCAAAGGAATTCCAGTGTCCTCTTGGTCTCTAGCGAATACAGAGACATGGCTGTGTCCTCCTCAGCCTTCAACACCTGCCTGGCTGCCACATTCCCTTTTTCCACAAAGTATCTGGTGGGGTTCCAGACAGAACTGGGACTGATTTTCCCACTGCAACCTAAGCAACACCATCAGCACCCGAAATGAATACGGCTTCACACCTGTACAGACTTCCTGTATGTACCTGTGCAGCTCTGTGCCTGCAGCAAACAGTGGTGTTTTGGAGAGCCCTGGATTCTCCTTCCATGCGGACTAGACAACAGCCAAAGCACTGACAGACCACTAAGTCTAAGACAAACCCAGAAATGAAATGTGAATCTCTCAAGTCCTGGCAATGCACCTTCACCATCCTCTAAATTCCTCTTACTGTACAGCAGAATGGTTCCCAAACCTTTGGGTCAATCTGGAGCTGCTCCTTCCGAGCTGCAACAGCCACATGTGGGAGCACACACTTCCCTGCAGCCCAGAACAGAAAGCAGCTGGAGTGGCATCTGAACACTGCAATGGGAAGATGAAAGACTTCCAGACACTCCTCTTTTTCCACTGAGCCCATTACAGGCTCTTCTCCCCGCTCTCACTTCACATACAGCTCCTTCAGCTGCCGATTTTCCACAGGTGCTGAACTTCCAGATGCTCCTGGAGGCTTTTCCATTTTTAAACTTATTCTATTTAAATAACAGGGGCATATGGTTTATTACAGCTATTAAAGGGTGTGTGCACGTATGTGGGGGCAATCTGATCCTGAGATCCAGAAGGCTCCCAGGACCTCTGAGCACCCAAGCATCGGTGCCTGGCCCCAGAGGAGCAGAGCCAGCTCTGCCTGCAAACATCACCCGAGGGCTGTGAATGAGTTTCCAGCTCACCTACATCACACCAGGTCCTTCAGTGCTCATGAGGAGGTTTATACCAGCCCAGGAGATATTCAGGACTGCTGGGCCCTTTCTAGGACAGCTGCCACCCCCCAAACAGGACGAAGGCCAAATCTCCAGGACAAGAGCAGTGCCAGGATCTAACCAGGAGCTTATAGAGGGCTTCCATCACCCCAGTTCCACTAACAACAGCTCTGTGCATGAGCTGGGTTAGCACAGCTGAAAAAAGATCCCACAACACAGGAGCCCAGCTTCTCTTGGGAAAGGATCCCAAGGGAAACCTGCTGATGTGTCCCTCACCCCAGCTGCCATGGTACCACGGGAGGAGCTCACAGATCTGGGCATGGAGATCCCTGGAATAAGTTTTGATCAACTCTCTCCAGGTTCCATTTGAAACAAGCTCGAGAGCAGCACAGGCTGCTCTTTGAAGGAAGCCCAGGGATGTAGGATGCAGGTGTAGGCAGGGAGGCCCTTCAGCTGAGAAAGTGGGAAGGAAGGAAAATACTGATGGGGCTGATATCCACAGTTACGTTTCGCAATACAGCCTCACCTGCTCTCAGCAGGGAGGGGAGGAGGCAAGGAAAGGAGCAAGAAGCTGAACTCATTAAGCTTCTCTCTCATCTGAGGAGCTGGGACAGCTTCAGCAAGGAGAGTGGACTCGTGGGACCAAAGGACACTTGTTTCCATCCATTTAGCTCCCCACACCTGAGGTATGTTTGAACAGTCACTTCAAAAGCAACCCCTGAGGAAAGCGGGCTGGATGAAGAGGAACCGCTACTTGTTCTCATTCTCTGTCTTTAAGCCAATTAAGGAATTTCTTTTCAAGTGAGGGTTGTGGTCTGCCTCAAAGAGCCTGTGCTCCCCAGAGCCCAGAGAGGGGTGAGGTGGCCATCTGGAGCCAGCACTGCAGGGACTTGTGGCCTTGTGCTTCTCTACAAAAGAAGAAACCTTGCTCCAAACCCCCAGAACCTCTCTGTTTTCTAACACACTTCTGCAGCAGGTGCCTCTCCCCTTTGCACCTCAGTTTTCTCACCGGTACATCACACAAAAAGCAAGTGGTGTTGACATCAGGCACAGTTATCCTTGTGTCTTTCAACACTTGCCCAGTGTTTGAAGAATCCAGCACGGAAAATGCCTTTGAAGCTTCACATCCAGCCAAGAAGGGGCCAAGACAAAGTCATGGTCTGTACTTTATCCTGGTCTCGTAATCACAGAACCACAGAACGGGTTGGAAGGGACCTCAAAGTCCATCTCATTCCATGGGACACCTTCCACTATCCCAGGCTGCTCCAAGCCCTGTCCAGCCTGGCCTTGGGCACTGCCAGGGATCCAGGGGCAGCCACAGCTTCTCTGGGCACCCTGTGCCAGGGCCTCCCCACCCTCCCAGGGAACAATTCCTTCCTAACATCAGGCTGGTGAAGCTCAAAGGTGAGGGAAGGGGGCTACAAACACAGGCAGAACATATCCAAGGACACAAAACCAGCAGCTGGAAAATGTTTCTGGGACAAACAGCTCCTGGTGTGGGACTGTGCAGACAGATCCCTCGCATGGACTAAACGGCAAAAGTTTTGCCTTTCACACACCACTCAGAGCTATTTTCCATCACTCCTCCCACCACAGCCCACAGAGGATACACACATTCTGCACCAGGTAAAAAAAGCACCTGCATGTGCAGGGCAGTTTGGAGGGACAGGTCCATTTGCTCAGATGAAGACCGGCTTGTACCGTCTTTAAGAACAGGAAACAACTTCAGGGTCACACACCTCAACAACAGCATTTGGAACTTGTGCTGGCACCCCTCCTATTCCATGTTTGAGGCTGTTTCACACCACTTCCCAACACACCTGGTGTTTGAACTGAAGGCCGGCGTGGGAGAAGAATTTTCCTGTTTCCCAGGACTAGAGAGATGTGGGATAAGGCTATGGGCCCATAGCTGGAAAGAGCCAGGAAAACCTGATGGGACTGTAAACTCAGGACTCACCCACATCCCCTTACTCCCACTGCAACTTCCCTCACATGGGGAGGCTGCAAGAGGAGATTTACTGGTGGCTGCCAAGCCAAATTGCTGCTCAGCTAAAGATTTATGCTGCAATTTGTAGTGCTGTTAAAATAGAACTGGAAAAGTGGTGGGGGAAGAGGAAGAGAGAATGAAAGAGAGGGGAGGGGAAATGGATCAGGAGCAACATCACAGCTCCAAAGCTGTCTGCTCCATCTCTCACATCTCCATTGAACCAATCACTCTGCATTTCCAGCTGCTGTGCTCCAGCCTTCAGACCCTGCAATGCCACTGCCTGGGCTCGCTTCGCAGCGGGCACACGCAGGGTACAGTTAATAGAAATCCGTCCATCTCCACAGCACCTGAACTGTCAGGCTCAATAAATACAGCGGGCAGAGAATGGCACAAAAGGGACAGAGCATGTGCAGGCTGGTGGCTGCTCACATGACTTCCACACTGCAGCCACCAAGGACAGGAGAAGGGACACCCCCATCCCGAATGTCACCCACTGCCTTCTCATTCTCGCACTGGTTAAACACCATTCCTACCTGAGGTCAGAGGTGAGCTAAATTATCCCCTGCACCTCCAGGAACTTGCCAGCTCTGCACACCAGATCTGGAGGAAAAAAGCTGTCAAGTCACGGATCGATATCCCTGCATGTGCACAGAGCCATGGGATTCCCCCACCGAGGCCCCCACCGCACTGCCCCCTCCTCTGAGGAGAAGCCAAGGAAGGGTCAGAGCGCCCTGCAGCTCCCAGGGAATCCTGGCTCTGCTCTGCACCACTGGGTGCTGACACACAATCTCCAAAAAATCAAAAGCAAAACCTCTTTAGTGAACTTCAACACAATAGCTTTCCTTTGACATCAGGGAAACTCCCCATGCCCTGAGCCAGCCCTCTGTCCCGTACTGCCAAAACCATGGAGGAATTTCAGAATTACAGCCAAGGAAACTTTGGCCTTTCAGCCCCTGGGCATCCCTGCAGAAAGAGCAAGGCCAGGCTCATTCCTCATTCCAGACACCACCCTAGGGTTGGGCATTTCAGTTTACTGAGAGGTCAAACTATGGATCCAAACTGACCCCTCAGGCACTGGGGAGCTCTCAAGCCCTGCCACTAAAGGACCTCCTTGAGGTGCCCCAGCCAGCAATTGAGTGCAGTTTCTTCTTGCGAGGGAGATGGGAGAGGATGGGATCCTGTTCACAGGCTGAGTCCCACCAACAGCAATGGATCTGTTTGTGTGTGTGCTCCTGACCTATAAAGGTCACTTCTCTTTCTCATGTGCCTGAACTTTAGAGGGGACAATTAGCCACAGCTCCCTAGAGGCTCAGCGGGATAAAACACACTGACCTTCCTGTGGTTTGGCTGGGAATGCCTCATCATGCACAGCCTACTTGGCATTTTCACTTCCTGGCACTGGTAGCTTCTAGGACAGTCCCGGGCCAACCTTCAGCGCCAGCGTGCAGCTGAAATAGCTCTGGGTGTGCAGAGTGGACCCTGGCCTGTATCCCCTGGCACAGCGTCCTGTGTAGGCAGTGACAGGGGCTCCCTCAGCATGTTGTAGTCCCCCAGACTAAAACCCTTCCGTGCACCTCCTGCCCCATCAAGCACCAAGCCAAGGTGCTTCGAGGCCATCCCAGGCAGCTGCCAGTCACAGGTCACCCTCCGGGGTCCCATCAGCAAATACCAGGCTCCAGGAGGACACGGGAGCACTGCAGCACACCAGAAGCCCACCACAGTCCCAATGCCCCATCAAACACGGGTTCAACACACGAATCCACACTTAGCCTCAAATTCAGTTTGGCATCACTGTGCCCTTTGAAAATGGGGGCTGTTTGGTTTCTCCAGCCTCTTGGAGACAGAGGGGAGGATTTGGTGGGTTATATGGAAGGGCCAGCAATAGAGCAGAACAATGCTGTGCTGGGGCAAACTGAGCCACACGACCACCCAGCACCCCAACCTGCTCCTTCTGCTCATGCCCCAAGCTCTAGAGCTATTGCCACCTTAACTGAGCCAGCAACACATGTGGCTGACTCCTGGAGCAGGCAGACAGGCTGGAATTAGCAGGGAAGCCCCTACAAGTTATACTGTACCCTGGAGGCCTCCGGGCTGGGTAACTCAGACTGTAGCACTGTTTAGTGCCTCGTAAAGATGACACACGCTTAACTTAGTGTTTTGACAGCTGGAACCTCGAGGATGCTCCTGGCTGGAGCACGTGCCATTAACCCTCCCGAGTCCATGCGCCAGAGGGAAGCATCCTGCCAGCACAGCAACCCCAGACAGGCCAGGCTGGGGCTGCTCCAACAGCTCAGCATCCCTTCCCTGCAGCACAACACTCAGTTTTCTACCAAGGAGAGCAGCTCCTGCTGTTGTTTAAAGCTCCTGAACCTCATCGAGTCACACACACACTCACAGACAGCCCTGGGTAAGCTCAGCACACGTACTCCTCAAGGACACCCTGAAGGGCATCACTGCCACCCTGCACGGGGCAGAGGAGGGAGGAGCACACGTGCCCTGGACACTGAAATGCTGCACCAGACACAGGGGCCCTGTCAGCTGCTGTGCCCTCCCCACCACACTGTCACCAACAGCAGTCTCTGAGCAAGCCAGGGCTGCAGTGCCCACACCAGTGTGCCCAGAAAACACACTTGCTGTAGGAAAACATAACCCAGGGAAAAAAGGTCACTGGGTGAAGCTTTGCTGGAGATTCTCTAGGGCGTGTGTAAAGTGCTCAATGCCAGTCACTGCACGTGCCACAGGGGCTGCTGGGCAGGACAGCAGCAACGCCACGGACCAGTCCATTCTGTGCCATGGGCTGCAGCCTGAAGCTCCTGCAAAACAAGTCTTCCCACATTTCAGAAGCACCAAGTGTTCCCATGTTTGTCCCTCCCCACAGATGGACACAACAGCTGTGGGTAAGGCAGCAGGAGAAGCCTCAGCTCCTGGGCAGGGAAGGTACAGTTGGTGGCATGAGTCTGACGGAATGTCCCAGTGCTGCACAGGGCACGTGCCAGCCAACACCAGGGCTCTGAATGAAAGGTGTCCTCTCCTTGGTGTCCCAAGGAAGCAGGGGAAAAAAATACAGGTATATATACACACACACATCTGTCCATCTACCTACCTACAGCTTCACTTTTCCAAGGTAGGGAGATTATAATCAGGTTTTAAGGAAGACAAAAGATCCTGCTTGTGTCCGTCTTCTCCCCACTCCACAGCTGTGGAATGCTGCTGAAGGCTAAGGAGTATGGGCACTGTCCTCTCCCACCAAAAGTCAGCAAGATCCAGCCTCCCAAAATCCCCTCTTGCCGTAGCCAACCTGCCACGCTCCAAATGCCAGAGCCCAGCTCTGCGTAACCACAAGCCCCAGTGTGCGATGCACAGGGAGCACCGGGAGCAGCAGGGCTGGAACCTGAGCGTCTGCAGACCCAGCTGAGCTCTGCACTGCTCTGGGCAAGGGCAGGCGAGGCCCCTCCAGCTCCCTGCAAGCTGCTGACTTGGCAGCCTCCAAGCACCTGCAGCCCAAACTCTCCTCACCCCCCACACTGCCCCGGCTCTCCTGCTGCCAGTCCTGCCGCCATCCAGAAGGGCTCCGGGCTGCCTTCACACTCCACTTCCAGCTTCCTTCTGCTTTGCATGTCCTGCTGCAGCCCCAGAAATGCCATCTGCAACGCAGGAGCAGCTTCCTTCTCTTCGGATCAGTTCTCCACACCTCCTCACGGTGACCCGGAGCACCTGCCCCTCGCAGGGGCTCGGTGATGCCCAGAGGTGCTGCGAGCTGCACTGGCTGGCAAGGGGTGCCAGCTGAGATCCTGGTGCCTTGCCAGGCAAAGCGGGAATGCCGGCAGGGTGAGAAGCACGGGAAGGTGCCCGAGTCAAAGAAAAGCCCAGGGCAGTTTATTTGAAGAGAGCGGCTGAAAAGGCACAGCCACCTGGGTGGGTTGTGGGTCCCTGGGCAGGAACAGAGAGATGCAGCACAGCTTGGCAAATGCAAACAGCACCCAAGCAGGGCTCCCCTTTCCTCTCTGTGCCCTTCTGCTGGCAGCAGCCCCGTGCTGAGGGTTGTTTCATCCCAGGGAACAAAGGCCTGCAGAGGGTTCATTCAGCACAGCCTCCCCTCCACGCACAGCACCAGGCTCCGGCCGCGCTGGGATCAAGGCGGCCTTTCAGGGACACGGGGCCAGGGATCACGGGGGGGAAGAGGCTGCAGGGAGGTGGGTGCAGCTCTGAGCGTCCCCCCCTCGCTGTTTCTGACTCACGTTAGTCAAAGACTCCAGCCCAGAGCCACCAGTGTCAAACTGGATTAAGTTACTGGTTGGAGAAATCCAGCACGTGCCTTTCACAACAACCAGTAGCTGGTAATCTGAGAGGGAAGCAATGGGCTCTGCAGTGCTCCCAGGGAAAGCTGGGTGCAGAGAGGGAAGGGAGCTCCCTGCCCACCCAGAGAGCAGGAGGATATTCCTGCCTTCACCCCTCCTCTCACAAGCCCACAAGCTGAGGTCAGTGCAGGTCCATCTCCCTCCAGGACAGATGCTGCACACTGTTAGGGGGATGTGCCTGCGGGTCCCATCCTGATCCCGAGAGAAGAAATAACCCTCCAAACGCACGCTTTCCTACATTTCCTCCTTCCTTGCAGCAGCTCCGCCAGGTTCCTGAGCTTCCCACTGTCATCACATCCATCCACCAGCTCCTGACAGAGGACTGAGACCATTTCACAACTCCAGGCTACCTGTGTGACACCCCTCAGGGGGACAAGTGATTTGCCATGAGACACGAGACCACGTTCCTCCCTATGCAGCCAAAGAAAGCCAAGGGAGCAGTGCAGAAGGGTTACTCAAAAAAAAAAAAAAAAAATCCCTGCTCTGGCTCCTCTTACCGTTCCCTGCTCTTAAAAATATAACTCCAGAAATTCACCACCTACCAATTCCTCTCCCTCCTCACTCCCAACATACCTGGAAAAACACCAAGTACCAAAGGGCTCTCCCAGGCCCTCCAACATTACCACAGCACTGATTACCACAGACCAGCTTCCTTCACAGCAAAACTGCATCTCTGGGGTCTCTTCCCGAAAGAGATGAAGACTGGATCTACGCACAGCCAAAGCTGGATGCCAAACTCCTTCACGCAATGCAGCATCCAAAGCAAAACTCCCCAACACCTGCACTTGGAGAAGGACCTCAACCCACATTCCTGGAGCGAAAGTGCTCAGCTCCTGCAGACAGGAGCATCCCCAAACCAGGTAAAGGTGCTGGATTTTCCTTTCTCCAGGCTGGCACTGTTGAATGGACAGCTCTGCTGTGCTCTCCATGCTGTGACAGCAACATCGAGCAAGAGGGTCAGGCATTTCTGCTCAGATTTGGCCAAGCCTGCTGTGTAAGACGAGGACATGCTCCAGCTGCCTCTGCCCTGGGTTTGACCTCCTTTGAGGCAGGATGGCTCTTGCGGGACATGGAAATGAGGAAGGTTGGAGGGCACACAGGCAGCAAAGGGAGGGTTTGTTTGGGGATCTATTGAGAACTCCGGTCTCTGCTGCTCTGCACCACCCTCCAAGTTATCCGTGGCTCCAGAGCTATAAATAGCCCCAATTTAAACAACTAACAGGCTTTGTGACTGCTGGAGCAGCCAGCCTGGAGAGCGGATGGGCAGGGCTGGGAGCCTCAGGCAGATGAAACAGCATTCCATGCTTCCAACTCCTTGGCAATGCAACACCTCCTTGAGCAAGACACTCAGATACCGTGGGCTCTGGTGAGAACTGGTGAGCAAACAGCTACAAGCCAAACATTCCCATCAAACAAGTATCCACAACAACCTGCAGCATCTTTACCAAATCCCCGCTGAACTCCACAGCAACTTCCAGAGGGAGCACAACCTGCACAGGGATGCACCCACCTCACTGCAGCACCTGGGGAACACAAGCTCCACTCCCGTGTGATGAGCAGGCACGTCCTGAATACGAGAGCTGATTGGTAGTGCCCTCGTGGTTTGGAAGAGTGGCTCCTTTTTCCTCCTCATCGCTCCTCTGTGGATGCACAGTCAGACCACATGTTGGTGATCCCCATCTGTTCCACAGCCACGTCTCTGTTCTTTGCACGGAGGCCTAGGAAGGGAGAGGGACCAGCTGGACCCTGGAGATCCCTTCCAACCTCAACCAGCTAGTGATTCTTGAAAGGTGCAAAACAAACTCTCTGAACACACCCAAATCCATGCAGGTTGCTGATAAAACCCAGGGATCTGTGCCTGCCCCATCCCAGGTCTGTCAGGGTACCTGTACCCACTGAGGCTGCCAGACCTCCCGAGGCCGATGCCTGACCTGAGATCTGACGACAACAAACAGAAGCAGGCGATCACCAGGTGATTCCCTGCAGTCACCTGATGCTTTACCAGGAGCTTTTCCTCCCAGAATCTCATTTCTCTGGGCCTTGGTTTCCCCAATGAGAAACACACAGAATCACAAAATCATTTAGTTGGGAAAAGGCCTCCAAGTACATCAAGTCCAACTGTTCCCCCAGCACTGCCGAGACCACCAGTGACCCACGTCCCCAGGTGCCACATCTACATGCTTTCTGAACACTTCCAGTGACAGTGATTCCAAAACTGCCCTGGGCAGCCTGTTCCAATGCCTGCCCACCTTTTCTGTGAGGAATTGCCTGTTCACTATCCAACCTGAACCTCCCGTGGCACAACTTGAGGCCGTTTCCCCCTGTCCTGTCCCTTGTTCCCTGGGAGCAGAGCCTGACCCTCACCCAGCTGCACCCTCCTGTCAGGGAGTTGTAGAGAGCAAGCAGGTCGCCCCTGAGCCTTCCTTTCTCCAGACTAAACACTGTCCCGGTGTCCTCCAGACACTTCTGCTTGTGCTGCACTCAGAGCCAAAGTGCCACAGCACAGGAGGGTGGGAAGGAGCAGCACAGAGCCACATTCCCGCTCCACACAGCTCCCTGCCACACTTTCATATGCCAGAGTCCAGTTATTAAAATCTCCACCAGCCTCAAAACAACTCAGAGCCCTCAGAAAAGGCCTGTGTGATGCTGCCCAGCAGTTCTGACGTGCTGCTGTTCATGTATTTAAGCCAAGGGCCTAACACCCAGGACACTCAGGCTTGCCCAGAGTTCCTCCCCAGAAGTAAGTGGTGCTTCTGGGGAGCAGTGGGTGGCACAGCACGTGCTCTCCCACCACGTGCCAACAACAAAAGCAGGTCCCCTCACTTCCCTCTAAAAGCAGGGAGATTTACATATTTTTAGCATATCATAATGATAAAATAAAAGAATAATAAAAGAGTGTGTTCCTCCCTCCACAGCCATTGAGACCCAGAGGTATTTCATTCTGCAAAGCTTTTTACAGAAAAATACAAAGCCTTTGGGGAATGCTGTGGGAAAGCCCAGAAAATGAATATCCTCTGGAAGAGGAAGGAGTTCAGAGAGCTTCAGCCAAAGCCAGTAGTGGGCAGAGACACTTAGATCAGCTGCACAGACCTTGCAACCCTTTCCCCAACAAGCCTCTCCTAAACAGACTGAAATCCAGAAGCTCTCAAGAAGAGAACTCTCAAGAAGAACTCAACAGGACCTTCTTCATGAATCATGGGAGTGAGGAGTAGGTGAACAGGAACACTCCCTTAAATCTCATCAGGAAAGAGTTCAGAGCCCAAATTCCCTCCTAACCCCTCACAGATGCGGAAGGATGCAGCCTGGAGAGGTGCCACCACCACTTCCAGCAGCAGCAGGAGAAACCAGCACAATCCCACAGCTCCCAAACCGTTCCATTGCGGCAGCCACAGCAATGGAGCCGTGTCCTGCTGCCAGCACCAGGCCTGTGGCACTGCCCCTTCCTGCTCCCAGCTCCAGGAAGGGTTTGGCACGTCAGGAAGCTTGGCCACGATGGATCCCCAGGCTCAGCTGAACGCTCCCACCCAACAACAGCCCAGGCAAAGCACCTTCAAGCACATGAGCAAGACGGAGCCCAAGGGGACTTGTAGCTGAGCCAGAATTTGTCTGGCTGCACACAGCTACCAGGGATGAATTTAAACCCAACATCTTTGCCCTAAGCGGAGGTTTCTGCAATCAGATCCCTCTAACATGCACCTAACACCTGGTACCTCCTGCCTTTCAGCAGCTGTGTCCTCCTGGCACGCTGGGAAAGGGACAGGCTCCTGTTTAAACGCTGGCACACAGAAAGAGACTGTGCAGCCCTGTCCAGAAAAGACCAGGGACTCAAATCTGGTTGTCACAAGTCTGCTGCTTCTACCACTAAGGCCCTTCTTCTACTCCCTCCTGTCTCCCTGTCTTCAGCAGACAGAGAATTCCACACCATCGGCCTCACCCAGGCAACAGGAGACAGCGAAGCCTCCTCCCAGCTTCTAAAATCTTGAAAGCCAAACAGCACTGATTTCTCCCCTTATTCCCACCCCACCATGAGGGATGACTCCCCCAACTTCCCCATCAAGTACAGACCAAAGTCACTTGCTAAGTATTTGTGTCCCTGTTTTCCTGCCAAGGAAGGTTTGTGTTCATCCCTGAGACAGCCCAGAGCAGCTTGGCTCTGTGCTGCACCACAGCAGCCAAAGCATTATCAGCTTTGAAGGCAGCTCCAGGCAGGGACAGAAAATCAGCAGGAAAAGCAAAGTCTATCCCAGAACTGCTGCCTGGCCTCAAATTGACTCCCCAGTACTCCACTTCCTTCCTACACTAGACGACTCCAGGGACGAGGACATGCACAGGCAGGATACCTACCCCGACTTGTTCTATTGACTTACTTAATTTTATAAAAGAATATATTTATCTGTTCCTCTCTGGAAACCAATCATCCGCTGCTCCTCGGCCCTGCTGTTCCCTGGGAGCGGCGGCCCTTTGATGCCTGGCAGCCTGGCTGATCTCAGCAGGTCTTTTGAACCCACTTCCATAATCACTGCCCGGAGCGAGTTCTTCCCACGCAACTCGCTGCTCAGTGAATCACGGCCGGTGATTTTCCTGTCTCCAGGAACCACGCGACACTGAGTCGGGATGAGTTCTGCTCTCCTTTAGCAGGGGAAATAAGGAATTATCACAAAAGCCACTCCTGTCCCCACAGGACACCGGCGTTATCTGCGCCAAGACCGGCAGTTCCTGTCCTTGCCCCGACATCCGCTCCACCACCAAGGCTGGTTCTTCAGGAAATTTATTTCCACATGTCAAGATATCACTTAGTTCCTCAAGCTCCTCCAAGCTACAGACTTGGAGTCATGAGCAGCCCCAGCTGCCACACACAAGGCTGCAGAGACATCGCCTTTTTTAGTGCCCAGGGCCAGGTGTGCACTGGAAGTTCCTAAATTTCAGTTCTGGCTGTGCACAGCCACAGCAGAGAGTTCATCTGTGACCTGAGACACCTTTCCCAACACCTCAAGGCAACAGAGGGAAAACCAGCTGTCCAGAAGGGATAAGAAGGACCCAGCTCTGTTCGCAGGGTCTCTGTAAACTAGAGGGGACAAACCCCACAGCACAGATCACCGAGCAGAGCCGTGCACCAGCCACACAGGTTGGCATACACAGCAACAGAATTTGGGAACTGCATAAAATAGCTTTTTTAAAGGTACTCAAGTCTATACTAGAGAGTAAAGACAACAACTTCTCGGTTTCACACTGTTCCCAGCCTCAACAAGAAGACCCAAGAGAGGGCCAGAAAGGAGCAAAGCTGGGACACTGACAGCTGACATTGCTGGGAGGCTCTCAGAGTCATGCACCAGAGCCTGGGAAGCACATCCCAGGCCTCGCAGCAGCAGGAAGGCAGGAAAACGAGGAATGCACCACAGATACTGCACCATCATCACAGCAAACACCTCCAGGGGAAAGCCAGGACAGCTCAGGGACACTCAGAGCAAGCAGCTATTCCTAAATGACCAGCAGCTCCAAACAGACTCAAGCGGGTATGGACACCCATCCGGGCTGGAGTCCACACAAAGCAGGCATTAGGCAAAGGTTCAAACGTTATCAGCATAAAACACGGCAGCCTCTGCAGTCAAGCCCCTGGGCAGAGGGGTTTTAGATGCTTTCTGACAAATCTCTCAACCTGTCAGAGACTGAAGGCAGGACACCAGCCCTCCAGCAACAAGAGAAACTCCTCACTGCAAGCAGCTGATGTGGAAGGGGCAGAGGCAACAGCTCAGAGACACACTTGAGGTGCTGATTTCATCGAGGTGGGATAGGAATTGAGGGCTGGAAGCACTTATCTGTTTTTAAGAGTGATTCTGTTTTGCTGTGTTTCATTCCTGTGGATCTGCTATTCAAAAGCATTTCACTGCTTTTGCATGAAAACAGCTTCTCTGGCTCTTCTGAGTTCAGAAACTCTTGCAACTTACTGCCACCCAACCTGGAGACAATCCACCTGTGACACTACGGTGTGGTTGGGAGGCCAGAAAGAAGAGGAGCCACAAGAACATGGCAAACCAGGAACTGAGATCCCATTCCCAGGCAGCCACCCTGACAATTTAGGTGAGCGAGGAAGAGCGGGGATGAGTCCTGCAGTCCATTCTGCAGGAGACATCGGCCACCCTGTGTAAAGCCAGGGTTTGGCATCGCTCAGATCTGTGGGAATTTGCCTCTGGCTTCCCAAGGAACTGAACTGAGCCTCTGAATGAAGGGACCCAGCACTCAGTAGGATGCAAAGCAACTCGCGTCCCAAAGGCAGCGCCCGGATCGAAGCTGAGAGGTGAGCAGGCGAGCGGGCGAGCAGGTGAGCAGGCTCCTTCCCCTCCTCCTTACCTTCGCAGCCGGTGCTGTAAGTGCTGGTGCTGCCGCGTTATAAGGGCACTTTCCCACACGGGGCCACCGGGGCTGCTCCTATACCAGCCCACGGCCGGGTGCCCCGGGTAGGGCGAGCTACTGAAGCCATGGTCCGACTCCGTCTCTGCGGCCAGCGATGAGGCAGAGCTCCCCATGGTTCCCCCCTACCCAGGCCACGCTGAGATTTAGCCTAGGTTAGGTCCAAGCCAGTGGCATGGGCAGCTCGGGTGGAACAGGCGAGGCGCTGTGGCATGGGCTGCTGCAAAGATCCCAGCACGCTGGAGAAAGGAAGGTCGGTTCTGATCAGAGTTGGAAACAAAACAACAAACAAACACAGAGAAAAGGGGGAAAAAGGAAAGAAAAAGAGAGAAAAATAAGGTACGATTTCAGCAACAACCCTCCAGTCTTAGAGCCTATCAATGCATGCTCTGATCAGGGTCCCCATCCCAGAGCTCAATGGGATGGGAAGGGCTGTGTCACTGAATCCAGCTTTTGCTGCTGGAGATGGGGAGTGTGGGGGCTCCAGAAGAGGCTCCCCCAAGTTAAGCACCAGGAGTTCCCAGGCACAGGGAAGCCCCAACTGATGGAGGGAAGCATAGCAGAGCCCAGCACAAAGCCCAGCACACATGGGAAAGAAGCAGAAAACGGGACAAGCCAGGCCCACCTGGAGCCCCAACCAGCAGCCCCTGGGGACCACACACACCAGGTTAGTCTGGGCTCTGACTGGCACACTGGTTTTAGTTACCTCAGCTACAAGGACTGGATGGCTTGTGTGCTTACATGTAAAATAAAATATCCCTCTTTTCCTGTCTCCCAGTAACATCCCACTAAGGCTGGAACTGGACACACTGGGGATCTGCACAAGTGTTTTCTGTGACTATTTATTTTCAGCTCAAGCCAAGTTTTAGCTGATCCTGAGCACTCCCCTACCCACAGAAGCAGGTCTGGGGCTTTGCTCCTCCGTTTCTCCCTCTCTCTTTCCTACATTTTGGAATTTATTCTTCAAGCATCCTCACAATTAAACTCCAGAAACATTTCATGTCCTCTAGTATTCAAAGAAGTTTAAACACACACACGTCTCTCCTTCAAGTGAAAAGGCAGGACAATCTGGATGCACGTCAGGAGCAATGGATCAAGGCAACATTTAACAGAGCAAAAAAGAAGAAACAAAGAAGATGGAAAAATTAGCACAGCTGAGATTATTCAATTACCCACCAGGATTTAAGGAGATGAATGAACCTTTGCGAAGAAACTACTTTTGCCGTAAAAAGGCTGAGGTGAGGAGTCCTAAAATACAGTTTTTCAATCCCAGGATTGATCTAAGGGATCAAAAAAGGCCTTGATAGATAATAGACTCTCAAAAGCAGCAGCTCAAGGAGCAGGTGCAATTTTGCTACAAGCTCAATACTAGAATGTGCCTGCATTAGGTCATTAACTGGAGAATGTTAACTGCTCTGTCACGGTCTCTGTAGCCTGCAAAGCCTGGACTAACCAAATAAATCTGAAAAAAGCCCAAGACCAGAGTTTTCCCTACCTCCTCCTTGTTGTAATTGGTCTGCCTCACTGCTGTACATCAGCCCCACATCCCCACTACCCAATAGCAAGGTTTCACTGATTTCTGCAGATCCATCCAAAGTGGATCCCTGGCGCTTCCCCTCTCATTTCCTGCTATTCAAGCAGTTAATTTGTAACAAATCTGATTTTCTGGCTACATGAAAGCCACGCGATGTGAGGGGAAGAGCTCTTCCAAGTATCATCACCTCAGCCTGTCTGGAGACATCAGTCATCCCACACCTGCGGTGTCTCTGGCTCTTCCCCCATCCCGTGGGCACCCTACGTGCTCCAGCAGCAAAGGCACAGGGGATGCAACTCCGACACCTACTACAAGAACAAACTGTCTCTTACCTCAAAACTCGGGTTCTATCATGATAAAGTAGACAAATAAAGGCAAGATGGGTAGAACAGCCCCTCACTGCAGGCTGAGCCAAACAGAGGAAGGATGCCCAAGCGTCAGCAGCCTTTTTCCCCCTCGAGCTGGGTTAAACTGGCACATAAAGCACTTCCACAGCCTGGTTCAAGACCACTTCCTCAAGCTGGTAAAGCAGAACCCTTTACTTCCTCCTCCTGCCCATGGGAACGCCAGTTTTAGCTCATCCCAAGAGGAGACAGACGTGCCTGCTGCCCGCATCGCTGCCGGCTCCCAACGTGGTGCAGCTCTCCCGGCCCGTCTCCTCCGCCAGCTCCGCACCAGGGAGCCGGAACAGGCAGCTCCACTCCGCAGGGAGGGGAAAGGCTGGGAGCCCTGCTTTAAAACCTGCAGTAAAACCCCACGGTGGGTGGAGTTGGGAGAGGAAGAGAGCTATAAATAGGTGGAGGATAACCTAGCTAAGTCGGAGTGATCTCCGAGACTGTCTGGTCTAACTGGGCTGCTTGGCTGTGAGTGCTGCGTGAAATCGGATTTCTCCAGGCAAAGCAGTAAATCCTTCTCCTCAGGGTCACCCTCATGCCAGGTGAGAGCAGCCAATGAATGCTATTGAAGGGGGAGCGTTGACCAAAGGTGGGGAGAGGGCAAACCAGTCTGAGAACAGGAGCGGCGGCAGCATTACGACCCAATGCAAAGCACGTACGTGCTCACCATGCTGAGCCCCAAAACGCCTCTGGCCAACACTAAACAAATGAGGAGCCTCCAAGAAGTCAAGGTGAGAATGGAAACTGCACCCCAGCAAGGGAAGGGGTCAATTAAAGAAGAAGGAGGCCTCTCTGGAAGCACTCAGCCTTATTTTTGAGGAATTTCTACCACCGGGCAGGGAGATGCCCCAGGAGATGACCTGCAGGCACGTGGCTGAACAGGGGAGGCTTCAGTCACCAAAGGGAGCAAAGTGCCAAGAGCTCCTCTGTCTTGGCAGGAGGGAGCAGGATTTTTCCTCTAATTAATAAAGCACTGCTTCCACCTATCTAATCTGGAGAGGAAGCAACAATGTGAACAGATTGAAGTGTCTTGAGAAGGGTGGATCTCACTCATGGAAATTAACACTTAAGCACCTTAGCAAGATGCTGAGTTTGGATTTTGGTTTTCTGCCCCTCGCAGCTGCAATAATTACCAGGTTTGAACTGATGCTGTGTAACTGCTCCCAAAATATGGCTTCCAAAATAATTCCAGGTTTGATCTCGCCACCCCCAAGCCCCTCACAGCCGCTTACCCTGATCTGTGGTATGTGATGCAGACCCTTCCTCAAATTCCCCACCAGGCCCTGAGCAGCAGGCACGTACAGCATGTGCAGGACAGCAAAGCTGTCCCATGGAGCTCCTCCTGCTGCCAGGACAGCAAAGCAGCTGCCTGGATGCTTCCTGATAACCTTATTCCTCCACACCAGTGAGCAGTGCTGACCCTCCAGGCCCCAGCTCTCGTGCCACAGCGGAGCAGGCAGGAAGGGTGGGGATCTACCCAACCCCCTTTCCTTCCCTCCAGTTTCAAAGTAGGTTTTGGCTCTGAAGAGAGCAAAAAAAGAAAAAAAAAAAAAAAAGGGAACTAGCCCATGTGTTTCAATGCATCTAGGAAGCTGCAGGATCAGCTTTTCCTAGCATCAGCCCCAAGCTCTTCCCTTGGCACGCAGCAGGAAGAAGAGACAGAGGTCCCTGGAGCTGCTGCAGCCACTGAGGAAACCAGTGAGGCAGACTCACCCCAGCTGGTCCCATGTGCAGCAGCCCCTCCTTGTGATGGGATACCCCCACAGTCCTTTTCTTAGTAACTTATTGATCCATGTGGCACGAGCCAGCTTTGCTCCTCCTTGAATTTTCCAGCCTTTCTTGATTCTCAGCCTTGCAAACTCAGGGACACGACTTCGCCACTTCATTAATTCCTCTACTCCTCCAACCTATAAATCAAGTAATTTCTGAGCTACTCCCTTGCTCCAGGGAAGATCCAGGAATGAAAATACCATCAGACGTACTGAACTCCAGACAGCTCTGGTCTGAGGTGTGGGCCAGCAGCTGGCCCAGGAGAAGGCACACCATGTACCTGAGGGAAACACATCCCTCAAAGCTGTGCCCAGAGGAAGCTGCAGGAGACTTTCTTCTAAGATTGAAGCTGAAGTACCAGCCTTTCTCCTCCCTCTGCTGTGTGAGGAGAGGGCTGACTGGGGGCTAAGATCCACAGAATGTCCTGACTTGGAAGGGACCCACAAGGATCATGAGTCCAACTCCTGGCCCTGCACAGGACTCCTCAACAATCCCACCCCGTGCCTGAGAGCGGTGTCCAAATGCTCCTGGCTTGATGCCACGACCATTCCCTGGGGAGCCAGATGTGCTGGGACCTGGTACCACCCTCACCAGCAAAGGAGGAGCTCTCTGCCTTCAGTTCCATGTAACCTGCTGCTGGCAGGGAGAAACCAGAGCTCCTGAAGAGCTCTCACTGTCCAGTGCCCACACACAGCCCTGGAGGAGCAGCCTCCTCTCTGCGAGGATGTGACTCACACCCTTAAACACCACGGAGCTCAGGGGCAGCTGGAGGAGCTGGGGCTGAGTGGGGGCATCGAGCTGGAGGAGACCACTTCAGACATTCTGAAGGAATGGCCAGCCCTTGGCCCCCCGCCAGTCCTGCCTCCACGCACAGCAGATCTCCCCTGAAGGAGGCACACGCTCAGGGGGGCCAGGGTAAGCAGGGAATGGTGTGCAGGGCTGGGAAGGTGCGCAGCACGAGACATGGCAGCCTAAGAAGGTTATAAAGTCACAGAGCAGGTTAGGCACGGGATAGCTAAGGATGCAGAGTGGAGTGTCTGATTGCGCCATGCCGGCCAAGGAAGGGAAAGGAGCTCAAGCATTTGTGTGATCCAGCCAGCCCCAGCTCCAGGCAGGGTGGCAGGACCTGAGGATGTGCAAAACCAGGCACCAGCACCAAGAAGAGTGTGGCTGGAATTCACCAGGCTGAGATGACCCTGGGAAAAGAAGGAACCCCAAGAGAGGAAGGGAAAAATCCTCTTTTTTTCCACAAGGCAGCAGGGGAAGATCAGACGAGCAACAAGACACCCACATCAGGCAGACACAGCACTGAAATCCAAGCTGCAAACGCCGACCCAACGAGAGCTCCACGGCTCAAGTGCAGCAAGAGCAAGTGAGCTGGAACACTCTGTGCTGAGCAGGTGTCGTGCACGCAGCTGGGGACAAGACAAAGTTTTGCTGCTCTTTCTCCCTGCCCTCACCTGCCAAGCCGGCCCAAGTGCTGCAGTCTTGGCAGGAAATGAAGCTGCCAGCAAGTTCCAATTCCTTGCAAAGCTTCTGGCAGGGAGGGGTGGGAAGGCACCTCCAAGGACAGACTGAGGCAGAGGTATAACAGGAGGGACGGGACAGTGGTTGGCACATTCAGCTGGCATGGGGGAGGCTTTTCCAGCCCTCGTGCTCCACCACAGAGCTCCCCGCGGTTCTGTGACTCAGAAAGCTCTGCCTTATCTGCCAGGGCCAAGGAGTCTTCAGGTGTGCAAGGCACGAGCATGACAGGCAGTGTGCAAGCACTGCAGATGGGAGGACACAGAAAAGGGACAGAAGGGTGAAACTCACCCACCCAAACGTTTGTTCTGGGGCAGAGGGCTGAGGGAAGAGAGTCAGATATTCTGGCCTCAGAGGAAACTGAAGGGACAGGAAGCTTTAAGTGAACTGTTTTCCAGATCTTGGTGAGAAATAAGACTGGTACACCACTTGCAGAGATATCATTAGCTGAAGTGAACTGTCTGGAAGCAGATTTCCAGATGGGATATTAATGAGGTAACAAGATAATTGAACCTGGAGTCCTAGACCAGCACAGAACAGGATCTCACGCTCCATGCTACAAAGTCCAGAACAGCAGCACATGTCTCTGGCCACAGACACCAACATGCAAAGGCAAGCTTGAGGGTCTTTACCTTCTTTCAGCTGCCTTGAAACTGGTTCTGGCCCAACCAGAAGAAACTCATACACAGCAGCTGAGTTGGGCTAAACTGCATTTAATTCCCAGCACTGACTCTTCATAAGTATGCAGGCAGAGGAAGAGGCGTCCAAAGCCTGAAGTGAAAGATTGACAGGAAAAGCAGATGTATTGCAGAGCCAGCTCAGCCACAGAGCAACTACCATCAAAGTCTGAACAAAGTTTCCTCTTCTCCCTTGCACTGGACACTGTAAACCAGTGACAGATAATCCAGGGAGCTACTGGAAATCTATCCCGGTCACTTTGAGAGAGGGGATTACACAAATCTGAAAAGGCAATCGACATCTTAATCACAAGCTGGAGGGAGAAAAAGAGCAGCAGCAGGAAGGTTTTTTCAAAATAAGGGTTAACTTCAAACCTCATCTCCACTGACAACTGCAAAGCAGTTTCTGAACAAGCATGAAAATGGCAACAAGGGCACTGCTGCAGAAGGCTCTGAGCGCACGCACGTTTAAGAAAACCCACACAACGAAATCCCTACAACCCCAGTGCTCTCTTAAGTCAATTAACACTGCTCCGGTGAAGTGCAACGAGCCGCGTGTGTCCCGCAACTCCCGGCCAATTGTGGGTGACTCCGGAGCATCCCCGCGGCATGGGTGGGCTGGCAGGGCCCTCTCAGCACCAGCAGCGAGGAAACGCCACAGAGAGACTCACAGGGGAAGGAACAAAACAACACAAGCTGCAGCATCCAATCTCGGGAAGCTTTACCAGCAGATCTCATTTCCAGATCTTTTCCTCGCCGTGTTTATAATCCTTGCAGCAGAGTTCTGTCATCCTAGTCAGCTCACAGGCTGCCCCAGCTACAAAAGATGTCAGGCTGAAAAATCACCTCGACAGACTGCTTGCTGAGACCAGTTGCATTATAAAAACAGGAAGCTCTTGCCTGCCTGCTCCCAACATGCTGTGGATTTAATGGGAAGGAGCATACGCAGGGATGCTTTGCAGGAAGAGCACACACATGGGACTCTTGCCAGGAAAAACGCATCTTGAGTAACACATGTGCTCTTAGTTTCCTCTTTTTTCAGAAAGGTTTAACTACACTCTCAGCTACCCAGCAGCAATAAACCACTTTTTTCCCCTCTTTCTCACTTCTAGCAGAGTGTTGCTTGGTAAACAGCAGATCTTCCTGTCTGAGGCTGTGCCAGCCTGTGCTGAACAGAACTGTTGTTATTGCACATTCACAGCTAGAGATAAACATGAATGAGAGCCACGAGTAAGAGCCAGGCACCGGTTCTTCAATACACTGCTTTATCAGGTTCACCTTGACTCAAATGTTTCTGACATCTCTCCCTCCTGAAGGGGCAAGATGGCACAAGTAGCAAGGACAAACATTAAAAAAGAAGACAGAAATGACAGCAGCACAAAAAGTGCTCTTCTGTACTCGCTAACATCCACAAACTGTGCAGCTCACAGCTCCACCTGCACTTGAAACACTCAAAAGCACAACAAGGAAACAAATGGGCCCAGCCAACCCAACCTGCCCAAATGGGAAAACACAACAGCCTTCAGCACATTTCTCAGGACAAATCTCCATCCAGAGCCACAACTGCTGCGGGACATAAAGGTTACAGACAACCAAGGAAGGAAAAAAAATGTGCAAGTCATCATCTCATCTGCAAGCTGACACTCTGCAATGACACAGGCACAACAAACCAACCCAGGAAACGTGGACACTGGAGGTGTGAGGAGGGTTTCTAACCTTTCCAAGAGCAGGTCTCTGGACCAGCTGCTCCAGAAGCACTGGGGAAAAAAGCACAGCGTGAGTTCCAACAAATAGTTCCTGGACAAGTTCATGACCTGCATGAGATGACTGCCCGTCTTCAGCAGCACGGAACTGGACTTGATGACCCACGAAGCCCCTTCCTCCCAATCACTCAGCAACCCAAATTCATAGAGGCCCAGACATAGCACAAACACGAGGTCATTCCCAAAAGGACAGCAGGGATTGCATCTTCAGATCATGCTAAGCTGACAGATAAGCAGATGAAGAGCGGGCCACTGCAGAAGGGAGGGGAAGAGAATTGCAGCAAGAAACAGTCTCACAGCCAGTGAAAACCCAGGGTACAGACTTGGAAAGCAAAGTCTGAGAGGCAGGAGGTGGAGATGTCCCCTGAGCACACTGTCCCCAGACACTCCAGCCACAGCTTTAATGCTAACACACATTACACAGACAGTAAATATATAATTTGCCCAAGACACATCCAGTGGCATCCCTTCCTAGAGATAGCTCCAGTCCTCCTGCAGTGCCCTGCCCAAGCCACACAGGCAGCAGCACCTGGGTGTCTCCTTCTGCCATTTTAATGCAATTTGGCCTTCCCTGGCTTTCATCAGGCACCACGTCCCAATTTCCAACCAACTGGCCTAGATTTAAGCCAACACATCTCTGGCTGTGCCTCAGGCAAGCACAGAGATGGGAGAAGCGTGACAGACAACGGTGCCATTTGGCATTTCCATCACAAACAACCAAGAGATAAAAGCACAAGAATTGCTGAGAGCTGCACAAGAGGTTCCTGCCTTCCCCAGGAGCACAGGGAACCAGGGGAGAACAGGGAAGTGGGACAGACTCGGGGGGGAGAGAAGAAGTTCCTCTTCTAGAATCATAGAATCACACAGTGGTTTGGAGGGAACCTTAAAGCCCATCTCCTTTCACCCCCTGCCACCTTCCACTATCCCAGGTTGCTCCAAGTCCCATCCAGCCTGGCCTTGAACACTTCCAGGGATCCAGGGGCAGCCACAGCTTCTCTGAGCAACTGGGAAGCACAGCTCAACACAATCATTTAATGCAAAAGCACCACATTACTGCTTACTCCACTCCACCTCCAGATGACACCTGAAAAACACACAAATCCTTCTGCACACCGATGCAGCAGCCATGCCATTGCTTCTGTTAGATTATACTGTACTGAAATTATGGGTGTGGAATAACACCTGGTACAATGAAGTGATACAAACAAAACAGTGCCTGACACCACCACAACCCTGCTCACCAGAGTGGTTTTACTGGCTCACTGTCTCCATCACAACCAGCTCCTCTTCAGCCACACCAGTACAGCTGGAACTGCAGGATGTGTTCAGTTACACACACCTTAAGCAGTATTTTCTGAGAACAGTGATTTGAACAAACACAATGGTTATATGAGGAAAAGGCTGTACTCTTGAGAGGGCTGGAACACAATGCAGATGGTTGGAGTAATGGTAGAGCAAAGCCAGCCACGCGAGGTACCTCCAGCATGGAGAGGGAGCTGGGCTTTAACCAAGGGCTGCTGGCTGCATCCTGAACCAAAAGGGCAGACGGAGAGGAGATCATGTTACTGGAGTCACTCCCAAATGCCATGCAAGACACATGCAGCTGCCTGAGCCTTGTGTGGTGCTGCAGACCCCCAGCCTCCCCTCCAGCAGGCTCTGCTTGCTAAGACATGGCAAGGTCAGGCAACAGGAACAAGGGCAGTAGCTTTTGAAGACATTCCAAGGCTTCCTCAAAACAGATCCAAGAACACCAGCTCATCCCTCTCACCCCTGAGAACAAGCCAAGGTGCAGATCTGACCAACACCTGCCTGGTGACAGTCACCACTCAAACACCAGAGTGCTCATGGCCCAGCCTCACTGACCAAAGCTACGAGAGGTTCCTGCAGTCCTTCTGCTGTAGCTGGACATCAGCGTCACACAGAGACTCCAGCTAGTCCATAAACATCCAGCAGACCAGATGGGCCAACACACAGCAAGCACTACTGTCCATCTGATTAATCCAAAGCCCCAGCCTGGATGAGGCCACGTCAACCTGGATCATTTGAATCCAAGGACAACACCATCACACACTGCAAGCGTGTCCTGAAGGTCCAAGCTCAGACTGGCTTCCCGGCACCTCGTCCTGCCTCCACAGCCCAGGCTCTGGATGCCCAGGCTGAAAGCAGCTCAGCCACATGAGGCACAACACGGTCACCTCTCTGTCCCAGGGGGCTGGGAACTGCCACAGCTCTGTGGTTACTGCAGGCAAAGCTATGCAGAGTTTCTTAATTTATGGCCCTGCCCTTGCATTGCCTCAAGCACGCCCTGGGACAGTCATGCAGTTTCCACTGCTTAAGATTGCGAGGTGCTGGAAGACCCCACAATTTCTCTTCCACTCTCACAGTTTCTTCTTCACCATGAGAAAACCAGAGGACGTCCGTATCCCCACGCATTTGAGCACGTAGCCCTCACACAGACAGCATGGAAACATTCAAAGAAGGAATTCAAACAAGGAAGAAAGACAAGAACGAGAGGCATGAGAGACACGAAGCGGGATAACTGTGCTCACAAACCAGAGGAGAGAAGGTCTCCTTCCTTCCAGCCCCTCCCAGCCCAGCCCAGAGCCAGCTGAGTCAGAAAAGCCTCTCACCCAACACAATTCCTGCTTGGCAGGTCCAGTGCCAGTTGGTGTAGGGTCAGCCTGGTGTCCCCGGACCCGAGCGGCCGCTGCTGGCACCCGCTGAGTGGCCTGGCTGGAGGAGCATGCTAGAAGGTCCCTGCACCGAGCACTGGGAGCACACCAAGCCTGGAAGGAGCGGCTGCTGTCCCAAGCTGCTGGACAGAGAGCGAAAAAAGGCACGTAAGAATAAACGACCGCTGAGACTCCAGGCTCATCAGTGTGGCACCAGCAGAGACAACCAACCTCACATTTTTGGTCCCTCAATCAGCATCCCCTTGAACTCCAGCTCGCAGAGGGCTCTGTGCTTCCTACGACATCCAGCTGGAGCTTGGTCCTCCCGGGACACAGCTTTTGGGTCAGCTCAGACTCTTCACTGGTGCTCTCAGAACCTTTGGCCGTGCCTTTATAGTTCCGTGCCCACCACTGGCCTCACTCCCTGCCGGCGGCCGCTGCTCAGCATCCTGGTGCGAGCTGTCATCAGAGCAGGGAATGGCACACCTCGGGAGCACAGCGGGGTGGAGCACAGCGGGGTCGTACGGAGAAGGACTCTGGACAGCTCTCAACAATTAGCAACAGGCCAGGATGTCCCGAGGGGCCGGATGGGAACGCAGCGATGTCTGGCGGGGCACGCTGCCTGAATGTTCAAATACAGAAACAGATGTTAATTACTCTGCATAGCCAGGACATCATTAGCAGTTACATCTCCAGGAGATTCTGAAGTACAAATTCCTCTGATTATGCCAAACATGCCCATCCCACCCCCAGAAGCCATGACGTTTGAGTAGTTGCCTCGGCAAACCTCCCTCCTCCGAGATATTTCCCCTTCCTCCTTCATATTCTTTGCTCGCAAAACAACCTGTTTTAATGAAATTCCTGCTTTGAGAAACTGCTGTCTCCTTTGGGATGGGCTTTTAGCAGATGGAGGCAACAAGAACCCTTGTCCATAAGTGTCTGGCTCTCCAGCACACTCTTACTTCCTCTATTTTAGGTTGGGGAGGGAGCACAAAAATAAGGATCCAGCTGGCACCATGTGATCACTGAGTCTCTTTAGGAGCACGGCAGAGCAAAAGACCCCACTCTGCCCCCTCACCTTGCTCACCATCCCCACAGCCACACCATCAGATGCAGCGTGATACCCGTGGGGTAGGTGATGGTGAACCCACAAAGAGCCTTTCTCTTCCAGCACTCCCCACCAGTGGCAATTCCAGGCAGGGAAAAGACACCCTGTGGTGGACACCTGGACAGGTGCTGCTAACGGAGCCAGAGCAGCAAAGGGAGGGTGTACGGAATGGGCAAGGGACACCACTCGGGGACCTGTAAGGAGTAGATAAGGGACTGATTCAGGAACCCTTCGGGTTCAAAAGGACCACCCTGATCCTTTTAGCCCAAGGGTCTGTGCAGCTACACAGGGAGTTCCAGGCCCACAGCACCTCCAAGGCACTCACTGAGCTGCTCCGGCACTGGGAAGGCAGGACATTCAGGACAGCTAAACGAGGGAGTGAGACCACCACCAGCGGACAGAGTGCCCCTCAAGTGCCACATCACATCATTTTCCCTGCAGGAGATGTATTCGCATGCCATGGGATAGGAAAGGAAAGCACTCAGCATCCAGCAGCTCAGCACAAACCTGCTGGGCTGGGCTAGAATTCCAAGGACTTCCCAAGCTCTGCCTGCTGGCCAGAGTCTGCAAGAAGGAGACTGATGAGGGCAAGCTGGAGAGCAAGACCTTGACCACATCAGTGCTGCAGCCTCTGTGGATCGTAGAGCTGCCCAGGAGAGGACAGAGCTCGGCACACACGGACCCTGGTGCTGTGCTTCCACTTCCACAGACCAGCACAAACACAGGGGATTTGCTGCCCAGCAAAGTTGTCTGTAACTTTCTCTGCAAACTTTTTTGTTACAGGAGCGGAAGGACACAAGTTAGGAAGCTGCCTGTGACATCCTCAGTAAACTGAAATCACCTGGGCTGGGACTGGGAACAAGATGCTGAAGGGGAAACTTTGGTGTCACAGGAAGCACCACATTAGAAATGCAGCTGGGCAGCATCACTGGAAGGGACAACAGCTTTTTGTAAGGTCTTGGTCTGTATTTCACCAAATTGAGAATGCACTGATAACCCTGAGGTTTGGCAAGGGCTGGGGCAGGACACCAGCTCAGTGCCCTGACACAGCGTCACTGTCACCGTCCCTGATGCTGAGCCTGCTTGGGCCCTCAGCATTCCCTACAAAAGGGGCTGCACTGCAGGAACAGAAAAGCTCTTTCTTTTTTTATGAACACTCATTAGAGTTTACACCGTTGGCAAAGTGTGGAGGCACGCATCTGTGGAGGAACAGAGATACGGTTCCAACATTGGTTTTAATGTGCAAGCCTAAAGACTCGGCTTCAGTTTTTAGAAATCAAACTTGATCATCTCAAGCTGGCAAAAATAGCCCCATGTTCCCTTGAGTTATTTTCTTTTCAAATAGGCAGGGTACAGCACAATAGGAAATATCAGCAGTTATGTATTCAACCTCCAGAAACCCAACGGGCCAATTCCAGCAACCCACGGCAGCTTTCCAATCCTCCCTGATCTATTTGCTGGAGTTAGCCTGAAAAGCAGGCTGCCCCCGAGCCATTCAGCAAACTCCACGTCCCGCTAATTACATCAATATAAATGTATTATCTTGGCTGTCAAACACGGGCTGCCTGAACAGGACAAGGCTCTGCCACGGAAATGCAGGAAAACAATTGCTCTTTCTGCTGGTGACACATTTCTCTGGATCCTATTTCCTTGCCAGGGCTCCCCCTTCTCCTTTCTGCCCAGGCACCAGGGCACCAGCGTTTTTTTCTTCCAGAGCAAGAGGAAATGGCACACAAAAACCCTCCTCATCTTTTAAGCAATGGAACATCAACGAATTTTGGGAACACCACTGGCATTTCCTATCAGCCAACCTGAGAGCTGCCAGCACACGGGGAAGGGAGCTGTGAGGGCAACAGTTAAATGTTTCTCGTGAACAGGCAGCAGCTCTTCTGCCTCTCTTGGCTTCCTCAGCTGCCATTGCTAAATGCAAGGCAAGTGTCAACACTCCAAACAGCAAATGTGACAGAAATTCGGAGCAGCCTGCTCCTCCCTGCCCAGCTCAGTGACCGTGGCCTGGAGAGGCGGGAGCCTCTCAGGAAGGCTCCAACAGCAACCAGCAAGGTTGAGGCAAACACAGGCAGATCCAGAGGCTTCCAGGGAGCAGGGAGGCAGCTCGCTTCGCTCCAGAGAGTGGGACTGTGACGGAAAATGAGGAGGAAGCCACTGACTCACCTGTCCCACCCGCGTAAGCAGCTTTCCCACCGAAGGCTGCACTGAGTGTGACCTTGCTCAGAGCCCCAGGTTCCAGCAAATGGGGGGCTCACAAGGTTCTCCCCAGCTCTGGGCACCGGGAGAGAGCCATGGTGGCAGGACCCTGGGCTGACACACGCTTTCCAAATCCGCCTCCTCTGACCGCAGGCAGCCACAGCCCCTCTGCTTCATAAAAACTCTCACTGGGAGAAATGCCACAGGGTCTGGTCCTTCCCACAGCCCTCTGCTCACAGGATCGGTCAGAACGAAGCCAGAAACAACCAAGCCTGGATTCAGATGAAGCGGGAAGATGGGAGGAAAAAAGCAGTTCTGCACCTGGCAGCAGACGATGTTCCCACCAGCGGGGATCAGCACGACCGTGGACGCACGGCAAAGGCCGAGTCTCTCTCCAGATCTCACGTGCAAGCAGCGCAAACTTGGAAAGCTCCCATAAAACCTCCGGGACAGAGGAGAGCAGCGCGTTTTCCACAAGCTAAAGCCAACTGCACTCAGCTGGCGGAGGGAACACCAGGCCCGTGGCCCCTTCCCTCTGCAAAGCCAGCGGAATTCCGGGTAAAGATAAAGGGTGCCCAGAGCAAAGATAAGGGGGAGCAAGCCAGGAGAGCGGGGGGTAATCAGTGCATCTGCCGAGGCCATCCAGGCTCCTCCATGGGGTCACCCAGCCCTTCCGCCACCACGAGACAGCTCCGGGTCTGGGCACAACGCCCGACCTTTTTTACGTGCAACTTTAGCACTTTTGGGTTGTTTTCCAAGATTTATTCCGATTCAGGAGACACGGTGCCTGGCCCACGCCTCCAGTTCCCTTACGCACCAAGTCATCAGGCTGGAGGAGGCTGCTCTCCCTCCTGCCAAAGCAATCGGGCTTAGCAAACCCAGCCAGTCACGTCAAACCTTCAAAGGCCTCTCCAGCCATTCAACCCCTCCTGGGGAAGGGAGCAATGTTGGGTCTTGCCTTCTGCCTTCAGCTGTTAAAGCCTTGGACACAAACAGAAGCTGATGCAACTTGAAACGAGTTAATATCCCCACATACATAAAATCAGGTTAATTTGAATCATGCCTCGGACATGTTATGCTCAGGCAGAACTCAGCCCTTCTCTGGTTCACTCAGGGGCACGAGCCAGACTGTTCAGCAAGATCTCAGAAAATGGCCTGACAAAAGCCACCAGCAGACTCTCAGTGTCACAGGCAGCCAGTCTGTCACCGCAGGTCTGCTCCAGTTTAGGGAAGAGCACAGCCCTGAAGCACAAGTCCCTCCGAGTCCCAGGTGACAACGCGCAAAGCATGGCAAGATCTCTGCACCCAGAGCCGCAAGGGCCACAGTCTGGGATCCGCACCCCTCACCTCCACCTTGGCTCCCTCCAAACACATCTCCCGGTCTCCATGAGCTCCTGACCGACCCACAGCAGCGCAGCGCGGTCCTGCACCAGTGCCCCAGGCCACGTGCAGTGAGCAATTCCCAGATAACCTTCTGTCCGACCATGAGAACCCACCCAGCCGCATCCCGGGCCTGCAGGCCTACGGAGCGCCAAGCTTCAGTGAGATTCCCAGCTGAAAAAACGCTTGGAGGAAACAGTATGACATTTCAAACACAATGTTCACATCCTCCCATCTCCTCTAGCAGGCCCACGGATGATCACCCTAAACAGTTGTTTCCTGGTGCCTGGGGGGATGTACCCCAGGAGCAGGAGCAGGGAGAGGAGAGAGCTCAGCAAATGGAGAGGCTGGCAAGTACAGAGCTTTTTCCATCCTCTAAGACTCCTGCATCCAGGACCCGGAGGCTGAGATGCTTCAACTGCAGCTGAGCTGACATGCAGCAAAATCCAGGGGTCTTGATGAGACACTGGGACCCCGACAGCCTTAGGATGTTCAAGACCCAAGGATAAGAGCAAGCCAACTGATTCTAAAGGGCAAACTCGCAGAGGCTCGAGCAACTCTGCACAAAACCCTGCTCAGCCCCAGCACGAGTGTCTAAGCTGGAGGTGAGAGCGTAGACCTGAAGGACAGGCAGCCCGGGGCGCTGGGGGCTTCGCCGTGCTCCAGCCCGGAGCCGGCACTCGGCGGTGCCACAAGCGGGGCTCCCCTGCCCGCGGGAGGACCCGGGAGCTGCGATCTCCCCGCACCGGGCGCCGGGCGAAGGCAGGTCAGGCACTGCAGCCTAACGCGGGCAGGCACGAAGCCTCCCCGTCCCTCCCGGCTGCTGCACGACCCTCAAGCCCATTAAAACCCCTCCGGCTGTGCGGCCGCGCTGGGGTGCGAGCGGGGCCCCCGCAG
>VZTD01005359.1:172529-194857 GCA_013397725.1 Rhagologus leucostigma | reverse complement strand
GAGCCGCGGCCGGGGCTGGCGCTGCGCTTCCAGCGCCGGTTCCTGGCGGCGCGGCCGCTCCGCTCGCTGCCCTGGCCGGTACGGGGGGCGCCGGGCGGGGGGGAAGCGGCACCGCGGCGCTGTTTATTTATTTATCCTGTTTTAGGAACTGGAACAAAGCCTGCGGACTGCGCCGGACTCCGCGCTGCTCGCGGATATTCTGCACAAGGTGAGGGACAGCTCGGAGTCACCCCCGTGCCACCAAGGCGCGGTGCCACCGCGTGTCCCGAAGCCGCCGGGATCGCTCACAAATGCAGAGATCGGTGCCCCTGTGTCGCAGTGTTTCGTTGGGCTTTGCAGAACTGCAGGTTTCCTTCTCTGCCTGGTATTTGGGTGTTCTTAGATCAAAACTGAGACCCGCGTGCCGGGGCACTGATGTGGAGAACGGCACAGTCAGCCCAGCCGCTCCTGGATGTTGGGGGATGCAGGGAATGGTGGTGCCTAAACTGTCCCTGGGGATGGGAGATCACAGATGAGGCA
This sequence comes from Rhagologus leucostigma, assembly GCA_013397725.1. Lineage (NCBI taxonomy): Eukaryota > Metazoa > Chordata > Aves > Passeriformes > Rhagologus > Rhagologus leucostigma. The sequence goes on along the minus strand of VZTD01005359.1, from coordinate 194,338 downwards.
GCAAACCAAAAAGGAAAGAAGGAAGAGAAGAGCGAAAGAAGGAGGAGAGTAAATTGGATTATTTCCACTCTATTTTCCTCTTTACTCTTTTGAAAAGTGAGATTTTTGTTGCCGGAAAAAGTAAGAAATTTGTGGCCACAGATCTGTAAACTCACAAACCAGTCAGAAATCACCCCATTTCAATTTCTGGCTTAGCATCTCTTGTACAGGCTAAATCCCGATGCATTTCATGGCACCCAGAGCCAATTAATGGTCCCTCGCTGGCCCTCAGTGCCTTTCCTAAACCCTCCCCTGGGTAATTGGTTTCCATGGCTGTTCTCGTTTTAGACAATTCTTCACCCTCTGTGTGTGAAATGTCCCCCTTCGGCCAAGTACAGGAGGTGCTTCCTGACTGAGCTCATCAAAAAGGTACCTCTTGCTTTTTCAGCTTATTTTTCACTCATTTTTCTCTTTTTTTTCTCCTTGAGACTACCTCATGTAATAACCAACCACAGCATTCAGTGTAAATACAAGGTATTAAAATGGGGCTTAGAGTGCAACTGTTTTCTGTTTCCTGACAATGTGATGCCCAGAGCTGCCCTGTTCTGCTCCCCACAGCACGAATCCACGGCAGCTGAACCCCTGGATGAACTCTACGATGCACTGGCAGATGTTTTAAAAGAAGAAGAATCTACTCACTGTTACAAAAACTACTTACTGGTAAACACTGACACTGCACTGTTTTAAACCACATTTACTCACACAAATTAAGCAATAATTGGCTTTAAAAACACCCACCCTGAAGCCTGGAGTGCTTCCTGCCTTTTTTCAGGTGCTGCTGTTGATTGTAAAATCTAAATCCATGGTCTGTGCTGATCCATCTTTGCCTTCTCATGTCCTGCAGCCCACGGGGGACTGTGTGAGCCTCTCTGAGAGCACGGCACTCATCTCCGGGGGCACCACGGGGCTCGTCACGTGGGAGGCTGCTCTGCACCTGGCCCAGTGGGCACTGGAGAACCCCGGGGTGTTCAGGGACAGGTATGGCAGCAGCAGGGCCAGAGTAATGGGGAAAGACGTGTTCAGTCATGTAGGATCACAGAATGGCTTGGGTTGGAAGGGACATCATCCCACCCCCTGCCATGGGCAGGGACACCTCCCACTGTCCCAGGCTGCTCCAAGCCCCATCCAGCCCGGCCTTGGACACTGCCAGGGATCCAGGGGCAGCCACAGCTGCTCTGGGCACCCTGTGCCAGGGCCTCCCCACCCTCACAGGGAACAATTCCTTCCCAATATCCCATCTAATCTTTTCCTCTGGCAGTGGGAAGCCATTCCCTGTGTCCTGTCCCTCCAGGCCCTTGTCCCCAGTCCCTCTCCAGCTCTCCTGGAGCACCTTCAGGCCCTGCAAGGGGCTCTGAGGTGTCCCTGGAGCCTTCTCTTCTCCAGGTGAACACCCCCAGCTCTCCCAGCCTGGCTCAGAGCAGAGAGGCTCCAGCCCTCTGATACTGTGAGCTACACAACTGCAATTTAATAACAGAAATATTTAATAGCAGACTATCCACCCAAAATAACTGAAATTACACCCTTTTGCTGCTGAGTAATTGCTGCAGCAGTCAAACTTTAGGCCAGGAGAAGACCTGTGAAGACATGGTTTAGGATGAAACCCTTGCACTGTGCAGTCTGACCTGCTCTGTGAGGTCAGCTGTTCAGTTTTCAGTAATTTAACTAACGACCTTCACTCCATGATGGGATTCCCCAAGGATTATCTATGTTAGATGATCAGTGGGCAGCTCTGATCACATCATCTCCACTTTATTTATAAGCAGTCAAGAGGAACAAGGACTTTTGAGGAAAGATAATTTAATAATAATTAAGCTCACAGGGAAAGGAACTGTGGTGCTCAGTGTCTGCTTCTCTCCACTGACTGAAAACTGGAGAGCCAGTTCAGGTGGAAACAACTGTGTTGCAGATGGCTAAAGCCAGGGGGTAACATCTCTCATCCCTGTGGTGCGAATGCTTTGTGCCTTACAGAAATCAGCATTTCAGCTAATTAATTTTGTGCTGACAATTCCACTCTCAGTTATTCCCAACTCTCCAGTTGCTTGGGACAGAGGTTAGATTGTGGATGGTTCACTCAAAAATTATTGTAATTATCTGGAACTGATTTTACCTTTAATTATATTTAGAATGTTTTGATTTCCAACTCAGTGCAGAGTCCTCATAGTACTTTTTACTCCGTTACCCTTCAGGACAATCCTGGAATTAGGAAGTGGGATTGGTTTCACTGGAATTGCCATCTGCAAGACCTGCCAGCCCAGGACATTCATATTTAGTGACTGCCACCCCCGTGTTCTCAGACAGCTGGGAGAAAACATCCGGCTGAACGGCTTCATCCCAGAGCCTGACGGGACCTGGAGCATCCACACAGAGTCCCAAGGACAGGAGGTGGAAGGACAGAACTGCCAAAACCCAAAAGTGATTGTTGCTGAGCTTGACTGGGGCTCAGTGACAGAAAAACAACTGCTGGGTCTCAGAGCTGACGTTGTCATTGCAGCAGGTACTGCACACACTCACGGGGAGCAGGGATGGGCAGGGCTCAGCAACCCTGGAAGCCTCTTGAGAAATAACAGAATAAACAAAAACAACTACAGACCCTTTCTGGACTTGTCTGTGTATAAATTTGGAGGGAGTTTTATAAAAAAACTAATCACGGAAAATGTAGTGAGAGTAGAACAGTAGTAGTGATACCTGGTGAGAGCAGAATGTCTCAGCTGTAGGTCTTACACCCTGATTTGGAGCTTTGCAAAGAAAAGCTTGAGAATCCAGGTGGAAAAATGACTTTGTCATCCAAGGTATCACAGGATGCAGTGAACAGGAATTCTATAAAGTGAGGTCACTGCATGGTACCTACTGCCAGTGACGCTGCTCAGTGCCCAGACCAGCCCCAGCTGGACTCTAAAGGCAAGAACTGAGGGGCACTGACGTCTCTCTGCTGTTTGCTGTTACTCATTACAGCAGGATGTGCCCTTGTCCCATTGCAGCACGAGTACCTGCAGTGGTACACACACCTGGACACCTCTGTGTAGTAAACCACCCCTCTGAGTATCAGCATTCCCCCACCTTGGTGCTCACTCGGGCCTCTCACCACCATTTCTGCTCTCCAGGGAATGACTCCAGATGAAAACTGCTGCAAGTCCTTGGCATCAGCCTCTAAACCACTCATTTCTAACAAGGCAGGTTTGTTTTGCCAAGGGCAGTGGGACCAGAGAGCACCAACACTCAGTGGTTCTGCTGCTCCCTTAGGATGGGCTTAAATAAAATATCTGACAATCCATTTACAAAAAGGAACACTGATTTTTAGTGATGAGGGCATAGCACATAAAATATCAATACTCTCCTGCACTGTGAAGATTGTATTTCTGCTTTGCGGTTTTTATTCTGGTTTTTGCTCAATTCTCAATAAATATTGTATGTTTCTTTTTTTTTTTTTGTAGATGTGGTGTATGATCCTGAGATAATTTTAACCCTCACTGGGATGCTACAGAAACTCTCCACCTCCAGAGCAGACAGAAAAGCTCCTGAGGTGTTCATTGCCTTCACAATCCGAAATCCAGACACGTACCAGCTGTTCCAGGCCGAGCTGGGTGGGTGCCTGTTCCATCCAGTGTTCAGTAGTTTTGCCTTTTTGCCTCTTTGCCCATTACTCGTTCTGCAGTAGAGAGGAGCAGGAGCATTTGGTGGTCAGGAGCATTGTCCAAGAGCAGAATCTTATCCTAGAGCTGGAGCAGTAGCTTTTCCACATGGATTTGATCAGGAGCTTGGAACTCACCTTTAGGTACATCCTGGCTATCACAGCTCACATCTGTAAAGGATGATTTGTAAATCTGGTGCCAAAAGGGAAGTAAAAAAAGGTTTAAGCTTAAAGGAGGGAGCCATCTGTGCTGCACTGTCACAGTGATAACACCTGAGACGCAGCCTAAACCCTTTATCTTATCTTACCTGTTCTTTTGAGGGCTAAAAGCCCCAACTAGAGATTAAATAAAACAGGCATTTGAGGATTTTTCTTCATATACACTTCTAAAGCCTATCTTTTGCAGTCTCTTTGCTGCTCAGCTGGTGTTCAGCAATGGACTCTGATGATCCTTGTGGGTTCCTTTAACTCGGGGTATTCTGTGAAATTCTGGGTAATTCACAGAGGGACAACACTGAGTGTTCAGCAGAGGCATTAATGAGATTTAAAAAAAAACACTCATAAGCATTTGCTTGTAGATCACAGCATGCTAAAGACCTCTTCTTACAGAACCGGTCATGCAACTTTTGCTCTTCATTTTATTAAGCATAAATATGATTCCCAGTGTTTCTCTTCACAGATAAAGTTGGGATCAGGTGGCAGATGATTCCAGCCCACAGCAGCTGTAATTTTCTCTATGATGTGCAGCCAGATGTAACTATTCTACAGCTATTTATATAGGCTTGGCAAACAGAACTGGAATTTTGAGACCAACAGGAGCTATCTCAGCCTTGTAACAAGATTATGCTGAATTCTGGAAACAAGAGGTTCTGAGGATACAACTGTACACATGGACACGTGGAGTTCTTCCTTCCTGCAATTCCCAGCATGGATCCAAGCCTGCTGCTGCCCCTGGGAAGTGAGTGAACCTCAAGCAACAGAAACCAAAAAGCCCAAATCACACTTCACTTGGATTCTGTAGAAGACAACAGAATTCAAGTGGGTGTTTTTTTTCCAACTGTGCTGTGATTTGTAAGTATTGGGGGCAACCTGCAGGCTCACAGGATGAGGATCTCACATAGATAAGGGAGCAAAACAATGGTTCAGTGTAATCAATGGGTTTTGATACTAAAACCAGCTCTAATTGTCTACTCTGGGCTTTTATACTTGTCTGTACATACTTGCAGTTTGGGTTATCTTAAAAAACCCCAATAAACAGGGACCAATACCTGCAGTTGTGTCCAGGATAACTCTGCTGTAACTCAGGTGCAGCTTTACTCTGCAGTGATGACAAGTCAGAATTGATGTCCCTTTCTCTCATGTAAGGACTTGCCACTTCCACAGTGGCTGCTGGGAATCCATCCCCTCAGGCTGAGCTGGGAATGAGAAGGGAATCACATGCATAGCAGTGCTCCAGGTATCCTGCAAGGAGGAAGGACTGAGCTCACCTGCTCTGAAACTCTCCATCATCCATTAATCATTCTCCTGTTGGGCAGCATTGGTCCTGAAGCAGAAAAATCAAAGTGCGGCTCATTCTCCTCTTTTGCCTTCCTTTTCTCTATTACAAGCTACTTAAAAGGAAATGAAAAAAGACTTCAACCTCCTCCTTCTGTAGAAATGCAGAGAAAACTGATGATACCTAACTTGAAACCTGAAGAATCTTTTTATTCTTCAAGCTAAAGGAGACCACGACTGCTGGGATCAAGCAGAAATAACCCCAGCCCAGGTTTTGGTTCCCTGTCCCCAAAAAGAAAGAACTCAAAGGTGTTATTTCTAGAGTAAACACAAACTGGCAGCCCACACAGGAGCTCCTTTATCTCCCCTTACACAAAATTCAAGTCAGAGGTTCTGTACAGAGCTCATTTTGGCTCTAAAAAGTTCTATTATAGGAAAATGAAACCTCTCTACATCTTTTGGCATTACAATTTAATTAGAGAAGTGCCTAATTTACCTCCATGTGCACAGGAATGGCCAAACCCCCAGACAGGATTTTGACTGAAAACAGGAAAGAAAACCACTAAAAAATTGGGAAATAAATCTTTATGGATCATTCTTCAATCAGTAAGCTGGAGGTTTTGCCAAATTCCTGCAGTAAAGCAACTTGACTCTATTTTCACCTCTTCCCTTTTGACAAAAGCAGATATTCAATGGTTGCTCAGAGTTTAAAACTGCTGGTGCAGAACCCACTGTCCTCCCCTCCCATCCTGAAGCAGGAGCTTTGAGGAGCAATAAACACAGTCCAAACCAAGCACATTTACTCCTTCAGTGACTGACATCTATTTTATCACCAGAAAGGTGATGAAAAAAATCTTGTAAGCATTAGGCTTGCATGTGAATACTGAGCTTAATAAAAAGCTGAAGGCTGTACCTGAGTAGGCACTCACAAAAGCAAAGTGCCTTTTGATTAAGTTATATTTATATGACTTTAGTCATGTATTTTGGGTTTATTTTTCCCTTTTCTGTTCATCTGTTCAAAAAGAGATAAATTTTATGTTCTTTCCCAAGGTAAATGGGCATATTAATTTCAGAGTACAAGGAGAACACTCACTGCAAGCTCTGCTTTCCTCTAAGTGCCCAGTAAAGCTGGCACACACCAGTGCTGTGCTTCCACAGCCCTGCACGCACTGTCAAAATGAAAAACTTGGAAACAAAATGGTTCTGTCTTAATAAAACCACACAGGATATTCAGTGCTTGGGCAATTAACTGGTAAATCACAGAATCATTTAGGTGGGAAAAGACCTCCAAGATCATGGAGTTGACCAGCTGAAATGAAAGAACTCAGATGAAAAGCATCTGCCATATGCCAAAAGACTCATACCCAAATCACCTACTGAAGTGCTGACTGTACAGGAGGTAAAGCTGGTAAGAGTTTCTATCTGTATTCAAGGATCTTCACCAAAAAGGGACCTTCAAGCAGCACAGGTTCCCACACAACAAACAGCTTCAGCACCTTTTACTCACCCAGGAAGCTGAAATTGTGAAAGAAGAGTGTGAGAACTGCGTGCCAAGATGAAGGAGTTAGAGACTAAGTGCAGACAATACAAAGTGTTTATTCACTGTTTCCCAAATCTCTGCAGCTGCAGGAATGTATTTGACACCCTCCTTCCCCCCAGTCATTCCTTGTTCCCCAGCAAGGGAAGGACGGTCTGGTCCCAGCTCTCGTCCCAGCGCAGCTGCCGGGACACTCGCAGGTTCTCTCGGAAGCTGTGAAGTTTCCCTTCCAGGGCAGGGAATTCCAAGAAAAGCATCTGTAATTTAAAAAGCAAAACCACAGAAAAATAACCATCATGTTCCATTTCAGGCTCATTCCAGCCTCCCCGGTGTTAACCCTCAACTACAACTGCAGCTCTGGGGTCTGGCCCCACAAAGAGATAACAAGGACAATATTTGAAATGCTTTTGCCAGCTTCAGATTCGCATTTAAACAGAAGTGAGGCAAACAGTGGTCAGCAGGCCAAGCAGTACCTTGTGAGAATGCAAAACACACAGGTGATGCTCAGATCTGAAAAGGCTGCTCACACAGTGGCACCTCTGGGGTTATTTCTGGGGGGAAAGAAATCAGTCGGGGCCTTTACCTTCAGTTGTTGCGCGAGTTCCTTCGAGTCCCTGAATATCAGACCGTTCTCATTGTGTTTCACCAGTTCATGTAAACTGAAAAAAAGTCACACGAGGGAAACTGAGGCAAAAAGCAGCGAGTGGGACATTTAAAATGCTGCACAGTGACACCCGAAGGGACCAAACCAGGATATCTGCATCGTTATGGTCCCAGATGTCACGAGCTCCACACCTGCCATAACGGAATTAAACAGGCAGTTTTAAACAGTTAAAGACTTCTCCTTTCTATGTCACACTAAATCTACCACAACTGTACCAAAGGGCCCTCATCCTGTCTTTGTGCTGCTCATCTGGACATCCATTAAAAAACAGGGCAATAATCTACTTTTAAACTAACCCACAAGGAAAATCTGTCCATGACCCATCATGAAATCTTCACAGAGAATTTATCTCCTTTTATAAAACTACTGTTTTCCCAAAGGACCATAAATTCCAAGAATGCCTGTGCATACGCTCAGCCTTTCACTGAACAGATGTGTCTATGCAGAAGAAAGCCTTTTAAAAAATTAAATATATGGAAACAATGGAATACAGGGATTGTTTTAAGGCAAGTGGTTGCATTAAATGCTCCCAATTTTGTAGAAACTAGTATTAATTTTTTAACTTAAAACAACCTTGATTTCTATCTTACTGAATTTTAAAAATGGCCTAATCCAGGAATCTCATTTAATTCCTGCAGTAGCTGCTGAACTCTGGCTTTGTAAGAATATTGCTTTATGTGATTCCCTTGAGCTGTAACAGAATAAGCTCTTACCATTCAAAATGTATTGCACACACAGGTAAACAGCAGCCAAACATATCCACCACCTTCATGGGCAAATCCAAACCACTGGAGGATTTATGGAGACACACCCCCAGGTCTGCTGAGCCTGAAAAACAAACACAGCAGAGTCTGAACTCTCTGAAAGCAGCTCCTCTGTCCTCCTGCAAACCTTTATTTCTGTGCTGCTTTGAACTGTGCTTCAACTACCCAGACTGACACAATTTCAAGCAATCAGGGAACAAAAATAAAGCACAGGATGTTTTGGGACTCAAATTAGTCATGTTTTAGAAAAGTAATAAGTGAGTGCATGTTAAATTAAAGGGATTTTGAAGTTTTATGTATCATAAAACAGCCTTTCTGCCTCTTAATGTGCTAAAAATGGGTAAGTAAAGGAAAACCCCATCACAATCCAATCAGGATACGCTGCACGGCTCACTAGTGACCTCTCCCAGTTGAAGTCAGCTCAAACCAGTGTGATTTTACAGACATTATGTTCAGTATTTGAAAAGGACCACAAAAACAGTGTTTTACAGCCACATAAATTGTCAGGCTCTAACCCTGCAGAATGAAGATCATGTTGAATATGTATTTTATTACTTTATTACTCCCACTTTATGCTGTTAAGATGAAGATGCTGAGGGAATAACATTCCAATGACATGTTAATTTAGAATTTCAGCTACTTTTGATTGCTCAGCCAACAACTTTTTCATTTCATTTACTGGAGTGACCCTGAAAGTAAAGTAGAACATGCACAGGCACCTGTATTTCAGCACAGCTGGAAGAAAAAGAGAGTGCAAAGAACAGGCTGAAGCAGCAACACAGCTACTTCTTGGGAAAACAGGAAAAAGCTAGCCAGAAGAATTTAGCAACTTTGCTGGAATGAGTCAAATCCATGAATATCCTGTCACTAACCAGCCACATTCCTGACTATATTCTCCCAGCTTCTGTGCACAGTCTGCATCAGCCCCCTGCACCTGTGCCAAGTTGTTTCCCACACATCCTCAAGCCTATTCCATCATCCACTGTTTACCAAGCAGAAGAGGGTAATCCTCAGCTTCCAGCCATGGTGTACAGATCTGGATATGCTTAAAATGCAGTTTTTGGATCAGTCCATTGTAGTAATCTCTTAGAGGTCCTTTACCTGTTTCAAACAGAAAAAACTTTTATCAAGATGACTGAAAACAGTGAGGTCTGTGAAATACAGCTCCTGTTAGATCAGGTGCACAAACAGGATACAACACTTGTGGTATCCCAAAAAGATATCAAAAATCTAAGTTCCCTTGAAAGCAACGTCCACCTGGACTTCTCTTACTCAGTATTTCAATGAGTTTTCCATCAGTGTAGAATCATGGAGTTTTTAAGGTTGGAAAAGCCCTCAGATCAAGTCCAACTGTTCCCCAGCACTGCCAAGGCCACCACTGACCCACGTCCCCAGGTGCCACATCCCCGTGGCTTTAAATTCTCCCAGGGATGGGGATTCCACCACTGCCCTGGGCAGCTGTGCCCGTGACCACCCTTTCCTTGATGGAATTCTCCCAGTATCCAACCTAAACCTCCCCTGGTACAGCTTGAGGCTGCTTCCTCTGACATTGCTTTTGCAGCATCATCTCAACATTGACCTTGAACTGTTTTTCATGCAGAGCTGGAGCAGACAGGGAGGCTCTTTAAAGGTGTGTCATTAGTAGATAGTGCAATAATTCAGCTATAAATCACTGTTCTTATAACCAGACACAAAGGCCAACAGTCGCTCCTCTCTCCCCACCAGCAACAGAAGAGTCAGCACAGAACAAAAGTGACAATTAAACCTTCTGTTAGCACTGAAAGAACTGTAACACAAATATTCTTACCTGTTATCACACACACTAAAGCCGGAAGCTTGGCTCCCTCCGTGATAAACCTCTCATAATCTGGAGAAGATAAAACACTGGTCAGAGCTGACAAATACAAGGGTGCTTGGTTTAAGAGTGGTGGCAGTGCATTAATTATTGAGCTTCCCACTACAAGCAGTTTCCTTACAAGCATGTATCAGTAACACAGCAGTAAATTCAGCAATGTTAACATTTACAAACTTCTACAGAAATAAATCAGGCTGTTTATGCACCACGCATAAAGCATTTCTTCAACTGCTCCCCAGTCAGTTGCTTCAATAGATCAATTTAGAATTGCAGCTGCAAAGTCTACAAGATAAGATAAAGTATTCCCTCCCTTCCTATTAGCAGATGCCTGTGGAGAGTAGGTGTAATAGCTCAGAACACAAAACTGCAGTTTAGGAGTCAGTTAGAGATTTAATTCTCCCTGACAACTCCTCTAATTGAATTCAGATGTTGCACTGCTGTATTTCAAGTACTAATCTGAAATTACTGCTAATTAATCAAATACAACTGCATTTTCACCTGAATATAGAAGCACTGCTCTTTAGCAAAATGCTTCTTAAGTGTCCAGAAGACCTCTCTGAAAAAGTGAGATAAATTCCTTCATACTAACCTTCTAAAGCTCTTAAGAGGACTGAGAAGTCTTCATCCTCTGAAAGAGAAGGCTTTATTAGTGACATTCATATTTCTATAATTTTTAACTTTTGTCTTTAAATAACAATTGAGATTTCCCTCACCTTCACCTGCACAATTTAAATACAGACCAGGTACTCAAAAGTTAAGTACGTAGTCTGTACTTAAAGATTACTATTTACTAAAATGTACTATTAAAAATCCCCTAGTTTATTTTCAGAAATAAAAGTCCATAAACATGCACAGTGTTTATTTATTTCCCTTGCTGGCAACATGACAGACAAACCAGCTACAAATACTGCACATCTTCGAAGCTATCAAGTTAAAATTTTCTAGTTTCTAAAACTGAGAATTAAGTGTAAAAACCGCCCTGATTATTTAAAGATAAAGACAATCCTGCCCATGGTCACTAGCAATGGATTTGTTTCCACTCTGTATTCCCTTCTTCATAGAGAGGGAAAAAATGTACATAATTATGTAATAAACATTATCAGAAATCACAGAATCACAAATTGGTTTGGGTTGGATGGGACCTTAAAGCTCATCTCATGCCAGCCCCCTGCCACGGGCAGAGACACCTTCCACTAGAGCAGGGTGCTCAGTAAGAAGTAAATATTTGAGTTTCTTAATCTGTTTTACACCAGCAGGCAAGATAGTATGTCTAGAATGAAAGCTAAAAAAAAGAAGTAGGAAACCTCTTGTAATCATTCTGAAAGCTGAGCTCTATCATTAAAATACAACTTCTAAAAAATCAATCATTTGTAGCATTATGTAAGTTACACAACATTTAGTTGTATCATACACACCTTGTCTTCAAATCCTTCCAGGAAAACAAAGGACAAACGAGTGTGAGAAAGTACAAACAGCCCTATTTTATGTGAAAAATAAAACTGATTCCCAACCTGTCCAGCTGGTGCTGCTGATGAGGAGGGCTGGCCGGCCCCTGGTCTTCACCACATTCCCACTTTTCCCATCCCTCTCGGTGAAGGCCGATCCCTCGGCCCTGGGATTGACAGCTCTGTACTATGGAAACACAACTTCCTGAGGATGAGCTACACACACAGCCAGCAACAGCAGGGAACACTCTGCTTAACTGGCATGAATTTCCAGACATTTGGCTTTATATTTGCTGCTCAACTTGTCTAGAAACAGTCATTACATTATAGAAATACCAGGACAGGGCAGGCCATTTTCCCCTCTTTCCTGCTGCTACAGGCACAATTCCACTTTCCAACCAAATGTTTTCCTTCACAAGTTGAGCAGAGTGAGCCTCCCTTTCCACAGTCTGTCTCACACTTAGCACAGCATGGAGGCCAACAGCACATTTATTCAACTAAACTCAGAACCTACACATTCTGAGCTGGGCATTTCCAAAACACCCCCACCATGCACTATGGATTTCACTTCATTTTCAAGCATTAGTTTGGTGAAGTTAACTCCCTGCTACATCTGCTACAGGTGACATCGTGCACACAGCCAGAGAGGAGTGCTTAACACTTGGACCAAGATCCTGAAGGCTCTCCACAGTAATTAAGGAGGGGATGCTGCTAAGGAAGCATCCAACCAGTGCCGTGTGGGTCAGTGGGAAGCAGACAGCTGCAGAGCTCCACCCTAGATACTCATCACAGATTGCCTCAGTGCTTATGCCAACTTCTTTAAAAACAAAACACTTCCACTACTTGTGTTACCACAGTTCAATCATTTCACTTCTTCTGGCCTGTCCTAGTGACAATTTAGGCAACTCAGAGCCCCCTGTGCCTGCTGGGGGTCAGAACTTGTGATCCCCCCAAGTATTTCTGGTAACTTAAGTGCCACAACTCCAAGTCCCTGGGTTCAGGACTGGAAGGGCAGCTGCTCTTGCACATACCGTGGTTTGAAAGGCTCATAGTCCTTGGCAAGTTTCATGAACAAATTGTGTTGGAGGTCTAATGGTGTTTCCTTAAAATAAGACGCTGGTTTGTCGTACAATGTTACAGCCCTGGGAGGAAATAAATGTGCAGCTTAAACAAGATGCAGTTGTAACATGCACATGGTACAGTGGCAGGCTGCAACAATGTCATCAGAAAGAAATTAACTAAATCAATAGAGCAAAGGAGTTCATTTTTTGATTCTCACAACTTCCTGTATTCCTGAAGTTTGCTGCAACACACCGAGGTGGACACGAGTAACAAAGAACCCCTTTCTTGTGTGCATAATCTAGGGGTGAAATGCACCTGTAAAAACTGCAGACATCACTGTCCTGATTTTCAAACTTACTCCATAACTGCCCCTGAGCAGCTCTGATCGTGAAACCCTCTGACTGGAAAAGACAAGCTGGCAGGCCAGACTAATTGTTCGAATCCCAGTGATATCTGTCCCATTCTGACTCCACAGGCAGCCTGCAGCAAACTTCCATGGCTCCTGGGCAGCCACCTCAGTCAATGGGGTGTTAGTTTAGAAGGATAATGAAGATTCCTGAATGCCCACACTCCATTGGCTCATCACAAAACTGAGCTGATGTGTTTCAGTGCTGATGGATGGGCTCAGGAGAGCTGCTTTTGTAAGATCCCTCTGAATCCCGAATCCTCAGGCACCTGTTCTTTCATTTACTTAGCACACACACACTAAATTGTCTGAGCCCATGACTTACTTGATCTTGAAATTCACCCAGAGATCTTTTTTCATGGCATCAGTGACACACAGGTTATAGTCAGACAAGCGCCCAAAAAGCTTTTCATACCTGACAAAATTTAAATGTCAGTCAGAAACCACAGGCAGGCAATTGCAGCAACTGTCCCCAGTGCCCATGCTTGGTAAAAGCCAAACAAAACCCAAAGAAACCCAACTGCCTCCAGAACTGAAATCTGATGCCAATTTTTTTCCTACTCTCCAAAGCCTCTAAAGCCTTTAACTGCACATAACCAATTATATTCAGCAAGGAGCTGTTCAAAGAAGAGTTGGAGTGTAAAGCAGCATTAGAGAATAAAAAACCCAGGACATATAGAGAAATTGCAGTAACAAGATCAACATTTGCATACGCACATAAAAGCAACCTGCCTGCTTCGTGCAACCCCCCTCCCACATGTTCAACAAAGGCAGCTGCAGAACAGAAACCAGTTTCACACAGCAAAGCCCAGAAATCCCTCCCTGTGCCAATTATATTCTCCCCACTGGCTTCCATTCTGAATCCCACCAAGGCATGTCATTTCTAAAGAGCAGAAATGACTGTACAAACCATTTTGCAATCAGGACTAGCGGGTGGTTCCTCCCATGACTCAGGCTCATGATGGTGTATCCATAGTTGTGCCAATCAATGATGAGTTTGCTCCCCCAGAACAGTCCTGCCACCCAGGCAACAGCTATACTGGGTAAGCCTGGGGGATTCTGCTCAAAAACAAAACAAAAATAGCATAAGACTGTGACCAAGTGACAAGCACAAAGCATCTACCAGAAACAAAAAATCAAATTGAAATTGCATCACTTTAAAGGAGCTTCATGAACAGAGACTGTATTCACCTATGAACACTGGCAGGTACTTCAAATTTAACCCCGGGATCAAGATCAAAATTCCCCTCCAATAAACACACCAACATTTCTAGCAAGATTTATTCTTTACTACTGCCCATGGCAATGAAGTTTGAAAGCACAACAATTAACGGGAAGAGAAAACTTCAACTCTTAACAGATAAATCAAAATTTAGAGCCAAAAAATACCTGGATACAGGTTTACACCACTGATGAGGCCAGTTCAGCTCTGAAATAATTAGAACAACGTCTGAATAATTAGAGACGGCTAAAAATGCCCTGTAATGTAGCCCTATTTATTTTTATTGAAATTAGTCCCAACACAAAACGTACCTGAAGAAGAACATAGGATGGCTGATCTATCCTCAGCAATGTGTACAGTAACTGCACTGACTGCACAAGAACCTTCAGGACATACTGGAAAAGCTTTGGACCCACTGCAAAGTGACAGAAAAGCAGGTAAGAATATTAGAGCTCTCCCCACAGAAATGTGACCACCATAACAGAACCGGCCAGCTCTGCAGAGACAGAGTCAAAATAACATGAAAATGGAAACCTGTTTAATAAATTAACCAACGACCTGGGTAAGTGATTGAGCGCACCCCCAGCAAGTTTGGAGATGGCACCAAGCTGGGTGAAGAGTGTCAATCTGCTTGAGGGTAGGAAGGCTCTGCAGAGGGATCTGGACGGGCTGGATCACTCCAAGGCAGACCTTGAGGGGCTGGAGCATGTCCAGGGAAGGGAACAGAGCTGGGGAAGGGGCTGGAGCACCAGGAGCGGTTGAGGGAGCTGGGAAAGGGGCTCAGCCTGGAGAAAAGGAGGCTCAGGGGGGCCCTTCTGGCTCTGCACAACTCCCTGACAGGAGGGGGCAGCCAGGTGAGGGTCAGGTTCTGCTCCCAGGAAACAAGGGACAGGATGAGAGGAAATGGACTTCAGTTGTTCCAGGGGAGGTTTAGGCTGGATATTGGGAAAACTTCTTCATGGAAAGGGGGTCAGGCACTGGCATAGCTGCCCAGGGCAGTGGTGGACTCGCCATCCCTGGAGGGATTTAAAAGTGGATGTGGCACTTGGGGACATGGGTCAGTGGTGGCCTTGGCAGTGCTCGGGGAATGGCTGAACTCAATGTTCTTAAGACGGCTTCTCCAATCTTTATAATTCAGTGATTCTATTCTATAATCACTGTAAAGCCACGTAAACATCTTATGATCCCTACAAATTCTCATTCTGTATTTTGTACAGAAAGAAATCCTACAATCATGGAACGGTTTGGGCTGGAAGGGACCTTAAGGCTCATCTCATTTCATCCCCTGCCATGGGCAGGGACACCTTCCACTGTCCCAGGTTGCTCCAAGCCCCGTCAAGCCTGGCCTTGGACACTTCCAGGGACGGGGCCGCCACAGCTTCTCTGGGCAACAGGGGTAAACACAAGGTGGGGGAGGAAGAGGTAGAACGAAAATAATTCCACATTTCACTCTGCACGTGAACAGCACCAATGTACCGGCAGGTGTTTAATTCCAGCGGCTCCTGAGTAACAGAGCAGGGGAGACAAGAGTGTGGAGCTCTGCGTGCGGCGGGGCCGGACCCGCACACGCTGCGGGCTGTTTACCGTCCCACGCACCCCTCGCTCTCCCCTCCCTCCGCTCCCCGGCCCGGCCCGCACGCACCTCGCAGCCCGCGCAGCTCCGCCACGGGCACGAGCCGGATGTTCTCGCTGCGCAGCACGTCCCGGTGCGGCCGGTTCTCTGCGGGGGGAGAGCCCGGTCAGCGGCGCGGCCGCCCCGCCCGGCCCCGCGGCCCCCCGGCCGCCCCTCACTCACGGAGGTAGCCCAGCAGAGCGACCTCGCGCCCGTGCCGGGCCAGCGCCAACGCGTGGTACTGCATCCGCGGGCTGCGGCCCAGGTCGCCCAGCACGGCCACGCACACCCGGCCCGCGCCGCCCGCCCGCCGCCTCCGCCACAGCAGCAGAAACAGCAGAACTGCCACCGCGCCCGTCACCGCCGGCCACAGCCACGGCCACGGCCCCGGCCCCGGTGCCGCCATCTTTGAGCGCCGGCGAGGCGGGAAAGCCGTGCAGAGCGCGCCCCCTGGCGGCGCGGAGGTACCGCGCTCTGAGGGGACCCTGGAGAGGCGGCGGGACCGGGGCAATTACAGAAGAGCGGTTAATTAATTACAGCACTAGAAAGGGGTTAATTAATTACAGCGATACTGGACACTCGTCCGCAGTGTGGGGTTTCCTGGTAAATTTTAGAGTATCTCGAAGTCAGGGGTGATTTCAGTGCAGCCCCATTACCATCAATGTGTGTGCTTTTCTTTAGCTCGAATTCAGCTAAATTCTAACTAGATCTTCTCTGGATCTGAGTTAACACTCTACATATTTCTTGATATCCCTCAGTTTGTTGTCTCAGTCCCTGATCCTACCAGGTACTAAATCCCTTCAACATCTGCATCCCACTGGGTTTTCATACATATATGTAATAAACAATTTCCATCTGTTTTCAGCTTGCTGATCCCCGTTTTCTGGCGGAAATACAGAGCAAACAGAAGCCTCCTGACAGAAACATTTGCCACGTTATCTTGGCACCATGGAAGTGACTGCACACCACGTTGAGAAAATCATTAAGCTGTACAAAAGTTTAAAACTAAATCAGTTGTACTGGCCAAGAATCCAATAGGAGGTGTCACACAATGAAGAAAACAAATGGTATTTCTTCGCTACAAAAAGGGATAAAGACACAAATGAAGGATGCTGGTGACCAGGGACTGGACCCAGGGGAACGGCTGGAGCTGTGCCAGGGCAGGGTCAGGCTGGAGATCAGGGAAAGGCTCTTCCCCCAGAGGGTGCCGGGCACTGCCCAGGCTCCCCAGGGAACGGGCACGGCCCCGAGGCTGCCAGAGCTCCAGGAGCGTTTGGGCAGCGCTGCCAGGGCTGCACAGGGTGGGATTGCTGGGGTGTCTGTGCAGGGCCAGGGGCTGGACTGGATGATCCCTGTGGGACTCTTCCCACCCAGGACATTTCACAATTCCATGATTCTGCAGACCCTTGTGGCCACCCATCTGAATGGTATCCTGCTATTCCAGTTATGTATCTTTGCCCCCTATGACAAAGCCAGATGTCAGATGTTGCATTGCCAGTGTAACTCTCCATACTGCCAAACAGCAAGTACATGGTAACAATGAAACCACTGTTCCCTTTTAAAACATGTAACTAATTACAAGTGTGGACAGACTGGTTCCACAACAAAATAAAGCCTGGAATGTTTGCTCAAAGATTCTGCTCAGAATGCATCTTTTTCTACTGAGAAAGCATAGAATCATAGAATCTT
Source organism: Rhagologus leucostigma (assembly GCA_013397725.1). Classification (NCBI taxonomy): domain Eukaryota; kingdom Metazoa; phylum Chordata; class Aves; order Passeriformes; genus Rhagologus; species Rhagologus leucostigma. The sequence continues at coordinate 176,921 of VZTD01005359.1, read as the reverse complement.
CTGAGTGGGAAGGGACCTGCAAGGATCATCCAATCCAACCCCAGGCCCTGCCCAGACATCCCAATAATCCCACCCTGTGCATCCCTGAGAGCATTGTCCAAACACTTTCGGAGCTCTGGCAGCCTCAGGGCCGTGAGCATTCCCTGGGGAGCCAATGTTTCCTCAAGAAAAGCCCCACTGTCCCACATCCCTGTCTTGCTTTTACACATCCACCCCTGCCATGGCAGACACACATCCATTCCAACCTGCAGGACGTCTGATCTTTTGGGAATCCCTCATTTCAGTCCCTCTCATCTCACCTGACAGCTGCTTGCTGTGTATCATTTTAATGCAAAATGCAAACTGCTTTTCTGCTTACTTCCTTGAATAAAGTGCAAATATCCTGGCTGCACTGGAATGAGGGACTGATGGATTCTTGCAGGCTATCAGGCATAACACCCCAACTCCGTACAGCTGTATTTTCTGGCAGGTTATCAAACTACATAAAATTACAAGCTTATCAGCTTTATGGATGCAGTGACTTTCAGTTTATAAAGGTAGAGTTGCAATAAAAGTCCTTTTGACCTATGTAATCTTCAGAGCACTTAGTTGGAGGAAGATAAATAAGGTGCAGTCATCACTTCTGGCCGAGGCTCTGAAAACAGGAGATGCACTTGAGAGAAATGCATTTTCAGAGACTACTGATTCCTGCTTGTAAAATTTTTCATATGTATTGAATAGCAGTTCTGTTTTACAAAAGGCTTTTCCTGTCCCTTCTTCCTGAGCATTTCAGAAAGTTTGGAAATGCTGTTTGCATTTACCCTAGAAACAGTCTATTTGAGCTCCATCCCCAGTCCTCCTGCCCTCGACGGACGGCTGAGAGTGCAATAAACAGAGACAGCAGCCAAAATCCCTCTCACAAACGGAACTTCACTCATCCCAGAAGTCTCCAATTCAAATGTCTCGAGCAAATCTCATGACAACCTGCTGCTACCCTGGTTACTCTTATTGCCACATGATATATGTAGTACAAACCCTTTAAAACCTGCATTTTTTTTTTAAATTTGCACAGAAAAGGTAACATGGAATATCCCAGCGACAAGTATTTGCACCAATCACACCTGCACTGCAGGGTACAGGCTAACAGTGCTCACAAACTCATCATGTCTCCAAAGGGCTCAGAGCACTGGCACTGTGCTATATCATCATGGGATAAATTATGGCCACTTTTAACAGCAAGGCAATCTGCTTCTTGTGTTTGTTCTCCTGTTTGCTCAATTTCTAAAGCACAACCCCTGCCACAGCAGAGATGAAAGGAGCTGGCTGCAGAATAATCTCAATTCGGAAGCAATTCCAGGTGGCCTGAAATGCCACTGCAGGTGGCCCAGCACTGAGCCCATGGCCTGGTCTGGTGCTGCTGGGACGCCCCTGGGCTTTGCCCTGAAGATGAAAAGCCTGTGGTGTTTGAAGGTAGGACTGGCCCTAATGTGCCTCTAGCAATCCCCATGCTTTAAAATATGAAATTAATGTTATTGTTTAGCACCTGCAGTGGCATGAACTATACACCTGCTTTACCTCATCTAATCAGTTGTTTCCCATAAACTTTTCACCAAACCTTCCAGCCTTCCTCTCCGAAGGGAAAATGCCACAGGATCACAGAATCAAGGAATAGTTTGGGTTGGAAAGAACCTTAAATATCATCTCATCCCAACCCACTGCATGAAAAGACCCTTTGAATGCTCCTTTCTCCTCAACCACTCCAAACTCTGCATCCTTCTTGCAGCTGCTGCCTTTTAACCTCACCAGCTGCTTTTTATCTGCTTTATTCATTTTCTCCCCACCCAAAAAATCCTAAGGAAGGAGTGAAGGTAGAAGAAGTGACCTAGGAAATTTTTACACAACTTCCCAAGGACAGTTTCTCCTGAATGGTTTGTATTGGCTTAGACACCTTTCAGGCAGGCAAATAGAAATAGAAAAAATAGGTTATAGAAATACATTTTTTATTTCCTCCCAGGGCGTAGAAGAGGAAGAAGGGAGATAATCAGGAAAAGCAAAGCCAGTGTATATGGCTAATAACCATAAGCAAATTTAAATTAGTAATTATTGGACAAGTTTTTTCTCAACAAAAAATTTGCAAATTTCATGAAAAGGACCAAATACTTTCTAATTGTGTTCATGCCCAAATTTTCAGAGCTGGGCTGAATTTCAGGCTCAAGACAGAAGAATATTTGTCTTATATTCCAGTATATAGTTGGAATTAGTGTTAAATCTAGACATCAGCATGCACATTCCTCTCATGATATTCGCTCTGATGACAGAAAAAAATACCCACTGGCTGACCTCCACTGAGTGGGAAAAACAGAGATGTTCTGACCTAAGTCTGACCTAGACTAAGACTTAAGTTAGGGTTGGGGTTGTGTCTTCATACCAAAGCTCAGCTGCTGAGATTCATTCGGCCCAGTGCGGTCACAAGGTGTTTTCCCAGGCCCTGCACACACCTGTACTTTAGACCCTGCATTTTGGGGACACGAATGTGTTTGTGACGTGTCTGGAATGGAGACTGGTTATCTTTAACAGCAGGTAGTTATCTCCATTAGTGGGGAAATCATGTGTCGCTGCAAAACAAACACTGGAATTCTGGCAATGCCACCCTTTCCTCTTTGAACAGTTCTGGAAAAACAAGTCCCTTGTACTCCACTTATACTTAATATTAGTGAGGAGGAAGGAGATGCTTTAGACAGGAAAGTAAAGTGCAAAGCAAATGCACTATATGGAAAGGAGAGACTATTCTGTTTTCAAATACTGCTTTGTTTTTCATTCCAGTTTGGAAGAGGTTTCTATTCCCTGTGGATTTCCAAAGGTGACTTTTGGCCTGTGGATTCTACACCGCACGTTGTGATTCCAGACTCTCTTGTAAGCTATGGAAAAGACAGGGTGAGTTTGGGAACTGGGTGAAATCCTCCCAGTGTAATCCTTGGTACACGATGATCCCTGTGAAAAGGTGAATGTGTTTGAGCAAAAGACCAAGCACAATCCTGGGTGAACTCCCAGAGCACTGTACTCATGCTTTATGAAAACCACATTTAGACCACCCTGGAGTTCCACGGGACAGCTTATTTCCAGCTGGAAACACAAGCAAGACACCTGCAGTTCTCCATGGCTGAATGAAACTGGAGGCATAATAACCCATCAGCTAAGATCTTTTAATGCACTGGCTTGTCCTAATGGAGTTTTCTGGTTAATTTGTGACATAAAACTACATTTTCCCACCTGCAAGATACCTGATACAGCAGCACATTTACCTGTACTGGGTGCGCTTATCCTGGGAAAGCTGAGGCATAATCCACTGGCTATGGAAACTCTGGGTTCTCCTCTGGCAATACAGCCTCAAGGTTGTGGCTCCACAGCTGCACTCCCCAAGGCACCGGGGTGATACCTGCCCTTGTACCACATCATTTATGGAATCAAGGCCTGAAGAGAGCTGGGGAGGGACTTTGACAATGTGATAGGACACAGGGAATGGCTTCCCAATGCCAGAGGAAAAGATTAGATGGGATATTGGGAAGGAATTGTTCCCTGCGAGGGTGGGGAGGCCCTGGCACAGGGTGCCCAGAGCAGCTGTGGCTGCCCCTGGATCCCTGGACGTGTCCAAGGCCAGGCTGGACAGGGCTGGGAGCAGCCTGGGACAGTGGGAGGTGTCCCTGCCCATGGTAGGAGGTGGGACTGGGTTACTGTTAAGTTCCTTTCCAACCCACACCATTCCATGATTCTATGATTTAATTCTTTTAATCATGTATTTGAATTAGACATTCCTTGAAAGAGAAAATTCCCAGATTTGTAAACTACAGCTCATTTTCATCCTAACTCCGTTAGCCATGGCGTACCGCAGGATCCAGCACCTGAAGCTGGATTTAGGAAAACCCAGAGCTGCCTGAATGTATCATCATTCCCTCAGTGTAGTTATTCTTCCCTTCTGGAAAATGGGCACAATCTTAATCCTCCGAAAGGGGGTGATGGATCTGCAGTGGCTGTAGGGCCGTATGTAGTGTGCTGTCCGTGACACGCGTGAGTGTCAGAGGTGCTGTGGAGAAAGAGCGGGACCCTCGGAGCGAGTCCCTGCGGGAGCGCTATCCCTGACTCCCGGCCCGTGTCCCCTCGGGAGCGCTATCCCGGGCTCCCGGCCCGTGTCCCTGCGGGAGCGCTATCCCGGGCTCCCGGCCCGTGTCCCCACGGGAGCGCTATCCCGGGCTCCCGGCCCGTGTCCCTCCGGGAGCGCTATCCCGGGCTCCCGGCCCGTGTCCCTCCGGGAGCGCTATCCCGGGCTCCCGGCCCGTGTCCCCTCGGGAGCGCTATCCCGGGCTCCCGGCCCGTGTCCCCTCGGGAGCGCTATCCCGGGCTCCCGGCCCGTGTCCC
>VZTD01005359.1:121835-172516 GCA_013397725.1 Rhagologus leucostigma | reverse complement strand
ATCGGGGCGAGCGGGGGTCGGGACGGTCCTGGCGGCCGCGCTGGCGGTGCTCGGCTCGTTGCAGGTGGCCCTCGGCGCCGGGTGAGTGTCTGGGCACCGCCCGTCCCGGAGCGGGGCTGTGCCCGGCTCCCGGGGCTCCCGGTGCCCTGAGGTCGGGCTGGCGGAGCGGGTGCTCAGCGGGACAGCCGCCCTTGAACGGCGGTGGGTCACACCGGGGACGCGGGAGAAGCGGGCCCGGGGTGTCAGCGAGGCCGTGCCCACCCCGAGCTGCGCCGCTCTCGTCCCCCCACGTTCGCGGCCTTGGGGCAACCGGGTGTTGTCGTTGCAGGAGCCCCCCCAGCGAGCCTCTGCTGCAGCCCTACCCCCCCTGGCAGCACGGCCCTCGGCACAGCCACAGGCACGTCAGGGACTGCCAGCCCCTCAAGTACGGCAACGTCACGCACGAAGCGTGGCCCGGCGACAACAGCACGGACGGCCCGGTGGCTGTCACCAGAACGTTTGTCTCGTACATCCCCCCAGAGGGCAGCGACCGCAAGGTGATCTATGGCCACTTCACTTTCGTGAGGAACCCCCTGAGGACCTTCTCCGTGTTGGAGCCGGGCGGTGCCGGCGGCTGCCTGGCTCAGCGCAGAGCCCCCGTGGAGGAGACTGCAAAGCTCAGGAAGTGTCTGGTGGCCCAGAATGGCGGGTACTTTAACATGAAAACTGGAGAGTGCCTTGGGAATGTTGTGAGCGATGGAAAGCTGGTGAGAGACTCTGGAGGCCTACAAAACGCTCAGTTTGGCATCCGGAAAGATGGCACCATGGTGTTCGGGTAAGAGCTGGGGGCTGTTTGGAGAGCGCTCTCTACCCTGAAGACTTTTAGGCATCACTGGGCGGGAAGCTCATCCCAGCACTGCCTCCTTGGCCTCCCCAGGTAGAGTAGAAGCTCACTTTAAATGCTGAAGCTAGGGACATTGTAGCTGTACCTCATGGAGCTATCTCTGTGGCCCTTGGCTCATGTCCTAGGATGAAGGGAAGCTGAGTAAGTTATGATCTCTAGCTGCTTAGGTTCCAGTGTCTCCTCTCCCAGCCTGCAGTAGGGACACTGGGCAGGGGTAGAAGTGGGTGAGGGCTCTCTGTTCACCACAGAGGAGATGCAGAGTGGAGTGTGTGTGCTCTGGCTGCAGTACAGAAAGGCTGGGCTTGGAAGGGACCTCAGGTGGTGCCTCATCCAACACCCTGCTCAGCACAGGTTGGATGCAAAGGGCTGCTCAGGGCCACGTCTGGTTGGATTTTGAGCATCTCCAAGGGTGGAGACTCCACATCCTCTCTGGGCAAACCTGTGATTGACCATATCAACACTTTTTTGGAACACTCTAAGGATGGTGACTCCACCAGTGCCCTGGGCAGCTGTGCCAGTGCCTGACCCCCTTTCCATGAAGAAATTTTCCTCAGTATCCAACCTAAACCCCCCCGGCACAACTTGAGGCCGTTCCCTCTCCTCCTGTCCCTGTTCCCTGGGAGCAGAGCCTGACCCCGCCCCCGGCTGCCCCCTCCTGTCAGGGAGTTGTGCAGAGCCACAAGGTTCCCCCTGAGCCTCCTTTTCTCCAGGCTGAGCCCCTTTCCCAGCTCCCTCAGCTGCTCCTGGGGCTCCAGCCCCTTCCCCAGCTCCATTCTCTTCTGTGGACCTGCTCCAGTCCCTCAGTGTCTTTCCTGTCATGAGGGGCCCAGGACTGCCCCCAGGACTGGAAGTGCCTCAGCAGTGCCCAGCACAGGGGATGGTCACTGCCCTGGCCCTGCTGGCCACACTGTGGCTGGTCCAGGCCAGGTTTCGCTGGCCTTCTTGTCCGCCTGGACGTGTGACACTCCCCAAGCAGCTGGAGACAGAAGCTCCGAGCACCCTCTCACTGAGGGACTGTAGTGCTCCTTGGAGTGAAAGGCCTCCAGGAGCTGCCCTTCCCCAGCAGCAGCAGGATCTGAAAGGTCCCAGAAGGGTTCCCAGGATCCTTCTGATGGTCTCAGAAGATGCAGCAGCAGCCTGGAAGCTGCATTCTGCACCCTTCTGGTAGCTCACTCCCAGGCCTCAGCAAGGGTCCCTGCAAAGCCATACTGAGTGTGCCAAGCCAGGGCTTTATCCTGCAGCCATTCTGACAGCCCTGATTTATGTGAGAGAGGGGCTGGGTGGGTCAGTGACATGTCCCTTTAGTGAGGGGGCTTCTGTGGAGGGGACCAACAGCAGTTTCAGGCCACTGTTGAGCCCTTAACCTCAGCTCTGCCCTGCTGCTCCGCAGCTCTGGCAGGATGTCCCTGTTAAATGGAGTTATCATGGTGCTTGGTGGCTTTGTGCCTTCCAAAACATGACCAGAAAAGTAGTTTGGCTGTAAATAATTTAGGCTGTCAGGACAGTGGGGAAAGTCGTTCACAACTTCACTCTTTCACCCTGCATCATGACCAGCAGGACACAGCGCAGGGCACAGTTAGCCCCACCCTGCAAAGCTGCTGCCTCTCCCTGGGCTGACAGTGGGTGAATCCAGGCTTTAAAAGCTGTCAGTCCCTGCCCAAACTGTTGTGTAGTTTGGTCTGTTTTCAGCCATGTTCGTGTTGTCTTCTTGTTCCTTTCCCATGGAAAACGGGAATTCTTTTTGCGTGTTTTCCATTCAGGTATTTGCAATTACACTTTTCTGCAAAGCACAAAGCTTTGTTTGCCCACAGTCACGGATACCAAACAAGTAGAAGTTGAGCATCCAGCTCCCACAAGACATCAAAAAAGTCACCTTTAAACCCAAAACCTCTGGCAGAGCGTGGCCGTCCTGCTCCAGCCCCTGCTCCCGTCCTCTCCTCTCAGCTGCAAACATCCCCCAGCACCAGGCTCCGATGAGGCAGGTGTTACTCATCCCCCTAATTCAGGAGAGAGCAACATCCCTTGGGAAGCACCCTGTGGTGACACACAACACCCGAGCGTGGAGGTGGCAGCTGAACAGTCCTTTTGCTGTCTGCGGGAGCAGAGGAACCTCCTTCCCAGATGGAAGGAGCAGGTAGCATCCAGTGCAGCTGCAGGCGGGCTGGATGCTGGAGCTCCAAATGCTCTCCAAAGCTGTTTGGTGTCACATTTTTGGAGAATAGAAGCTGACAGCCAGCAAGATGTTCCAGCTGCTTCCACAGATCCCTGAGTGTTTGGCAGTGGCTCTGTCCTTGTGTTCTGCCAGATGCTTTCTGCCCTTGTTACCCTGGCTCGGATCCACTGGCCACATTGCTGGCACGAGTTGTTTCAGGCACAGTGGCCTGAGACCATCATTAGCTGTAGGTTTGTGCAGAAGAGCAGAGAACAGGGGCTGCTCTGGCTGCTGAAGTGATGTTTCACACTGCTTGTCCCTGGTTTTGGATGTAGCTATCCTTCATTCCACCTTCTCCCCTTCTCCCTGCTTCAGGAGCCTGCTGGCAGCAGGAGAGGCTTTAACATGGTATGCTGTGACTGTGGGTAACCCTCCTGCCCTCTTTTCTTAGTTACCTGTCTGAGAAAGATGTCCTGGATCAATCCAACCCTTTTGTGCAGCTTGTGAGCGGGGTGGTTTGGCTCCTGAGGAATGGAGAGGTGTACATCAACCAGAGTCGGGTGGCCGAGTGTGGTGACACTCAAACCACAGGTAAAGACTGTGGGGCCTGGCTTCAGCCTGGCCGTGATTGTCCTTCCCATGGGGCTCTTGGGAGGAGGGGCACTCAAGAAGTCCAGCTTTCATAGAATCATGGAGTCGTTTGGGTTGGAGGGACCTGAAAGCCCGTCTCGTTCCACCCCCTGCCATGGGCAGGGACACCTCCCACTGTCCCAGGCTGCTCCAAGCCCTGTTCAGCCTGGCCTTGGACACTGCCAGGGATCCAGGGGCAGCCACAGCTGCTCTGGGCACCCTGTGCCAGGGCCTCCCCACCCTCACAGCCAAGAATTCCTATCCCATCTAACCTGTCCAGAGAAACTCAAAGCAGGTGCCTCTTATAGGAGTTTAAAGCTGAGGGCTTGTGAATCCCCTGCTTTGTCCCTGTGCCAGACAAAAACTTAATCAAGAGCACTTCTGTAGGGCTTGGATGAACAAGAGGAGCCTGGGTTGTGTTCTCACTGTGTTTCAGTTCAGATGAGCCCCTTGCTGGGAGCTGTTTTGCAGACAGATGTGTCTTAGCAGCCCATTGTGTCCCCCAGCTGAGTGTGGATTGTTCCCTGTCCCGCAGGAACCTTCGACAGGTTCATCAATGTGATCTCAGCCAGGACTGCGGTGGGACACGATGCTCAGGGCCGGCTGGTCTTGGTTCACGTGGATGGACAGACAGATTCCAGAGGGTAAGGGCTGGGAAAAGTTCTTAAACTCCTGGGACTGGAGGGACACTGCAGCTGCCAGGGATATGTTTTAAGGCACAGACTTGCAGAGCTCAGGAGAGCCAGAAAAGGCTCACACGGCCTTCGTCAGGGTGCCTGGGATGGGAGAGCTTCCCCTTCCACCGCAGAGAGCAACAAGCTCCTGATCTAACAGCTTCACTGAAGGCAAATCAACAAACAACCTCTGCTTTGCAGGGTCAACCTGTGGGAAATGGCAGAATTCCTGAAGCAGCAGGGAGTCATCAACGCTATCAACCTGGATGGTGGAGGCTCTGCCACGCTGGTCCTGAACGGGACCCTCGCCAGCTACCCCTCTGAGCACTGGTAGGTGCTGCTGGCTCGTGCCCAGGGCTGCTCCCGTCAGGCTGCGGAGCCCAGTCCCACCCGCTGGCCTGGCTGGGAGGGCACAGCCAAGACAGGTGACAGGATCTGTGGGAGAGAGCAGCTCTCGAATTTAAAGCGATTGAGTGACTCCATGTTTTTTCCACTTAGTCATCCAGGATTAAAGCTGAGCTGGTTCCAGACAGGCAGCAAAGCTGTGCCTGTGACTGAGTGGCTGATGTGAGAATCGGATAAGGCAGCAGCTCTTAGTCTGGGAGATTCTGAGCTGCACATTCGTGGGAATTAGCAGACATCTGTCAGCAGCTTATTATTATGGAAGAGAAACACTGACTGGGAGACCCTGCCCTGCCTCATTGGAGGGAATCTAAAGAATATTTTACTTTAAATTTAACTTTTTTAGTCAGTTCTGACTGCAAACCTCAAGGGCTTTAACGTTCAGTTGCCATAACTGCAATGATATAATTTATATCAAAGCAAATAACATTCAAGAAAAGGGGTGTTGGGTGCCAAAATTAGGGAGGCTGGGACTGCTTAAAGGGAGACTGTGTTGCTTCTGTAATTCCATGTTTGAAATGATACCTATCAGATATCAGATGGGATTGATCACTCAGTTAAAACATCGACTCCAATGTCATTTTATGTTTGTATTTTCCCGGTATTTGTGTTCCTGTTTGCCAGTGTGGATCAGGAGGAAATCTGTGGATTATATACGGGGTGTTGGGTCGGGCTGGCAGCACAGTGCCGGCACAGCTCACACTGTCCCCTCTGCCGTCCCCAGCTCCTTTGACAGCATGTGGCGGTGTCCCCGGAGCATCTCCACCGTGGTGTGCGTGCACGAGCCGGGCTGTGACCCTCCTGACTGCAGTGGCCACGGGCTCTGCGTGGCCGGGCACTGCCACTGCGACGGCCACTTCTGGGCAGGTCCCGCCTGTGACACCTTGGACTGCGGCCCTGCCAACTGCAGCCTGCACGGCGTCTGCAGCGCCTGTGAGTCCTGCGCTGTGTACACGGAGGGGCTGCAGGGGAGGCAGGGCCTGGCGCTGCATCCCTGGGGAATATTCCCTGGGGATCTCGTGTGCCTGCCTGCCAGGAACCAGCTGGGCGGGTGGGGCTGCTTCTCCTCTCCTCCCGCGTCCGTCAGAACAAGTTGCCTTTAGGAGCCAGCAGCAGGTCTGGGTGGGGGCTCGGGGCTGGAAACATCAAGCTTTGTGCCTCAGTTTCCCTTTCTGCCCCAGGCTTGTGCTCTGGGTTTTTTTGTGAGGCTGCTGATGGGCAGGGCTGTGTATTATGCTGTGTGACAGCAGCTGCTCCTGTCCCCTCCCCTTACTGTTCCTTCTTTACTTGCCTCTCCTACTCGTAATTTGTACAACTGTGCAGTAGCTACTCTTCCATGAATCTGAACCTGGGGATTGCTGGAATGTCCGCCCCCAGCTTCTGCCCCTCTGTGCCTGCCCAATCCCGTTACCCTCTTCCTGTCCTCTTGACCCGACTCTCATTCAGGTGTGCCCCAGAGCAGTGGTTGGGCAGAGCTTGGTGGGTGCAGGTGTTGCCAGCAGCTAACCCGGAGCTGATCCCAGGGAATGCCATCAGCAGGGATTCTGCTGCGTTTGGCAGCTGGGGAGGGGCTGTGTGTGAATCCACCCTTGGTGTGAGCGCAGGATTCCTCTTTTGGGGGTTCCCTGGCAGGTCTAAGAGGACACCTCAAGAGGCAGAGGCTCCTAATTTCAAGTCCTTGCTGCTTCCAAGTGTTTTTTGTTGTCAGTAATGCCTGTTCCATGTGTTTGCATAGCTGGATGCCTGTGTGACGCCGGCTGGACGGGCAGCAATTGCACAGAAGGTAAATACTGACTGCTACTCCACTGCCTCTTCACAGCCGGGGAGAGGGGAGTGGGAACCACTTCCCAACAGCTGCCTGCCCTAGAGAGAGCAGGGAAGGGAAAGGATCCCCCGTGGGCTGCTCTTTTCTGGCAGCCTGAGTTTAATTGCAGCTGAAGCATCCAGAATTGGCTTGGTGTGAGACACGCGAGCCCTTGCTCCTTGTTCAGGGCACACACTCAGCTTGTTGCTGGTTATCCCTCCACACCCTGAGCTGTGGCTGTGAGCTGGGATTGCTCACCTCTGCAGCCAGGGCCCTGGTGACATCTCTGCTTGTCTCTGCAGCTTGTGCCCCTGGCTCCTACGGGAAATCCTGCGGCCAGAAATGCCGGTGCCAGCACGGCAGCTCCTGTGACCCCGTGCACGGAGCCTGTTCCTGCCCCGCCGGCTTCCACGGCACCAGCTGTGAGCACGGTAAGGGCTGCTCTCAGCGACCACCGGGGCTGGGGACAGCGTTTTGTGTCACCTCTGAGCCACCTCTTGAAGTTCTGCCGGGGGAACTCAGGCCTGAACATCACCAGCTGGCTCCCAGCTCTTCTGGGCCTGCCTATCCTTCCCAAATGGGCTAAGAAGGAGAGGAAGGAGCAGAGAGGAAAGAGGAGTTTGCTTCATCAGCAGAAAATTGTGGATTCCTGTTTAGTCTCAGCCCTAAAGAACTGCATGCCTTTCCCAGAGTTCCTGAGTGAACACAAAACATTCTCTGCTCCGGGGTGTTGCACCAGGCCCTGCTGTAGCCCAGGCTTCAGGGGATCCAGGTCAGTGCCTGTGGAATGCTCCAGAGGGCTGTCCTGCCATCCCACCCTCACACTCCTTGTGCCAGTGCTAACGGAGCTGGCCCTGTTCTCCCTCACGTACAGCCCCCACTGTATGTGAGTGATTGAGTTACAGTGGGGTGTGAACTTCCTGGGTGCCTGATTCTGTCAGTGATGCTCTGTTCCAGCCTGGGAACGCTCAGCAAATCCCATCCCAGAGAGGCTGCCCAGAGCAGCTGTGGCTGCCCCTGGATCCCTGGCAGTGCCCAAGGCCTGGTTGGCCGGGGCTTGGAGCAGCCTGGGATAGTGGAAGGTGTCCCTGCCCATGGCAGGGGGTGGAACAAGATGAGGTTTGAAGTCCGTTCTAACTCAAACCATTCCATGATTCTGTGATCCCAGTTCTACACAAGCTTCCCTCTGAGGCACACCAAAGAGCAGCCCTGAACTCCCAGCATGGTGCTCCCAGGCTGCTGCTGGCTCAGCTGAGCTGGGGGAGCTGCAGCCACAGCCTGGGTGGTCTCAGAGCAGGAGGAGCTTTGGCAGTGACCAGTCCCTTTGTGATCCCATCCCCAGAGTGTCCCCCGGGCTGGTTTGGGCCGAGCTGCAAGAGCCGCTGCGCGTGTGACCACTCGTGTCCCTGTGACCCCGAGACGGGCAGCTGCAACATCACCCACCACGGGGCACTGCAGGACCACTTGCACAGAGGTACCCAACTGCAGGGGGTGGGGTTTAAAAAAGAGTTGGAAGAGCAGCTTTAGTGTGTAAGGGTGTTTGCTTAGTCAGCAGCTCTGCTTAAGCTTGCTCTTTTTCAGTGGAATTTTACACCCTGCCCCACCTTTCTTCCCTCTTTGTTTTCCAGCTGGACAGTGTTTGGCTTCCCAGAATAAGGAAAAGAGCAAAGAAATATTCTCTCTGTCAGAGTAAGTGTGTGGTGCTCACTGTGCATCTCAGAGGCTGTCACAGAGCGTGGGCGGTGTTCAGTGTGCAGAAAAGGAGGCTCAGGGGGGCCCTTGTGGCTCTGCACAACTCCCTGACAGGAGGGGGCAGCCGGGGGGGTCAGGCTCTGCTCCCAGGGAACAGGGACAGGACAAGGGGAAACATCCTCAAGTTTTGCCAGGGAAGGTTTAGGTTGGATATTGGGAAAATTCCTTCACGGGAAGGGTGGTCAGGCACTGGCACAGCTGCCCAGGGCAGTGGTAGAGTCCCCATCCCTGGAGAGATTTAAAAGCTCTGTGGGTGTGGCACCTGGGGACATGGGTCAGTGGTGGCCTTGGCAGTGCTGGGTTAAGGGTTGGACTCGATGACCTCGGAGGGCTTTTCCGACCTAAACGATTCCCTGATTCTGTCCTGCCTGAGAGCAGGCCCACAAGCTTGGGAACGCAGAGAAGGGAGGACAATCCACGCTGGGCACAGGTGACACAGGTGAGCTGTTGGCTGTGCGATTTGTGTGTCCCACAGAAGCTCGTGGCTCTCCCTGAGCTCTGCCTTGGCCCTGCTGCTTGTGCTGAGTGCCCTGGGGAACGTGGGGCTGGTGCTGCGGGCGCAGCGGCAGCCCCGGGGCTGGGACTATCGCTACCACCCCCTGAGGGACATCAACGGGGACACCCCGCACAGCCCCGCCTCTGCTGCCTGGGACCGGGAGGACACTCAGGAGCCCGAGGACACTCAGGACCCAAACCGAGAGCTCCTTTAGAGTCATGGATGGGAAGAGATGAGGTATTTCACTGGGCACCCTGCACTGCCCCTCAGCACCGACTGGGACTGGGGTTCTTCCCACTGGGAGCCTCAGACTGCTGCCTGAGGAACCTCAGCCCAAGAACTCCCCTGCTGAGGCCGTGGTTTCCTTTCCTCTGCTGCCCCAGCACGCAGGACTGCAGCATTAGGGGATGCAGGACATCCCCTGAGTGAGGGAATTCCACAGCTGCAGCAGGAAAGGAGAGGGGCTGGTTCCTTCCAAAACTTGAGGGAAACAGGTGAGGGATGCAAGCTATAGGCACCTCAGAAAGGTCCCTGCTCACCCAAGCAGTGCTGAGTATTTTTAAGATGCCAGATAAACTGCCTCTAGTCCAAAGATGGGCATAAGGGTATTACAGTCAATGTCTGCCCTTCCTTGCTAAGCTCAGATTTTAATCAGAAAAGTGACAAAACTTTTGTTCTAAAGTGTTGAAGCAGGTGCAGCACCCAGTGCAAGCAGAGCCCTCCTCTCCTGGCCCCGGTGGTGGCTCAGGGGTGACACCCAGGGTTGTGAGAGCCCCGTGCAGGGCTGGAGTGTTTCCTGACCAATCCTCGGCCCAGAGCAGCCCCGGAGGGCGGTGAGCACTGTGTTTTGGGGCAGCTCCTGCAGCACAGCACCACAGACAGCCCTGGCAGGTCACGGGTTCCATTTGTGCATCTCTGCAGCTCCCAGGAGCCAAAGGGCTCTGAGGGACCCTGGCCCTGACACAGCCCAGAGCTCTTCCCGTGGGGAAGGGCACGGACAGGGACAGCCTGGCATGGCTGGCATGGCACGGACGGGGCTGCCCTGCCCCAGCTGGGCACTCCTCAGAGGGACCAGCAAGGGCTCCAGCCAAGCCAGGATCCCAAACACCTCGTCTGGAAATCTGGAGCGCATCCTTGCGGTTACATTAAAAGAGTGTTTGCATTTGCTTCCCTGTGAGGGAACCCAGCCTTGGACGAGCCCCTTGGATGCTGCAGAGGGGTGAGAGCCTGTCTGAGCCCCACACATCTTTATGCACTCACTCCCTTTTTTACCTGTCCAAGTAACGGATGTGTAATTTCTGTGCCAGTGTTGGCATCAAATCAGCCTGTAACCAAGAGACTCTATTTTTCTATGACTTACAGAGGATTATTTGAAACTTGAATAAAGTCTATTAGTGCTACCTGCCTGAAACTGGAAATTCCTGATGTCCAGCTGCAGAAGTAGCTGTGATCCTTTCCCAGTTAACCTCAGCCACCCAGTGGAACCCAGGGGCTCCTTTATTTTTAATAATAGCCACACTGCAGGATGTGCTGTTCCAGCCCACTCTGTGCTAGGAAAGTAAACAAAAAATGCTGGTTCTGTAGAAAAAAGCCCAAACATTTTAGGTAAAAAGCAGGAAGAAGTGACTACAAGCCTTAGCTCTGCTTCTGGGGGCAAAGAGAGCAGCACACAGGCTTGAATTTTTAGTGCCCTGCAGTTTCAACAGTTGAATCAAACAATTCCACATGTTCTCAGAGATGTTTTATTTCCAACATACCCAAAAGTACAGCTCTACCAGGCCCCACAGACACTGTCACTGGAGGCCAGTTGTTGTTACAGGGCCCTGCAGTGTGCTCTTACAGGAGGTTTGGGGGTTTTGGCTGAGAAAAATGAGGATTTCAGTGTATAAAACCAAAGCCAGCTGCAAGGGAGAGAAAGTAAGTGCTTGCTAAAAAACTTAATAATGCCCATTTAACTTACGTGTAACTGAAAGCTTGGAAGTGGGTGTTGGTGTCACTAAAAGCCAGCAACTGTGACTTGACTCCAGTTTCACCTTCCAAGAGAGAAACGATCAGATGTAAGGAGCATCACAAATGTGTTGGAGGAATATTAAAGCTAATTGCATGCAGGAATCTTTGACAGCTGCTGTCAATTAAGTCTCTAATAGCTGTTCCTTGCATTAATTGCTCACAGTACAAACATTTGGGATATTAAAGCAGCGTGAGCTTGTAAAATGCCTTTTGAAATGAGGGATTCCCTGCCTGGAGCAGGGCTGTCCTCAGCCCCAGCAGCTTCCCAGCCCAGTGTGGTGGACAGCTGGGCTCACCACTTCCTACTGGGAATTGCGAGTGGATTATGGCATTTTCAGAATCTTTTGATAATAAACCAAACTGGGATTATAAATTGTTACTCAAAGTTCCTGAAAGGGAACGGCCAGCACCGGACTGGCTGAGCAGAGGGTACACGGCTGCAGCTCAGTCACTCGGGATTCCCTGGCCTGGTGCCAGTCGGGAATTCTCTTCCCAACAGCGAGTCCAGGAGCTGAGGAAAGACTGAGCTGCCCGGGTGCCTCCCTGGGAGAGCCCCCAGTGCCGGGAGCTGCTGCTGCTCCTGCGGGGCTGGAGCCGCCCCTGGTGCCCCGAGGGCTCAGCCCTTCTCCTTCCGCGGGGAAAAAGCCCTTTTCACACCGGAGAGGCAGCAAAAAATGGCTCAGGACTGCCCTGAACGACGGCCGAGGCCGTCCAACATCCATCCTCACGCTCCGTGTTCGTCATTGCCAGCCCTGGGACGGACCGCAGGGGATGGGGCACACCCGGAGAACTCTCTGAGAAGGAAGGTTTCACACCTGGCCACGTTTAACTGAAGCGTGGCACAGCCCTTTGCACCTCGCGCAGCATCCCGCGCTCCGCTCCCCGCCGCGGGCCGCGGCCCCAGCGCTGAGGTAGGCGTTGTGTTTGCATACGGAAGATGTGAGACGGGGAGAGCCCCGAGGGCCCGGGGCCGGCTGGTGAAGAGCGGCTCGCCCCCTGCACGCAGCCCGAGCTCATTGGCCTCGCCGCGGAGCAGCTGCTGGGGAGGGAGCAGGGAGCGCTTTGCTGCAGCACTGCCAGCTCCCGAAATGAGGCCATTGCCCAAGGTTGCGCTTAGGAGATTTCTGAGGGCCCAGAACCCCTCCCGGACTCAGCTGTGGGTTTATTTTCTAAAGCACACTGATGTCATTTGAGGGGGAAAAAAGTGATGTAGAAGAATTCTGTCTCTGGTAGCTGCAGTTCACAAGGTCAGGTTTAAAAAGCACAGCACAGCACCTGGGTGTTGCTCCCTTTCTCCTGCTAACATTCAGGAGAAAAAGGAAAAAAATATTGGATTATTTAAATTGGTTTCAAAGTAAGTTGTCAGGTGGAATAACCCAGGCAGCCTTGCCAAGGAGAGGTCACGAGCTGCTTCACAGACCTGTGCCATGATCTCTTACGGGCAGAGGAGTGGTACTGCCAAGGAACAAGAGGAAAAACTGGGATTGGGATATCCCCACAGCCAGGAACACTCCGTGGAAGCAGCCCTTCACCTCACCCTTCAGAGATCTGCCAGGGGCCAAGTTCCAGGTGCTTCACTGACAAAAGTTCAACACCCAAAACTTCTGGTGCGCAGAAAACAGCACATCTCACATTTCAAAATAAAGTTAAAAAAAAATCCAGGGCAAAGGAAGAGATTCTTACCCAGAGCAAACCCAGGGAACAGGAATGTTGCCACTGTAGGATGTGAGCAACCACGTAAGAAAGGAAGGTAAAATCCTGAAACAGCACAGGGGGGACAGGGCTGGGTTTGCTCCTGGGGCTTTGGGAGTCTGAAACTGTTTCTAGAATCAGGTTTTATTCTGGGTTAAGGATTTTCCATGAGGGATACACACATGCACTTTTGCTTCCAGAATTCCTGACTTTCCAGAGGAAAGGTGGTATTTGTCCCTCTTTATCAGACTCCGGTTATGCTGAAATGCCAGGGACAGAATTTGTCTGGGAGAAACATTCAAGTCTATGGAACAACTGAGAATTGGAAATCAGAAATTCCCTGAGCTCTACATAATCAAGTTACCTGTTCACAGGGAGAGATGCAAGGTGGGAGAGTGATTCCCTTGGCTCCAATCCTTAAAACCCCTCACGAAACAACTCAAAATTCCATCAAGTTTTGTGTCCCACTGTCCCAAATATTTTGGCTCTTTTCTCCTTTGGCAGAGCCTGGTGCTGCAAAACCAGTGATTAAAAAAAGCAGGGTGGGAAGGAACAACTTCACAGATTCCTGAATAAAAGCTTGGTGAGTATTTGACACCTGTTCTCATTTTGTTGCCACCTGGACAAGAACATGGATAACTTTGCTCCCCAACCTGACTACAGGAACAATCAGAGTAGGGACAAACGTGGCATTTTTGGTGTGTAGGAAGACAGTGCATCTTCATGACAACTCCTGAACTCAATCCTTGTTTCTTAATCCTAAAAAACAGTCCAAAAAAAGCATTGGGCTCTCACCTTTCCTTGCAAGGATAGTGACACAGCCCTTACCCCAGTGCAGCCCTTTTGCAAGAACATCCAGCGATCACAAAGATCAGGGCCCAAGCAGAAAGATTGCTCGGGATTGAAGACAATCAGTTATTCCTTTCTTAAACAAAGTTCATCCCATTAAAAAAGGTGACTGTATTTAATAAATAGTCATTTCTGACATTATAAATAAGTTAAAAATTAATTTAAAATAAGCTAGTATAGAATAAATAGGCTTCAGTAAGTGCTTACATACATACATGCCTCTCTGAAAGGTTTCAAGTGAGCTCATGTTTAAAAGAAGCAAGTTCTGTAATACTGCCAGAAAATCTTGTGCCTTCAGGAAATCAAATATTGCTTTTCTTAGCCCTTTGGAATTGGATTCAGTTCCCATCCACTCGGGAATGGGACACACCTACTCATTATTGCTGTAAACCTGAGTAAAAAGAAACAATAGTTTGGAAGATGCCACTCACTGGAGGCAGATTCAATGCCTGGAATTTCTAAAAAAAAAACCATTTTGACTTTGTTTCTCAGCAGGGTTAAAAAAATCCAACACATTTCCCAGAGCATCCTGCCAGACCAGAAGAGGTTTTTGGTTTGGCCTGGAAGTGATTTCTGAACCGTCCTACCTGTACCCAGGCATTGGCAGTTCCTTCCCTGCCCCTGGAATGCCCACTTGACTGCCCAGGGTGGAACCAGTACCCCGTGGGCACTCAGGAAATTGCCTTCGTTTTGCTACCCAGGAATTATCTAAAGGTCCAACAGGTAAGGCAACATCAGCCTCCTCTGCGGGAAAAGGACGGATGGGAAGAGCCCTTTGGAGCGGAGTGTAACGGATTCCTGCAAACTCCCAGGCACCCCAAGTCCACGGGTGCTGAAGGAGACTGCTGAGAGGCAGGCAGCTGGCCTAAAACTCCTAAACCTGCCCTTGGAACTTCAGTTTTTGTGGTTGAAGCAGCTCCCAGAGGCCTCTCTGTGGCCAAATGGCTGCGGCTGCCCCACGGCTCAGCCCTGGAGCTCTTTGGTTTGGGGCTGGAGCAGCCCCGGGGGGGTCTCCCTGCTGCTGTAGCCTTGGCTCTGCTATCTGGAAAGGTGGGAGCTGCTCTGGGACTGGCTGGAAGATGTGGTGACTCCACTCAGCTGGGAAAAGCCGCTGTTGCAGGATTCCAGGCTCGACATGGATCCCCTGGGATGGGACAGAGCAGATGTGCTGTTAGGAAGGCAGCAATTAAGGGTAACGGTTCCTCCCACAGATCAGCTCCCCCTCTCTAACACTTGCAGAGTGCTTTTTGGCTCATCATTTCCCACTTGCTCTCTAAGAATCTCTGTGTCATGATGAAAAATTAATCAGTCAGAGACATTTTTTCCCAGTTACAGATATTATTCCTTGTCTCTGACTATTGTTCTGGGGAAGGGGACACAGCTGGAGCCTCTGGGAGCTGTCCCTGAGGAGAAAGGAAAGCTCCAGAGCACTCCAAATTCAGCCTTGTGAAACCAAAGGCTCCAGAGTCCCAACTCCAGCATCTCCAGCTCCTCCTGCCAAAAGCAGGCCGGGGTCAGGAAGAGCCCCAAGGAACAAGCATGACTGGAGTGAGGCATTTCTGCTGCTCTGACCCCACAGGACCTGGCCAGGACCTCAAGCTCACCACCTTCAAGTCTGTTCTGCCCAATGCTTCCTCCAGCTCTAGGGAAAGGTCAAGGACTCGCACAGAGTTCAGATGAACAGGAGACTGGGAAGTGCTTTTAGCACTGACGGAGGAGGCCAGGCACACCCTGAGTGTTCACCTGTTCAGAAGTGCTCATCCTTCTCAAGTGCCAAACAAAATTATCTGGGAAATATTTAAATTACTCCAAAAGCAGCTTCTCGGTATGCTCCCAACTAAGATAAAAACCCTCCCGAGTCAAAAACCTCCTGCTCTCCAGGCAGCTGCAAGCAAGACCCAAAGCACAAAGTCTACTGGTGGACACAGAGTCAAGGGAACTTTTAAATACCTACGGCACCAGAGGAGATTGGTTGCACAAAATGCCACCAATGCCACCAGTTTTGTGTCCATCCACTTGTCAGTGAAACACACCCCCTGTGGGGGTCTCTGATACCCAAATGTTTAACTCACACTCAGTGCAACTCATAGTAAACCCCTTGTAAATGCCCTACCTGAAGTCCTTGGAGGCCAGCACCTCGTAGTAGTAGATGAGCTTGCACTTGTGGCTGGAGCCCTGCAGGGAGGCCAGGACATCGTCCACGCGGGGGAGGCTGGAGCTGGAGCAGGGCAGGGGCCCGTGCATCCTCCACTGCAGGATGTAAAAGCCAGGCCAGCGTGTGACATGGGACCCCTGCAGAGAGGGAGGGACAGCAGGTGACCAGGGGTGTCTCGGGGAATGGCTGGATGGCCCAGCACAGGTGTCATTCACCTGTTTCACCTGCCTGAGACACAGCCCTGTGGTGCCAGTTGGGGGGAAAAAAAAAAAAAGCTTGTTTGGCTTACTTTCCATTAGATTTTTAGCTTGGAGTCTCTTTCCAGTGACTCACTCTAAATTAGGATTCCCCATTTTCACAGGAAATCCAGAAAATGATCACAGAATGGTTTGGGTGGGAGTGGACCTTAAAGCTCATCTCATTCCACCCCCTTTCACTGTCCCAGGCTGCTCCAAGCCCAGCCTGGCCTTGGACACTGCCAGGGATCCAGNCCAGAGCAGAGGGGCTCCAGCCCTTGGGGCATCCCCATGGCCTCCTCTGGACTGGCTCCAGCAGCTCCACATCGTCCTGCTGTTGGCCCCAGGGCTGGAGGCAGCTCTGCAGGTGGGGTCTCACCTGAGGGGGCAGAGAGGCAGAATCCCCCCTCCCCTGCTGCTGGGAATGGCCACAGCCCCCATTTCTAGCAGTACCTGCTTTCCCACACCGTCAATTCCCTCCCTGATTACTTTGGAGTTTGCAGGACTCTAAACCCATGCCAGGCCCCAAACCCCTCTGACCTGGATGCTCTCTCCTTCCCTGCAGACCAGAGGAGACTCCACCCGGCTGTAATCCACCCCCAGCACCCAGGTCTTGTCGATGAGCTGCACATTGTCCCCTGCAGCAGAGGGACTTGGCGCCGTGGCTTCTTTGTGACTTGGCTCAGGAGCTCGTTTGGAGTGAAAGAGGCTGAACACCACATCTCCCTTCAGGATGTCAAAGTCCCAGGTGATGACAGATTCCCCTTCCAGGATCTCCACAAGTATCTAAGAAGGGGACAGAACAAGCCCCTTGCAGGGTCAGGTGCTCAGGTGGCAGCAGTGTGTTCCTCCCCACGCTGGGGCAAACACTTGGCTCCTCAATCCTTCATCTGGCTGATGGCCTTGATTCCTGAGGGGGATACACACCAATTCCCATTCCCAGCCCTACCACAGCCACTCAGGTGTTTTCACCTTCTCTCCCCATCTCAGAGTTGCTTGTAAATGAGTTACTTGTTCTAGGAAAGCCTCAGTGGAACTGAGGTGCAAAGCAGGACACAGCAAAGAGCCAAATCAGTCACTCCCCATCGGAGAGGCCAGAGGGCTGATTTGACACTTAATTGCTCCTTTTTAGGACACCCTGTTTCTGCCGACTCCCATCAGGCAGTTCCCAGCACACACCTTCCTTTATCACCCCCATCACTGTCCCAGCTACGCTGCTGGGAATAGGAGCTGAACTGTCAGAAGGGAAACTGAGGGGCCTTTATTTCCCCCAGGAGGAGGAGGGGGAAGAGACTGGACCTTACAGAAGATCAGGCAATAGTAAAGATGAGAGACACTGCTGCTCAAACTGCTGTTCTTAACTCCCACACTTCCAGCTGTTCCAGGAACAGCAGCTGCTGCTGAGCCCTCCCCTGCTCCCTCTGTGGGAACCCTTGGCTGCTCCAGCCAGCCCCAGCAGAGGGGACACGTCACTGTCCCAGCCCAGCACCTCCTGCAGCCCAGGGAAGCTCTGCTCTGTACCTCGTGGGGGGCTCCTTTGAGGACACTTGCAGAGTGGTAGATGGTTTCTGTCCACAGCCGGATGTGATCCGAGTTCTCCGGCTCGTCCTCGGTTTGATAAAGGGACTTGGGGACGAGCCCCCCTTCCGGGACAGTGCACTGCAATGGCCAGACGGACAAACAGGAGGGGTCAGGATGTTCCAGCAGTGAACCAGGAACATTTGCTGGCTGTCAGACACGGGCTGAGCCCCCGGCTGAGCCAGGATCGCACAGTGGCTCTGAGCTCACTGGAACTACCAGGGTTTGTCTGAGCTCCCCGTAGAGAGCTGCCCTCTGCCCCTGCCCAGGATCCCCAGGGCAGCACCACCACTGCAGGGCAGCCTCCTGTGCCCAAATGAACTGCCCCGTGCCCAGAGCAGGTGGATCCTGGCCAGCACAGAGGCTCAACACCTCTCAGAAGGCAGTGGAAGGCCAGGGTGGTGAGGAAGAGGGAATCACTTCCTGATTCCACGTGCACAGGAGGAAAGAAAACTCACCATGCAATCTCCTCCCAGAAAGTCTGGGATCACATCCTTGTCCACGTAGTCCACCAGCCCTCCTGAGCCCTGGTAGTTATTGCCACTGTAGATGAGGAACTTCTGCCGTGTGTTCTCATTGATGAAGGGACTGACCTGAAACACAAAGGGCACACAAGACACGGCTGTCACTGAGGGCAGCTGGAGACACTGAGCCATCTCACCACGATGCTTTGGGCTCTAGCCTGGAAGGTCTCAGCCGTGTGCAGAGCTTCACAGCTCTGAGGCGCTTCCCAAAGAAAGGGATAACCAATGGAAAATGTTCTCTCTCTGTATCACCATCTCACAGCACTTTCTGCTTCATGTACAGGAAGTCTGCAGTCACTGCCTCACCTATCAACCTCACAAGAAATGTAACGACCATGTTCTCACGCTGCCAGAGCAGCCAGCAGGCAGAAGCAGAGTTCTTATTTACTACTTATTACCCTTCAGTGTCCTACAGCATGAGATTAAAAGATATCTGTCTTTTCCCATCTGTATGAAAACCCCCCAAGTTTGGGTGGAATGGGGAACTCCAATTCAGGTTTCTCATCCTGTCCTGGTGGATGGCACTCACTAGAACCCAGTGAGCTACAGGCACCCCATGGCCTGGCTCTGCTCTGGCCTCTTCAGGAGCTCACCACAAGCTGCCTGGAGTTTTTCCCTCCCTGCCTCTGCTGATGTAGCTCTTTGTGAGCCTGCACAAGTGCCAGCAATCCTGCAGAGCCCAGGTTTCACCCACCAGGGTCCAGAGCACGGGGAAGACCCGTGGTGCTCTCACGATCAGGAGCCTCCCCAGGGTCTCGGGGTAGTTGTCCTCCACCACCTCAATGATCCTGAGCAGGGCCTTCACCCCAGGCCGCCACAGGTGCCTCATATTGAGCCCTTCCAAGTCCACCAGGCATGTCCAGGATCTAAAACAAACAGGCAGAAACAGACCTGTCAGAACTTTAGAGCGTGGTGGCTGCTCAGTTTAGGTTCCACGGTAACCCCACAGCCCGTGCAGGATCCAGGGAAGCCAAGAAGGGGCACAGCAGTTCCAGTAAAAAGCACATCTCCACTTGGGCAGCAGACACCCGAATCCATGTGAGCTCCAGGTAGCACAGACACCCAACCCCAAGGGCAAGAACATCTGTCACTCTGGAAGAGGGGGAAGGTATGCAGGCCTATTGCTAAAAATAATGTAAAAATGCATTTTAAATGGAAGTGGAATCTGGCACACAGGCTCCCATATTAAAAAACCCCAGAATTTCAAAGATGTGGATTAAAATCACCAAGACAGGAAGATTACATTAATCTGAGATGGGATATGAAAATGATGTAAGGAAGGATCAATACTTGCTTTCCAATGAAACTGCAGGGTTTGTCTGCATTTAAGTCCAACAAATAAATTTATATGTATTTGTGGTCCCCATACAGCCCATAACACACACTGCTGTCTGCACTGCAACCCTAAGGACATCACCCCAACCCACAGCAGCATCCTTCACCACGGCAGGGAAAGTCTGCAAGGATTCAGGAAAACCAATTATACTGACGTGATGGGGCGGCCAAAGATGTTGGTGTTTTCCTCACATCTCTTCTGTCCTTCCTCGTTAATGGACAGAACCTGGAATCAAAGCCAGCAAAAAAAAATCAGACAGGGATTAGCCTGAGTATGGCCGAGGAACCAGGATGGCCTGGAGATCTTATTTTAAAAAATAGAGATAGCAGAGGGCAGGGCTGGATGGGATATTGGGAAGGAATTGTTCCCTGGGAGGGTGGGCAGGCCCTGGCACAGGGTGCCCAGAGCAGCTGTGGCTGCCCCTGGATCCCTGGCAGTGTCCAAGGCCAGGCTGGACGGGGCTTGGAGCAACCTGGGACAGTGGAAGGTGTCCCTGCCCATGGCAGAGGGTGGGATGAGATGGGCTTTAAGGTCCATCCAACCCAAACCATTCCAGGATTTCTGATGCCCCACTGATGCCTGGGGAGGCCACCTAAAAACAGACTAGACAGGAATAAGGGAATAAAGGTAGGTATTTATTTGAAGGGCCTTCAAGGTACACCTTGGGGAGTCAAAGGTGACACCCAAGATGGACCCCGGGTCACGAGTTCTTCACACTTTTATAAGTTTGGTCCATTTGCATATCAGGGTTAATTCTTCAATTATAACCCCAGTTAATGATGTAACTACCCCAAGTTTGCCCTCCTCTTCAGAGGCCTTAGTTTACACATTTTGGGGCCTAGGACAATCTGGGTGTCCTTGCAGAGCAAACCCAGAGAGGTTTGTTCTGTCTGACCAGCACGAGAGAACAGCAGCTGACAGGCCACACGGAACTTCAGAGTTACACACCAGGCAGTGCAGGATTTGAAAAATATAAAAGTTAGAAACTAAGGCATCACCATGACAAGACTTCCAAACACCCTGAGGGGAACAGGTGGCACACAAAGGCACAACTCACGTGTCGCAGCAGGGACTCCTCTCCCAGGGCCTTCACCAAACCCTTGGTGTCCATCTGGCCAAGGCGGAGGATGTAGAGCGGCCGCCCGTCTTCAAAACAAAGGGTTTAGAGAGGGGAGCACTTTAGTCTCCCAGGCATCAGTCTCATACCTTTTTTTAAAAGCCACATTAAATATTTGAAAAGGATAAAAATCACTGCCAAAAGCAACCTTTCCAGAGAAATTGCTTTGCACTGACTGATCTGCCTGATCCGTGCAGAGGAAATACAATTACAGGGAAGCAGAGTGGCTGCTCACAGGCACTGAACTGCTTTGTTAACTTTTAAAATGTCCACACAGCTTCCTCCAACATCCCAGGTCACTGGTGAGGTGCCAGAACCAGCCTGTGCCAGGGGCAGCCCCTCACCTTTGTCCTGGTAGTGCCAGCCCCCGGTGTAGTACTCCTCCAGCAGGGCCGGGGGCCTCCAGGACTGCAGGATGAAATCCACCTGGTACTGCTTGCGCCAGGACAGCGACTGGCACAGCATCTCCCGCGCTTTGTCGATGTTGAAGTCTCGGGCGCGCAGGAAGCGCAGGATGTGTTCGTCCTTGGGGATCTGCGAGAAGGGAAAGTCCCAGGATCAGGACTGGAATGTTCCATTTGGCCTGCAGACGAGGCTGCACAGTCTACACCATTTTTTAATCTCTTAAAACTAAGACAGCAAACATTAAACTGCCATTCCGCCTCCCTCCCTCCGTGGCTAAGCCAGCTGGAAGCAGCAGAGGGTGCCAGGAGCACAAAAGAAGGGACCAACTCACTGCCTGTGGGAAGCCCTTCTCCAGTGCAATTCCCAGGAGCCCCAGCAAACCCCGGGCTGGCTGATGTTTCTCTTGGCTGGTTGTCCACAAGGACCACCAAAAAACCCTGTGAAAGTCAGGGAGCTGCAAGTTCACCTGCCCAGGGCAAAGCAGCACAGGATGGCAACAGGTAACGAACAGCCACAGGTAACACACGAACCACAGCAGGCACTGGAGGGGAATCACAGCTGTGCAGCCTGAACGATGCCACTGGTACCAATTCCAGCTCTCGTGCAGGCCCTGCTGCTGGTGTTTGATCGGGAAAGCTGCTGAGTGCTTCCCACCACAACACAGTAACTCTTGATCCAAATCAACCGAAACTACAACACACTCTCTCCCCGTCACTCATCCCAGCACTCAGTAATTCTAACATCACAGGCTTTCCAAAGCAAGTCTGCAGAATGGCTTCTTCCAACCTCCTTCCAGATCTGCCATGTTCTCTTTAGCTGAGGAATCAAAGAAAACTTGCCAGGAATGCCAAGCAGCAGGAGTTAACAACGAGCCTGACAGATTCCGCAGAAGTGCCAAATCTGCCTAAGAGCCTGTCAGCTGCAAATCCAACTGGATTAAAGCTGCACGTGCTGCTGGATTCCCAGTCCCTCACTCTAATTTCCCCAAAAGTGCTTGGCCTCATTCTCTACAAGTTTTCATAAAAAATTCCAGCTCTGTGGAGCAGGGATCATCTCCAGAGCATCCACTCTGTGCTAGCACAACCCGAGCACTCCCAGCCCTGCTGGGACACAAACCTCCATGTTCAGGAGTCAAAGCTCCTTTGTTTGTCCACGGCCATGCTAAGGGAAACAGAAAGCTGGCAAGAAAGCAGAGCTGGCAGCTGTGTCAGGAGGCAGCAATCTCGGATTCACAAGCAAGAGATGGTAAGAACTGACTCACCTAAAGAAGAGGCAGCGTTCAGGCAGCCTAAACCAAGCCTAAAGCACCTGAGGAGCAGGGGGGAGATTAACACTGGTTCT
Source organism: Rhagologus leucostigma (assembly GCA_013397725.1). Classification (NCBI taxonomy): domain Eukaryota; kingdom Metazoa; phylum Chordata; class Aves; order Passeriformes; genus Rhagologus; species Rhagologus leucostigma. Next base: position 150,480 of record VZTD01005359.1, on the reverse strand, counting down.
ACCACTGCATCTGTGTGTCCTGGAAAGGAGAGGGCAGACTTCCCAAAGAGGATCCCAGGAGTATTTAGAGGAATTCTGTATCACAGCAAGTTTAAGGCCAGCAGAGTTTTCATCAGCTAATTCAGGTTTGTGTTCTGCTGCTCAGAGGCAGCTGTCACTCATCAGACCCAGCCCAGACACCCACAACAGCCCCAGGATCTCTGCAGGGGAGGGGATGGCTGTGGAAGGTTTGCTGCTTTTCATGTTTCAAACCTCCCCTGTACGCAGCTCCAGGCAAGAGGCAAATCCAGCACTTCTGTTTGGACCAAAGGCAGGAAGCTCCAAGGAGACTTACTCCACAGTGGAACTGGTCTTTTATCCTTGTCCAACCAAAACAGTAACTCCCACGTGCAAGAAAACGAAGGTTTAATTTCAGCCTGCTTTTGTATTCACTGGTGAAACCGCTGCACTCTCCCGCACAGCGCAAAGCCACGAGCAGAGCTTTGAGTTGCTGCAATTTTAACACCATTTGCAGTTTGTTCCTTCAGCTCCTCAGATTTTTTTAAGCAACAACATATCTGATTGTAAAGGTAATGTCTGCTTTGGAAGGAGCAGGGAAGGGATAGTGAAATAGGACAGAGGACAAAAATAAGAAGGGCCATTTTCCAAGAAACAGGAGATCTATTTTTTGATAATTTCTGACAGAGGAATAAGGCCATCCCTGCTCCGAATTAAAAGAACAGATTGTCACAGCAAGGTAAGAGCCTCTCCAGGGAAAAGCCCAGCCTTGCAGGATAAGCTCCTGACTTTGGCCTGCTCTGTCAGGGAACCAGGAGAAGCAAACAGGCGAGCAGTCAGGGGGTTCAGGAGGAAGTTTCAGTAGCCAGCACCCACTGGGGACAAGGCCCACAAAGGCCACCCAAAGGCCTGAGTGAGCCGCCAGTGTCCCTGGAGCTCAGGATTCAGCTGCACCTTCCCAAGGCTCCCAGCACAGCACAGGGAACCAGGGCTGCCACTGCCTGCCCAGCTCCAAGCACCCAAGGCGCAGTTGTTCCACATCTTGCTCATGTGCTCTCACTTTTTCCTTCGCCAGCTTCCATTCCCCAGCCTTTGACATGGAGGGGGGAAACCAACCCACAAAACAAAGGTTTAGGTGATGCCTGTTCCAGCTGAAAGCAGCATCCTTGCAGATCACACCAGGGATAAAGCCTCCTTGTCTTGCTCCCATCCAGGACCCACGAGGTGAGGTATCTCCTACCCCAATGGAGCCCACACCATTTCACCAGACAGGTCTCCATGAAAAGCCTCCTGTCCTCTGTCTCAGAGCACAGTTACACCTGGGGAGTGACCCCTGCCTGCCCCGGTGCCTCTCATCTGACCGGAGGCTGGATCACAGGCAGACACAGATCAAAAGCAGTTTTTTGCACAGCCCCTTTTCTTGGTGGAGCTGCTCACACAGCTCACTCACCACCCCCTGGCTGGCCAGGAGCCCAGCCCCAGCTCTTCACTCACGGGCAGAGCATCACAGTGACACGAGAGCAGCTGCCAGGGAGGTGTCACAGCCCTTCAGGGGGCCCTTTGCTCCATCAGGTGTGTATATATACACAATATAAATATATATCATATATCATACAGATATCCCTGTAGTCTCTACCTGCATCCAGCAGCCACCACCCTTCTGGACGTGCTGAAAGTTATCCAACCTGCTGTTGATGCTGCTGTGCACCAGTGGCCTTGGCCAGCATTGGCAGATATTTGGTGGTGGGAATTTATCAGCTCTTCCGATTCAACATTGAGCATTGTTGGTGTCTGGAGCTTATCAGCTGCTGGGAGCCTCTCACACTGCCCCAACACCTCCTGTTCTCTTCAGCCTGAGGTTTTCTGCTAGCTGTTTCTCCATCCACATTCCTGGGTACCAACAAAACCTGCATGACTGCTCACACACCAGGGAACTTCAGGAGTTCAGCAGCAGCAGAACTTACAGCACTAAATCTTTGTTACATTTTATTTCTATGTGGGTGATTCACATTCACTTTTCCAAGAAAAAACAGCATTCTAACTCATGTTCAGACTCCCTGTACTCAGACGAGACATGCTCAGCTCTGAGACACACAGCACAGCGTGCAGAAAGGACTGGCAAAACTCCTTGTAATCCATCAGCTCTTTTGGAAAGGCCAGGTAAAGGAAAAAGAACTAAAATCTTCCCAAACCCAGGAATGCAGAGTACCTCACCTAACCCAACCTGACTGACTGAGCTGTTTCCTTCTAAGCCAGGGAGCTTTTACTGTTGAAACCTCATCCAGCTGTTCTCTGCTTCCAAGGGGGATCACTTGCTCATCTCCTAAGCACCCTTTATCTACTTAGCCCGCCCAGCTACTCTCTCTGGTGCTATCCTTGGTCCTTCTTTCCTTCCCTCCTAATCCCTCTCCATCAGGAAATCTGGAGTTAAACCCCTCTTGAGGCATTCAAGCTGCTCTAGACCCTTTCTTTGCCCAGCCACTTACGAGTTACCCTGCTGGTCTGACAGAGACTTTCCTTTAACCAAAAGGAGCCCAAGTAGCTTCTGGACATTCCAGCAGAGCAGAGACACACCTGTCCCTCAGTGCCTGTGCTGCTTTTCAGGGAAAAATCAGAGAACCACAGAACTTCCTTGAGTGGGAAAGGACCCACAAGGATCATCCAGTCCAGCCCCTGGCCCTGCACAGACCCCCCAACAATCCCACCCTGTGCATCCCTGGCAGCGCTGTCCAAACGCTCCTGGAGCTCTGGCAGCCTCGGGGCCGTGCCCGTTCCCTGGGGAGCCTGGGCAGTGCCCAGCCCCCTCCAGGGGAAGAACCTTTCCCTGATATCCAACCTAACCCTCCCTGACACAGCTCCAGCCGTTCCCCCGGGTCCTGTCACTGTCACAGGGAGCAGAGATTGGAGCTGCCCCGGTGAGCTCTGTGCTCCATCTCCTCTTCTCCAGCTGAACAAACCAAGTGCTTTCAGCTGCTCCTCCTATGGCTTCCCCTTGAGACCCTTCCCCATCCTCGTGTCCCTCCTTTGGACACTTTCTGACAGCTTTAGATCCTTCTGATATTGTGGTGCCCAGGACTTGAGGTGAGGCCACTCTGGCACAGAGCAGAGCAGGACAATGCCTGCAGGACACGGCGACCCTTTGGGCTGCCAGGGCTGACTCGTGTTCAGCTCACCATGGACCAGGACCCCCAGGTCCCTTCCTGTGGTGTCGCACTGCAGCCCCTCATTCCCCAGTGTGTTTCTGCATCGAGGGCTCCCCATCCCAGGTGGGGGATCCCCCTGGGTGCCCCTCTGTGCCCACCCTACCCACCTTTCCCTTGTGAGTCTCCTGGAGCCACTGGCGCAGGCGGATCAGGCAGCTCTCCTGCATCGGGGTGAGCTGGCCCAGGTAGCGCTCGATGTAATCAGCGTCCAGTTTGTCAGCTGGAGGGAGGAAACAACAATTCAGAGCAGACTGGCACAGACAGGAGGGAGAGGGGCAGTTATTTCTACACATCAGGTTCCCTATGATTTACACAGGAATTGCTCAGAAGCCTCACTCCAGCAGCTGGAAGGAGGGAGGGAAGGATGGGTGGATGGAGGGATGGGGGACGCTCTCCCGGTGACTGGGGCACGAGGCCACAGGCAGCACGTGCTGTATCACAACTGGAACACTCCACCTGTCTCTGAGAACACCAATGTTCCATTCAGGCCTGAACTGCTCCAGCAGGAGCTTTAAAAGATCTGTCACAAGCTCTGGCACTCCAAGACCTGGGCACTTCCATCTCCATGTGTCCCAAATCTCCTGCACAACTGCAGTGACAAGAGGCTCGCTGGAAAACCGAGCCATTATTCTGCCCAGAGACACCAGAGACAAAGGGAGAACAACAGCACATTTCTGACAGCAAGGGGGGCTTTTGGCAGGGGGAGAAGTCCTGTGCACACCAGCAGCTCAAGGCCCCTCCAGCTCAGAGACAAAGGACAAGGGGTTGGCGACTGCCAGCACTGAGGGACAGAGGGATGTGCCAGCACTGAGGGACAGAGGGATGTGCCAGCACTGAGGGACAGAGGGATGTGCCACCCAGGGCTGGCAGCTGCTGGCCAGGAGAACGAGGCAGCCGGGGGGAGCAGCCCAGGCAGCAGCTGGGCTGGAAGACACAGGGAGCAGGGCTGGGGACACCTCAGAGCTGGCTCTTTGTCAGGCACAAGGTTTTCAGTAGATGCCATCACCTGCAGGAGGAGGCCTGGACACCCACAGGGAAAGCAGGATAATACAGAAATTGCATTTGGAAGTGAGACATTCCATGGAACCCCCAGAGCTAGCAAGGTGGGGAGCAGGCCCAGGGAAGCTAATCCTTTCCTGAACAGGAATATGGGCAGAAAAATAAGGGTTACTCTCCTCTTCTGCTAGATGGGACCCACCACTTTGAGGTTAACTTTAATCTCAAACATTGCTCCTAAGCAGCTTCTCTGTGGATTCCCATCTTTTTCCAGAAAAGCTCCCAGAGAAGGCCAGGTGACAGCAGAACTACTGATATTTCCAAATTCCAAGCTTTTTCCCTTGTTACACTCAGCAAAACAAGTGCTGCCTTTCCTTCTCAGGAATGACAACAATTGTTTCTATTACAACAGCTCTGGATTCAAAGGTCCCTCCTATTTCTTTTTGCCAGAGAAGTATTTTATTTAGTCTAGAAGATATCATCAGACCAACACACAGAAAGATGAAGTTTGATTCAGGCATTTTGTGGGAAAAATGCATGAGGAGACATTCCACAAGTTTGTCTTGGCCTGATACAGACCATCCAAACCTGTCCCCAAGGTTTAATTTTGGAACAGATAAAATATTTAATTCCATACTGAAGACACCTTCTCCAATTTAAAGTATAAAATACCTTAAAGGGCTGGTCAAACCTAATTTTTTTTTCTAAGCTCCAAAACATACTGCCTGCACAGCTTTTTTGTTTTAGGGGAAAAAAGTTCCCTTGTTTGTTTTTCTTGAAAAAAGAAAATAGCTTTCCCTCCTCGTCCCCCACACTCCAGATGAAAAACATGATGCCAAGAGAAATGAAAATAAGCTCCTTGATCAGTGCTGCTGACTGAGTGCTGCTGCCTGGGCAGTGCCTACCGTCAGGGCTGGCAGCCTCTGGGGGAGGGCAGGGGCTCCCAGCCTGCTCCCTGCTGGTGCCAGCAGCCCCAGAATCCAGCAGGAGGTCACCAGGGTCCCGTCCCACAGCCGGGGCTCGCTCATCCTTCACCACGGGAGGGCTCCAGCGCGGGATGAACGTGATCCCTTGGGAGATCAGCTCCTTCAAGTAGTGCTCAATCACCTCCTTGCCCTGAAGGGGAAAACTCTCATTAGGAAAAGCCTCCTCCAGAGCCAGCAAGGTGCAGGAGTTTCCTCAGGACAGGTGATTAATGCTGCTAGGGATAAACAGAGGGGAAAGCTCTCCTTCCATCCCCATGATCCTGTCAAAAAACATTCAGTATGAAAGCCCCCTATGAATGATGAATTCAATAATGGCCAGGCAAATCCCAGTCTATGGATGCAGCTGCCTTTATAACACTTTTACCCCATCCCCCTGCTCCCAATCCCAGTTAGCTGCCCTGCTCCTCTGCAGCCCAGAGGAACAGGCCACTAACCCAAACCCAAGCTCTGGAGACACAGAGCGGTGATTTTCACCCAGAACTTTCCCTTCCTGCACAAGAACAGTGTCCTCAGTGTCCAAGGAGCCTGGCACCCACAGCATGCACTGCCACCCTCCTCTGGCACAGCCTGCTCCATCCCTGCACAGACACGTTCCAGCCAGCAGATCGTTCTGTGCTCTTTGCACACTGGCTTTTTCTTCCTTTGCCCAACTGAGGCATTTCAGAGCCCTAAGCAAGGGCACAAAACGACACTGGGTCTGTTTATAGAAAGGCAGATAGAGGATTTGGGGTGTTCTGGCAGCCAGGGAAGCCCACCTTACCCGTTTGATGTTGGAAGTGTACTGCTTCATGGCAATCTTTTCCACTGTGCTTTCAAAGCCGAAAAAGGACTTGATGTCGAGGGAGGCTGACTGCTCAAAGCACGTCCACTCCTCATTCTCAGGGTGAACCTACAGCCAGGGGAACAGGCAGCTGGGATGGTGGCAGGAGGCTCGTGGCCCTGGCACCACACCGGCTGTTTAACCTCCACAGCTACAGAGCGAGGGGGCACAGGAGGCACTGCCACACCTGGACTGACCAGCCAGCTTCATTCCCATTGTGAGAACCCACCGTGAACTGGACATCCAGACTTTTGCTAACACAACATTCTTCACACGCACAAGGAAATCAAGATTTAAACCCATCTCTGCCCCAGCAGACCTGAACTGTAGTAGCAAAGGCTGCACTAAAATAGCAGTGAAACTGCCCACTTCAAACCATCACGTCAAGGTGTCTTTATGGAAAGACAGGGATGGCCTTGTGGAACATGCAATTAAAACTCCTACACCTGCAAAGAAGAAAGATGCAAACCAGGTTTCTCTTTTAGTTTTGGATGGGAGATTCAGCCACTAACATCAGCCTTGTCCCCAAAACACTGGGAACGTGGCAGAGCAGGGACTTTTCCCACTGCCAGCTCAGCACACCCCTTTCCCTTATTTACCCTCTGTTACTCTATATAGGGTAAAATCTTTTCCTCTTTTAAACTTAACCCTTTCCTGAGAAGGCTCTGCCTTCTCTCTGTAGCTGCTGCTGTTCACAAACTGACATGAAAGAAAAACAACTCCAGCCTCCACACAAGGATACCATGAAGGACAAATTCCCAGGGGAGATATTAAGTAACTGCAGGAGCAGGATCATATTTCTCCAAGTTGCCTCAGAGAACACTGCAGAAAAGGAAAGATGAGAATAAACCTGCTTCCGGTGCACTCTGGCAGGGAAAAGGGAACCGGTAAAAATAGAGCAGGGAACCATCTTGAGGATGCAGCCAGCAGCTCCCACCCTGTTCCCCTCAAAGCCCAGATGCTGACGTTTCCTTCCTAAGGACACAGCCAAGATCAGCAAATGTAACAAGCTCAGAGTTGACCCGGGAGCATTTCAGACCTGTCAGTGCCTTTGATGATGATGGAAGTTTGATTTACTGCAGTTTTTAGGAAGCCTCATGCAGCCACCAAGAGATCTCTGGCTCAAGAACACCCTCACCATCCAAAACGTTCACAGCTTTTCCACTCTTTGGGAGTAAGCTCCTTACAGCCTGCTTACTCCCAAGAAGCTGAGCTGCTGTCCAGTTGCCAAAAGGGCAGGTAAGTAACAGGATCTGGACATTTGTGTGAGGAACAACAGGCAGGATCTGATTGCTTCCAGAAACAGCTGAGGCTGTTTCATGGTGACTGGGCCCTAAGAGCACCATTGCAGTGAAACAGCACAGAAACAGCCTCAAAGGGAGACAGGCCAGGCCACAGATAAGGCTCGAGTCCTTTCTCCAAATCTTTAGAGCGTGAAAATAACAACAAACAAGGCGCTAAAACTTTCACTTATTTGTGGGCAAAATTAATTGCCAGATTTCACTCAGGCCCTTAGGATAATGAATAGTAAGGGTTTAATTCTAGATATCCAGATTTATATTCCATGCCCAAGCTCTAGATGTTTTTGTTAGCCTGAATTCCAATCAAAAAGAAACTGAGGGAATAGCAGCAGTTCTGGAACACCAACTCTGTTTTCCACTTTCACTCCAAGCAGAGAATCACAATCAACTTTAAGACGTTTCTCAAGCCCTATGAAATCACAGAATGGTTTGGATGGACCTTAAAGCCCATCTCGTTCCAACCCCTGCCATGGGCAGGGACACCTTCCACTGTCCCAGGCTGCTCCAAGCCCCGTCCAGCCTGGCCTTGGACACGTCCAGGGATCCAGGGGCAGCCACAGCTGCTCTGGGAACCCTGTGCCAGGGCCTCCCCACCCTCCTAGGAAAGAATTCCTTCCCAACGTCCAGTTTGTCAGTGAGAAGCCATTCCTCCTTGTCCTGTCTCTCCAGGCCCTTCCTGTCCCTCTCCAAAGCAACTGAACAAGCCCACACCCAGGAGCCAAGAGCCTTTCCAGCCCGAGGGTCTCTAACCACAGTCCAGTGTTGCAGAGGTGCTCAAACCCATTCAGACACCTTCACCCTGTGTGTGAGTGCACAGTTCCCAGCCCTCCCAGCACAGACAGCCAAAGCAGAGCTCTCACTGAGTAGCTGCAGGTCTCCCTGACCACGACACGGTTGGCAAAGGTCTCATTGTGGGCTTCGATGCGGAGGGTTCTCTCTCTCCAGTTCAGAGTGTTCTTCTGGATGAAGAAGACATATTCCACCCCTGCAATCTGAAGAGCAGTGGGGAAATACAGAGAGAAAAGAGTAACTTTGGGAGCCTTTATCTGAGCCAGCCAACAAAATCCAGGCCTCTCTGCTCCCAAGGTTCCACCTGCCTTCTTCAGCAGCCTGGGAGCATCCACATTCAGCTTGCAGCTCCGCTCAATGACATGGATGGCTCCATCCTCACTCCTGGATTCGTGCAGGATTTCACTCCCCAGGAAGACTGGGATCTCTGGGCATGTAGGAAAGCGCTTCTCGTAGGCCTAGAAGTGAAAATAAGGTCAATTTCAGCTTCTGGGTAAATCAATTTTAACTCTTTCTGAATTAATTCATTCCCTTACAGTGAAAGTCCAACAAAACAGAGGCCCCTGAAGCCCTGAGCTGGCCCCAGTTTCCTCAGAGGTGAAGTTAAAGCAGAATAGTTACAAGCAGCGACAGCACCATGTCAGTCACAAGCCAAGCATGTCCCAACATAACTCTTCCTTCACACATGAAGTAGGAACAGAATCCTGTTGTTGAAGAATACTAGGAAGGGAATCATCACTTCAACATCAGGAAGCTCCTAACTAGCAAAAGCAAACACAGCTCTGCTGACTTCTGCTGGCTTAAGACTTGAATTTTATAATCTCTGGGTCAATACTGCCTGTATGAAGAAGATACTAAAAAATACTTAATACTCCTCAGCCTTAAAATGTGATGTGCCAAACAGTTCTGGTTGCCCTAAACTATCAAGGGTAACACCACCAATTACTGGCTATTCACTTTGCCTCAATTTATCCATTTCTAAAACAATTCTGTCCTGACTTTGAAGTCTTCCCTGTTCTGATCAGCACATCCCCCCGAAAAGCCCTTTCTCCAAAGCTTCTTTACCAGCTCTAGCAGAAATCCAGTCTTCCCTGGCACTCGCAGCAAAGTTAACTTGCATAAACAAGTTACTTACAAGTTACCTACTGTTGCTGCTCTTTCCCTAACTTCTCCATCTCTTATTATATCCCAAGATGTTTGCAGGATGGAATGTTTTCCTTGGATTTCTGAAAAACCTCTTGCATGTTGTGCTGCTGTTGTAAATATGTGGTTGCTGCACAAGCTGCCCAGAATTCCACTGCAGCTGTTGCAGGAGGAGAACCTGTGCTCTCCTTCCACTGCGCTCTCAGAGCTCCACATTTTCATCATGAGATGTTTTTGCCATCATTCCAAGGCAATTCCTCTAGGAACTTCTGTCATCTTCCCATCTTCCAGAAGACACCACCATTTTATACAGCACAGAAAAATAAAGATATTCACGAGTTCTCTGCCCCAATAGCAAACATTGATGTGCTGATGCTGGAGCTGGGCCGGGCTGCCAGCGCCGCGCTCCCCGTTACCACAGCAATGCAAAGCCTGGATGCCCTGCACAGATTCATGTCCCCTGCTCCCAAAATAGCCCAGGCACTTAAGGACACATTCCATATCTCCTGCTCCCGGACCTCTGGACGGGAAAGAAGTTATTTCAGATTATTGTGTTGCTGCAGTATCGGGAGGGAAGTGCAGGCAGCTGCCAGCTGGAGTCCCGGCCAGAACACAGCACGCAGGTTTGAAACCCTGCTCTCCCAGGCCCTCAGCAACGTCCTGCTTGCTTTGCCACACTTCCCAGAGAACTTTTCCCATATTCTTCTACCTGTGCTTTTCACTCCTCATCACAGGAATAACAAAACCAGTTTAGCTAAATCCAAAATTCCCACGTTAAGTGATTGTTTCCAACACGGATCCACCCAGCTCCAGCCAAGAGGAGCACACTCACTGCTTTAAGCAGCTTAATCCGTTAGGATGGGAGTTCATGGATCTGTGTCAGGCAGTGCCACAGGACACTCCCAGCTATCCTCTCCTGGTACCCTGCCCTTTGCTCCAGGGCCACATGGCAGGAGGGCTGCACGCCTCAGTACCTGCTCTCTTCCCTGCACTTGCCAGCACATTCATCTGCTCAGGCAGAGTTAACACTTCCTATTCGTGCTTCCACCTGCCCTCTCCCAACCCTCCAGACTCCAAACCACCACCCAGGGCTATCCTGAGGCCAAAGCCTTCACCTTGCTGGTCTCTTCTGTTCCAGCACATACAAAAGGTATCTCTCCAGGCCACCCACTCTAAGTTACTGGAGTCCCAGTGGTCAGACAGTGCATGCTGAGAACACCTTCAGAGGCCACCGGGATACCAGAATATTTAGCAACTATTTTTGAGCTGTTTGTCCCATGTCACTCCATACATGTGCCCTTAACACACTTGCAAAAAGTGTCACTCAAAGCCCTTCCCTGAGAGAAGGCTGCCCCAATTAACTCCACAGCGACGGTGGGTAGTTTGACAGGACAATGGGAAAGGGTCCTAAACTAAAAGAGGACACGTTTAAATCAGATGTTAGGAAAAAATTCTTCTCTGTGAAGGTGGGGAGGCCCTGGCACAGCGTGCCCAGAGCAGCTGTGGCTGCCCCTGGATCTCTGGAAGTGTCCAAGGCCAGGCTGGACAGGGCTTGGAGCAGCCTGGGATAGTGGAAGGTGTCTCTGCCCATGGCAGGGGAATGGACTGGATGGGCTTTTAAGGTCCCTTCCCACCCAAACTATGCTGGGATTCTGCTCTCTCGGGGGTGCAGCTGTGCCAGGAACATTTGAGGGAGTTTCCAGACAAACAAGGGCTGTTCTAGTGGGACCAGGACCCTCCAAAGGCCTCACTTGAACAGCTTCACCTCTAAGTGCCCCCTCACCACAGAGAGACCACAAGAGCCAGTGTGAAACCACCACTGAATCCAGGTGCCTGTGGCTCCTATCTGAAGATAAACCACTGGATCTCAACTCCCAGCTGTTTCTTTCTCCACCAAGTATGGACTTGATCCAGCTGGAGACAGGCTCCCTAATAAACTGTCATTAGATCCAGCAAAACTAAGACCAGGACTAAGAGCGCAGCCACTATTTCAGTCAGCTAAACATCTGGAGCAGGAAGAGAGGCCAGGGCAGAGGCACATGGCAGCGCACAGCCTGGTGATATAACTGTGACACCAGCCCAAACACCTCGCCTAAACAGGGGGAACACTGCCATATTTGAGAAAGAATCCATATCCACATCGATATTAAGTCCTTTGCTAATCTTCTTTGCACAACAGCTCTAAAAATACAGCAGGGAAGATGCCTGAGATCACATGAAGGACAGCTGAAGCCCCACGCTGCAGTCACAGCAAAGCTGTTCCCGGAGCACCCAGACCTCCCATCCCTGCAGACTCTGAGCTGAGCAGCAGAGCAGCCCATTTCTGCACCCACCATCCTCTTATCAAAATCACTATCTCTATGCAGCAGTCCATTGCTGCTCCAACAGGGAAGCTGAGGGAGGTTATAAAGACAGAGAAATACTTAATTTTTTTCAAGCCATCACCACATTGTTATGTCTCCTCCTCTGGGATTCTGCAGAGTCCACGGTGGACAGCAGAGCATCCCAGAGAAATAAAAGGCACAGAGTATTTTGTATTAATTGTTTTAATGCTTTGGCTGCCTGCGCTTGCTCTTTCAGCTCCTCGCTGCAGGAACTCCGCACTGAGCAGGATACAGCAGCTAGGATTTGTCTCTCCCTTCTGTGCCTCTCCTTTCCCAGAAGGAACAACAGCAGTGTTGAGCCACCACTGGGTGTTAAAGCTCTGTTGTGGGTCTGCTCTTCAGACAGGCACTGTGATGGCTGAAGCCTCCAACAGGATCANATACAAAATAAAATACAAAATATAAAATAAAATAGAAAAATACATTATAATAATACATTATAAATTAAAAATATAAATATATATAATAAAATTAATGGTGCCATGAAGCCACTCCCTCCCTTCCTCTAAACCCCACTGAGATTGACACCGCATACCCAAACCAACCACTTCACAAGAGGTGCTGTCTCAGGCCCACCAGTGTCCTCCCCTGAATCAAGCTGGTTTTCCCCAGATTTCTAACAAAATAATTTTTGCAAAAAAATCAGTGCTTTTGTTGTAGTGGACTGTGACCAACAGTTCAAAGTGTCGTTTAAATCTCTGCAGTCCTGAAACTGAAATTACACATTAAATTTCACAAGAGTGAAGACAGAGAGATTTGGAATCTGAACTCATCAATATATTTTGCTTAGAACTATAACCAATTATTTTTGGGTGCATCTAAATGTAAAGAAAAAAAAAGCATTTAGATACAGTTCATTGGAATAAAAACATTCAACAAAGAAGAAATTAAATGTAAAAAAATTACAAGTGAAACAATTTCTAGCTGAAAAGTTAAAATACGCAGGAAAGTCAAAGATCTCAAAGGTTCCGTAGTGTCAGATCTTCCTTTCACACTGAAGGGAGCCCAAACTAAGATAAGGATATTTCCAACTGGTTGGAAACAGAGACCTCTGCATCCCAGCCACGACCCCTTAGTGCCACTGAAGCTGGGAAATGATAAATTACAAGGAGCAATCATTAATAGTGATACGGCTGACTGTGAAATCAGCAGAGTGCGCTGACTGAGGTTTTGCCCCGTGATCTCCTGGGAAATGTGTCCAAGTGGTTTTACCTGGTCTGGTAAATATCCATCCCAAATGGATTATGGCACCAACACTGATAAGTGAAAATCAGCTTGTGAGAAGAGAGTTTGAGAACAATGCAAGAAGCCATGCTTGAAAGTGTTCTACGCTGTTGGCTAAATACACAATAGCCAGTACAAACCCCACATCTGTGAGAAGAGACTACTCCAAAGGTCAGCCAGATGCCAAACGAGAACAAATTACACAAACCCACAAGTGTCAAACCCCAAAAGTGACATTCTAAAGCCTCAGCCACAGAGAAAAGAGGAAATTACTCTCCTTTACACCCACCCCCTACTCCACCTGCTCAGCCCCCCCCCTGCAGAGCAGGGGCCCTCTGCAAGTCCTGCACATTCCCAGTTCCATGGTGTCAGAGATCCTGACAGTGCCAGTGTGTTCCTGCCCCTCCACTTTAAGAGCTGTGTCACTGCTGGTTCCTACAGGGCCCACAGGACATGGCCAGCAGGCAGGATCTTTATAACAGCTCCTCCTGTTTCTCCTTGGCAGGGTTTTCTAGTTAGTGACCTTGAAATCAATTACACCACAGAGGCCTCAGGAATGCTCAACAACGAGGACGTGTAACCACTGAATTACTGCAGGAAACAAAACACCTGAGCAGCCAAACCCCCTGCACACCTCCAGGCAGTTCCCTCCAGCCTGCTGGGTCCTGAGCAGCTTCCATGTGCTTCCAGAGGCAGCTTCTGTTAGATGGGACCTTCAAGAGTGCAAAAGCTGTGGGGGGGAAATTACATTGTGTAGAGCACAAAGAAACTTCACTGTGATGCACTCGATGTAGACAGAATTTATAGGCCATATTACCTGAATATGTGACAAAGATAAGACTTCATCCTTGTGCTAAAACACTTTGGATTTTCATGATCAGACAGTGTTTAAATCTGTATTAATTAATGAGATTCCTCAAGGTCATGTTACAGCCATGTGCAGGTTGCCAGGAAAAAGGAACCTTTGTGTTCAGAGCAAGGGAAGTGGGGAGGAGATACAATACCAGGTTTCGAGCTGAAGATGCCCAGATCATCATCCCTTTGAAAAGAGATGATGAGAAGCAAGACAAAGACACCTCATCACTTTTAAGTAGGAAGTGGAAGCATTTGGAGCAGCTTTTGAGCAGCTCTAATGATACATAAATATTCCTCTGCAGATTCAGGCCTTCTAGGAAAAAGTAATTTCATCCTGCAGTCCCTCCCACTGCTCGGTCTCAGTGCTGAAGGGAACCACAGAGTCTGCACACACCAGACACAATAATCCATGTGCTTTGAACAGATCAGATACCAGCTTCCCACTAACCACAAAATAAGATAAAATATACAAGGAACAATGTGGGAGGGACCAAATGCATATTTAGGGTACAGAAAGGCACTGGATTCAGGGAAAAGGGAACTTCATTTCAAGGAGGTGCAGAGTATGCACAGTAAAAGTCTTTGGGGCTCAAGGGAAGAAAAGAAACACTTCTGTTGGCAAGAGGAAAAAGATCTGCCAGTGAGAAGTGCATGGGACAACAGTACCCAGGCTACAAACATTGACCCAGTGTTATCTCTGCCTGGACTACAGCCAATAATTTGCCTCATTCCTTCAGATTTTGGTGAAAGAAACAATTCAGGGAGCAGCAGCATCTATTGCAATACAGGCACAACTGAGGGCCACAGCAAACCTCCTAAACCCAGGCCCTGCACTGCAGCTGCACAAAGGCGTCCCAGGAAGCCACCAACGTGCCTGACCTCCTGTCTGAGAAGGAACAATATCCCATTCAAGCTATCCTGCTGCAGCCTTCTCCTCTGCTGGGAGAACGAACTCTGTGTGGAGCAGCTGAGGTCACAAACAGCACAAGGCTTTGGCCTTTACATAAAACTAGGGAGGTGACACCTTATCCAGGAACCCCTGCTTGCCACAGCCCAGTGCGGAGAGAGAGAAACCGAAATGGGAAGGCAAGGAAGCAGAGCTCTCGTGTGACTAACACCTGAAAGAGCAAAACACAGCAGTCAAGTGTCACATCACACATTTACTGCCTGATGATTCACCCCAAAATCAAACAGGCTGGCTCACAAACTAATGGCTACTTGGGAGGACACTGTCATTGCTAGAAGCTGCTGTGAGAATTTATACAAACTGGCCATGATTCAGGGTCAGACTTGGGCAGGTCACTGTGCTTAGCAGTTAAAACAAGCCCATTCTGGTTGAGATGTAAGAATTAATTATGGTTCTAATTTTTACCACCTGTTTTAGTCCCTGCTGAAGAGGTTATAATTCATCTTCTGCACCTACACATTCAGTAGAGAAGGGTCTTTTAGTCACTACCAGAACATGAGATAAAGGTGAAACAACAGAGCTGGAGGTGTCTCCTTGTGCTGTGCCTCTGAACTGGAGCTTCCTTCAGAGCTCAGCCATCCCTGCACCAGCCTGCACCCACCAGATTAAGCTTGAGACACAACCCATCCTTCAAGGAAAGAACCTCCATGCTGCAGCTGGAGAAGGTGATTAAACCTGTACAGACTCTCGGAATTAGTGTAAATCTTCTCCAGTCCACACATGGTGCCAGCACCATCCTGCCCAGCAAATGGAGTCTGAGCAGTGGCAAAGCAAAGCTCTCAGAGACCTTTGTCACCCCCACAAAACACACTGAGCACGATGTGCAGGTGTTGCCAGCAGTTCTCCAGAACTCCCAATGAATAAGCACTTCTTCCATCAGCTCCTTCCAGACAGCAGCTCTTCCATCATCCAGCAGCTGTGACAAACAGCACTCACCAGCACTCACTTTCTCCTCGCTTGAGGGGAAACATCCCACACCACAATCCCAGGAGAAATGTCAGCTCTTTCCCAACTATTGCTCGCTCTCAACCTGCTTAATGCCAAGGGAGGAGGTGGCAGGGCCCAGGGCTGAGCACCCCAGTGCAGAGCCAGCCCAGCTGACACACAGAGCATCACTCCCAGGCTCCTGGTGCCAAATGCTGCTCAGCAGGAAGATGAGAGGATATTTTTAGTGTATCTTGACAGCAGGGTTTCAAGCCTTCAAGTCACACTGAAGCATCATGTCTTGAGTCAACACTAGATTATCTCTAAGTGCATAAAATATTAACCCGGTAGCTTCTGGCAATCACAGCAAACTCACCTTCTAAACATGGCAAAAAGCAGGGACAAGGGAAGCTGCCTTCTTTAAAATACCTGGCACAGCCCATGGCTGCAGGCAGACCACCCACATCCAAGCAGGGCTTGTCAAGAGGCAAGTTCTACATACCCAACAATCTGTATATCAATAACAAATCGATAACACATCTATAACCTATAACAATCAATAACATACAAAGCAGATGCTGTTTTGCAGGGATTTCTTAACTATTGCTTAGGTTATTATCAATCATTTCATGTCATGTGTGGCATGGACTGACCACCAAAGAAAACCTGTTTTGAAGCATTTTTCCCCCTTGCACATTGATTCTCTCTCCATCCCCAGGGTCCTGCCACCCAGCAATACCATTCCAGGCAGTACGTACAAGCTGTGCCATTACCTGCATCCCAGCAGCTCCAAAGGAGCTTCCAAGCACTGGACACAAAGCCATTCCTCCCCCTGTGTCATCTGCACCTGTGTCACCTGCACCTGTGTCACCCAGGGACAGAGGGCAGCAGGATCCTCTCCCCTGGCACTCCTGTAGCTGCTGCACTGAGAGCTCCACTCCAGCCTCTCGGGCTGCTCCACACAGCCCTCTGTGCCTTCACTGCTGCTTCTGAGGATTCCAGCTGCCAGGAATGGCTCTGCTTCCCTGCAGCAAATGCTCTCCTGGCTCCAGAGCTCACACTTGAAAGCAGAGGCTATGAGCCAGCATCAAATATTTTAGTTAAGATTCTACTTTTCTTTATTAAAAATCGGGCTGTGATGGCACCAGAACAGCGACAACACCTTGGAGCTCCAGATGGGGCTCAATTGTAATTACAACTCAGCATGCAGGACCCCCCCAAAGTGTCCTCTGGGGTGCATCAGTGCTGTGGCACTGTAGGACATGGCACTGTAGGTGACCAGACAAACAATCTGCAGCACTTAGGGAGCAAGACAGCAGCAGCCTTTGAGACTTGGCTGGGCTGTGAACACACACACACTGAACTGTCACTCTGAACAAACCCACAGGGCTGACGTGACCCTTGCTAGACATCAGCCTGCTTGTGCGTTGTACAGCTCTCACCCCACTGATCTGCTACAAGCACACCCCAAGCTGTCTGGGTGTTAAGTAGCAAAAGGAGGCTCAGAGGTTCTGTTGCAAGAGCATCACTGCATCAGCCAGTGAAATATCAAACCCTTAAAGACACCACAGCATTAGGGAGGAGAGCACGCCCAACATACCAGGATTTAAGCAGTCTCTTTATACACTCAATCTGCTAAAGGCAACAGGAAGAAGACACTAAATAAAGCTACTTAAAATCTAAAAACTTTAACGCAATGCATGTTGATGCTGAAAAGGAAAATAAGTCTGAAAAAGTGTATGGAAAGCAGTTCTGGCTGTCAGGACCTGACCTCCAGCATTCAGAGTTTCTTTTCCTGCAGCTAAGCCTGACAGCCAAAACAGCAAGGAGCTGTTTTCAGTTAGCCTGCATCTACAAACCTCCTAACACTGGTGACACAAAAGAATGTCGGGATGGTTGTGAAATGAGCGATGCATTTTGATTTTAGTTGTCCTGGATGGCTGACTCTTGCGTGTGACCCTGGGCCAGATCCTCAACTGCTGGAAAGGAGCAAAAGCTTTGCCAGTGTGCAAACAGTGCAGAGAAGGCCGATGACTGAGGGGCAGCAGTGAGGACCACTGCCAAATCCAGTGACAGTCATCAGGACTGCTCCTGAGGGTCAGGCACGAGAGAAAGACATCTCGCATCGGGACCACGGATGTTTGCTTTTCATGGGTATGACCCTGTGTACAGAATGAGAGAGTAAAGATAATGGAGAAGGAATATTTCTGCTGCTTACTCCATGAGAAGTAAGTTCTGACTTTAAATAAACTTGCAGCATTTGCAGCCTGAATTGAATTTGTCACTCAGCTCACTAGAACCTCTGACACTCAAATTGTACTGAGCTGAAACAGAACCATCCACTGTTAATTTCCTACTTTGTCTTACCTGTGAAATAAAAAACTGCAGATCAACTAAATGTAAAGAACATTGGAGGCCTATAAGAAGTCTGGAGACAGACTTTGAATGAGGGCATGGAGTGCCAGGACAAAGGGGAATGACATCACCCAGCCACAGGGCAGGGTTAGATGGGATATTGGGGAGAAATTGTTCCCTGGGAGGGTGGGGAGGCCCTGGCACAGGGTGCCCAGAGCAGCTGTGGCTGCCCCTGGATCCCTGGCAGTGTCCAAGGCCAGGCTGGATGGGGCTTGGAGCAGCTTGGGATAGTGGAAGGTGCCCCTGCCCATGGCAGGGGGTGGAATGAGATGGGCTTTCAGGTCCCTTCAACGCAAACTGTTCTGTGATTCCATGAACACTGAATTGCCACTAAAACCAGAAGTCAGGGAGCTGTTTGGAAGTACAGGCCAGGAGCTCAGACGATGCAGCTTTCACTTGCAGACCCAGGCAGGGAACTCATGAGCTGCCATAGGTCTGCCAGAGACTCTGAGTGATGCTGGAGATGAGAAACACCCCCACACCAAACAGGCACCCCCAGAGGAGCCACCCCCACCCAAATTCTCACTGCAGGAGCCGAACTGCCCTGGCCTGATGAGCAGCACTCAGCCAACACAGAAACACACACCAAGGCTCTTCATGTGTGTGTGTCCAAGAGCTCGGGCTCCCAGCTGCTCAGATATGTGTCAGCACATGCCGTGGGCAGCACCAAGAAATGAGGTCAAGCAGAAAGCAGCACTGACTCACATCAGGCACATGTGGGGCTCCATGGCAGTTTTGTCTCAAGCACAAAATACAGCTGCACAGGCAATGGGAGCTGATGCTTCTGCAAACCTCCCAATGCCAGACCTTTGTTCTTTTTTTCCAAAATCACAACTTATTTTTATTTAGCAGAGCAGAAAGATCCCTCTCTTGCAGCAGAAACCATAAACTGCTCTTAGCAGTGAGAGCTGAACATGAAGTGCACTGTGGCAAGAGGAGCAAACCATTGACAAGTGTTGTCAGGGATCTCTCATTTACACCACTAATGCAGCAACTGAAACTATCCATCACATACAGAAGACCCTGTAAGGTCTCTGGGGGGTTATTCCCAACCTGTAGCTTTAGGGACCTAATCCTATAAATCCTTTAAAGTGTGTGAAAATGGCCGATGTCAGCGGTGAGAGTGAAGGGCTGAGGCACTACTAAAAATAACAGGAACACAACTCCCTACCACGTTCAGAGCTGAAACCCTCCAGCTACAGCTATCTCATCTAGCCTAATAACTCATTGCAAATAACATTAAATATGCAATCTCTCTCTCTCAGCCCTGTTTCCTTCATGTTGGACTCGCTCACCCTAACCAAATTCTCATCCCCAATACATCAGAGAAGGCTCACAGATCCCTCATATGGCAGAGGTACCTCTCCTTCTGGATTTTTCATTCATTATAACATTTTTAAAAAATCCCTTTTAGCTTTCTAACTACAACTACAACAGAAAGAAAAGGAAAAGTAAGTTTATATTTGGGAATTTTCTTGGCTGTAAGATAAAATTAGAAGATATGCAATGTCAAATCTGCTGATGTAATTGAAGGGAAGACAAGATGAGGCCCAGAGAGGCATGGACAATCCATTGGAGGAACAGCTCTGTTTAAAAGAGGACACACACAAAAAAGATAAAATAGAAAGGAAAAACATGACAAGATAACAAAGCATAACAGAAGTCAAGGTTCTTTTCAAGTATAAGGGATAAAGGTGTCAGGCACTGAATATGTGTTTGAAGAGCATAATACTTTTGATCCATTAATGTGAATCCAAGTTAGGAACAAAGCAGGTGGAAATGACTACAGTGACCTTGGACAGGTGTGGAAAAACCACCCTTTGCTCAAATCTTTTTTAGAAGGAAGGACAAGAAAAAAGAAAAAATTCAGAACTCCCAAATGACAAGAAAAGACTTGTTAAGCTGATTCCTTTTCACTTCCTCAGATGCACAGGCCTGGCGAAGAGAGCAAGGAGGGGAATGTCCTTCCAAGGACTTGGAACACACGTCAAATCTCCTGCCTGCAAATGCTCCAAGCCCAGCTGCAGGAGCATTAGCAAACGGCAGTGTAAATCCAGAGACAATCACCCCGACACACAGTAACAAAGGTATCAGCAGGAACAGCCCCGGCTCATCCCTGGAGCGCAGCCCCAGGCACACGCATGGCCTCTGCACAAGTCCGAGGAGGAGAACTCCTGTTCCTGAGGGTGGGCTCCACAAAGGGCCTGGGAAACACCACGTGTGTGCTGGGCCAGGAAGCAAGGAATTGCTTGCCAAATTCGGCTGTGACAGCCCTATTTCTCAGACTCTCCTATGTGAGCAAAGCACACCCACTGCTTTCTATAGTAGGGTCCAAACACTGGAGATTCTGAGGGAAAAATACTTTTCCCAACTTACTTCCTGTGTTCTGTTCAGGCTGTGTTGTCAGGGATGACCCTCCCTAGTGAGGAATTAAGCACCAGTGTATCAGGCTGAAGGGTGCCCAGAGATCTGTAAAACATGGGGGTGTCTTGGGGTCACCCCTGCAACCTCTGCTTTCCTACCACAGCCTGAGACCTCGGCACTCCAAAGGTTCCCACACAGCATTTGAGGGGAAAAGATGAAAGCAGCTGAATATCAGTGCTGAGGAAGCTGCTGTCAGATTTATGGTGAAGGAGATTAACAGCAATGCCACGTGCTGAGGAGCAAAACAGCTTCACTGCACGCCCACTCTTCCCTGCAAAACTTCCAGCAACTGACAGCTGGTACCTGACAGCTCTGTGAGATCCATGAGATCCTCACTGCCTCCACACAAATGGGAGCCTCCATCTGAACACAGCAACAGTGGTAACCAAGTCTGCATCCAGCTCAGCCTGCATGGATTCACCACAAGACCGAAATGCTGCTTTACAATGGCAGACAGATCCTGCTGGGAACACAGGATTTTCACAGCACATCGGGGAGAGGAGGTGGGGGGGCTAAGGGGTCTGTATTCAGCTCCCTACTCCACAGCACAGTCTGCTGGGTGACCCTGGAAAAGGAACTTGTTCATAAGAAAGAGGACTAACAACTTTGCTAAGATTTGCTGAACGACTAAAGAATGACATTTAGAACCCCAGCCCTCAATTCCCAGGGAATTTTAAGTTCTGTTATGCTGAAAAACCGAAAGCAAATAAAACTAAACCACTTCAAAATTAAGCTCACCAGCCCCTGGCCTTTAGGCATGTGCTAACAAGCTTACAAAGGATTTGTCTCAAGGCAGTCCTCCTCTATGAGCAGCCAATCGACTGAGGAGCATCTGGTGGTAGCTTTATCCAGCTAATAGAGACAACAGCAATGTGGAGAGGTGTGCATGGAGCAAAGGCTCCCAGGACCTTCATCACAGGTACAGGTGTCTTATTCTCACACGGGATGCACTGAGAGAGCAAAGAGCACAGCCAGGAAAGCTTCACTGCCACAAACATCAGCCCCAGGCTGGTCAGGGCAGTTCTGTGGCGCGTTACTGGTTTAGCTGTGAACAGACATGGCACATCTGGGTAAGACTGGGGAAAAATGGGGTGGACTGGGGAGGGAGCTCGACTGTCAGCAAAAGCAGTGTTCATCTGGATGATCAGAGAGCAAAGCGAACAGCAACCACTCAGCTGCTGATACCTTTGGGGTCCCTTATTCACAAACTGTTTCCTGCAGTTTTCCTGCAGTTTAACAGGAGGCTGTTTTGGATAAAACCAATCTTATGGCATGTACTTCTCAGGAATCTTGAAGAGGCCACATTGTCAAGAGGAACTCACTAGAGTTCCTTCCACTCATGTGGAATCATGTCAGCTGCCTGCAACACCTGCAGCTTTCCATCTTCATTCCTGGGCTCCCATAAAATAAAGAAACTGGGAACAGGCAATGGAAGAAGCAGCAGGCTAAAAGTGGCAAATACCAAGCCTGGGGATCCCTACAGCTGACTGTAATGCCCGCTAGATTACAAAACAAAACCTTGCAAGACTCCATAAGCAATCTCCTCTAACAATGCCCAAATGCTCAGGGCTGCCCTTGAAATGCAACAGCAAATCTTTGAGAAAGGTATTTGACTCACACCTAATTGTGACAAAGTCCACAATATCACAGAGAAACTCTGCCTAAAGCAGCTCCCATGGTCAACAGCAGCCTTCTGCATCACCAGTGAATGAACTTCAATGACAGCCCTCAAACCCCTTGTGGAAACCATAAGATTTGGAGGGAGATCTCCTGACAGTTCAGTCACAGAGTGGACAAAGAAGAATAATACAGAAGACTTTTTCCAAAGATTTCTAGCTTTTAACCAAATCAAACAGCTCAATACTAATTCAGAATCCAGTTGCAGATACATCCACACTACAGTGCTGATTGGGATCACATCTGGACAGATTTTGAACTGAGTGGCATTTGGTGATACAGCAAAGAATGTGTCTGGCCACAGACTGACCCTGCCTAACAATGTCAAAATTTTTTTTCCTTCCTTGTCAAAGAATAATTACAGAAGATTGGGTTTTCTTGGGGTTTTTTTCCCCCCTTCTAACAACTAAACTGCCATTCTTAATGCTGGGATACTGCTCCTTATTTTTCATGGAAAATTGAAGGAGGAGAGCTGAGCTCTGCTCCTGCAGTAGGACTGTCACAGACATCCAGCCAAACCTGCAGTCCCCCACCTCCCACCGGCCCTCAGCAGCTGGAGCAGGAAAAGTGCTGAGTGTTACTCACTGCCATGACGAGCTCAAAAGGGTATTTGTAGACTCGAACTGGGGACTGGTATTTCTGCACCATTTTTACCACACACCTGTAAAAGAGAGAAATTGGAACATTTTAGATCCTCCGTGCCAAGCAGCGCAATACATTCCAGGCAATTTTTACAGACCTTACTAGAAGCTGTAACTCTTTCTTACAAATAGAGAGAAGGAGATTTATTAGGTGGAATATCTTGCCTAGTAAGTGGCAGAGACAGAGTCAAGTCTCTGCAGTCCCAGTCCAGTGCTGTGTCCAGCATCCTGTGCTGCTTCCCAGCACCACTGCAGTAAATTCAACTTGGAGCTCCAACAAAACTCATAATTAAAGCACAATACAGAGATGTAAAGCCAGAATGAATCGTACTCTGGAGAAGGAGCCTGTCTTAGGAGCCTTACAGAGCTTCCATGGCAATTCTTCCCCCTATCCCCCTTCCCTACATTATATCTGTAATCTTAGGCAAATCTGTAATCTGTAATCTTAGGCAAAATCTTTCTCATTGAAAGCTTCAGCTTCCCATATCTCAGTGTTTTAAATGCTTTTGTGCACGAAGTAGGATTCAGTTGTTTCAGCTCACTGAAAGGAAGGAAAAGGAACCAGCATGCTGAAAGAACATGCCTGATGCTAAGCTGGCAATCACATCCCACTGCCTGGATGCCCACTGTTCCAGCTGAACTGAGGCAAGAACTGCAGGCAACGGGAACAATCCCGTCCTCAGCACTTCCCTGCTCCCAGCCACCTCTCACTGTTCTCATCAGGATTCCTCCCTCAGACTCTCCTGCCCGGGTTTTAACCCTCAAACATGCATCAGTAACCAGCATCTCAAGGGAAGCACACAAATCATTTTAAAAAGCATTATTAGGTTACTTTCTGCAATTCCTTGAGGAATTCCTTTGCACTGCTCCTACAAATACCATCCACAAACATCAGGAACACAAAAGGCTGGACGGCTGGTTGGAGGCACTGTGCTCATTCTACCCCACTCAAATTCCACTGCTGAGCAGACACAGCCCTCGGCAACATGACGCAGTGGAGCACTGAACTCAACAGTCAGAGCACTCAGACAACGTATCCCTGACATTTTCAGCCCAAAACCAGAGGTGAAACATGAATACGCAATATATTCTCCCTCAAAAACTGCTGCAAAATGCTATCACACTGTAAAATCTAAGCAAGGGCGAGGGGAAAAGGACTTTAGAAGTTTGAGTACCTGAGAATAGGGGATTTTTGGAAAAATAGGGTCCAGCGATCAGACAGTTCCTCTGCAGAGCATCACATTACCCGAGGAGCAAAGGTCAGGACTCGCTAGGTCTCTCAGTCTCACTGGTGCTAAAAGCCAGTCCACACCAAGCCAGTCAACGCAGAGAGAACCTACCAGCAGAGCATCCAAGCCAGAGTGCAGCGAGAGGAGCGGGACAAGCACACCCCAGGAAGCCTGGGCTGCCATCAGGTATCGGATAACCGAGCCACGAGGCACAGGGCACCTTGGAACACGACCTGTAACATGATTAGGCTGGGCGGGGACCCGCCCCGTGAGCACGAATAGAGCGGGAGAAGCCTCGTCAAGCACATTTAGCTGGGGTCTTGCTTATTCTGACCTCACCTCCTACACCAGGAACTCCTGCACCTCTGGAGGAGATCAGAAACCTCTACGGCAGGAAGGCTCAGGACAGACCAGCCTAGAATCATCCACAGCCCAGAAATTAAGTCACCAGCCACAGAACAGTGGGACGGCACACTGTAGCTCAGCAGCCTTAACTGTGCTGCTTGGACAGACCCCTTGCTCCCTGGCAGCTCCAGGACCCGACTGCCACAGGTTTATTGCCTCTGTGCTTCTCCAGCTGAGGGAAGGCTGGAAAAAAGAGCCAGTGACTATTACACGCACAGGAAGCTGTGGAAAAATGACAGCTGATAGCTCACACCTGCCCTAGAAACCTTTCATACCTTGGGAGAGTGCAGTGGCAGCAGACCTTCTACACCCTCTCCTCCAAACAGAGCTGTGAAATGGTCATTGTGCTTCTCAAAGCAACAGGGACTCCTGCTATAATTCCTGGAAAAAAAAGGAAAAAACCATCAGAAAAGGCAGTGAAAGGTGGCTGCTTGGCACACCTTAGCTGAAGATGATGATTAGCATTGATAAGGACAGAGTCTCAGGTGTTACCACTGAGCACCTGGGCCATATCAGCTCGAGGAGTGCATCTTCCCAGGGCTTTAGCACCACAGACAGATGTGTTTTTAAAGTCATCTTGTGTTCCACTCAAATTATAAACAGGTATGTTCAACCACCAGAAAGAAACCACCCAACCAGAGAGTACGTCTGCTCCTCAAACATCCATCCAGCTCTAGAGTGGCCCAGGCTCCCTGCTCGACTTCCTATTTGCATCTGGCTAAAAAAACATATTAGGAAAGACAACTCAGGTGAAGAGCACTGAACTGCAGCATGACCACTGAGAAACCCCAATCCACAGGTGGAGGCATGCCTGGAGTGTCCATGGAGAAACAGTGGGAAAGAGGCTCAATTCCAGCTGGCCAAGCCCAGAGTGGTTGATAGAAGCTCAGGTTGGAGTTGTCAGTGCATTGAAGCAACAAATCTGGCTGCTAACAACCATCCCAGGAATAACAACCCTAACCATCCCGAGTAGATATTAAAAGTATTTCAATTCTTGCACACCTGAACACAGAAAACAGCAGCAGCCACCACATTTCACAAAGCATCCTGTGACACGCTGTGCCAACAGCACTGAGCCCTGACAGCCTCAGCTCCCTGGGCACCCTTTTTGCTCCAGCCCACACAGCGACTCCTCTGTGAACCAAGTAGAGAGAGTTCATTACAAGCTCGAGATCCACCGGCTGGGTGCTCCAGGGAAGGAGGTGGGAAGAGGAGGGATACAGACCCCTGATGGCACTTGCTGTAACTCTGGGAGCATTCCAGAGAAATGGATTCTGAAGAAGCAGTGGTGCAGCCCCAGTGTGCAAAGCTTCCCCCAACACATGAGCCAGGCCTGTGAGGGCTCCCGTGAGGAACACACATGGCTACACACAGCACAGGGACAGGCAGTGACATTAACTGTGTGTCTCCTTCTCATCTAGAATCAGCCACTGTGCACCTGAGGGATTTTCCATATGCTTGACTTCTATTCTACTATTTGTAGGAGCAGCTTAGTTGACAGAATACAGCCAGATGGTTGGAAATCAGGAACTGAGTGCGTAGATTAAACACACAGAGAGCCCTGAATCAAACCCCCCACCCCTGCTTCTCACCCAGGCACAGAACTCAGTCAGCTCCTTCCACACTGGAGCTGCCTGTTGGATGTGGAACTGGCAGCAAGTGACTTTATTAACTTCTCCCACCTGTGGTGGCTGCTTTTCATCTTGAAGAGAACTGAGCAGGTTTTTTTGTTTTGTTTTTGACAAAGAACTGCTGAAAATGGCAGGATTCTTGACTTCCTCAAATACCATTACAGCACGCAAAAGCCAGCTGTGGCACCCAGCTAAGCTGACATTTCCAGTTAGAAAAGGGGGACTCCACAGGGCTGTATTCTTTCCTCCCACCTTCTAGAGAAAGGTGGAGAGAAAGGTGTGCGACATTTCCTCTGCCTGGAGTGCCTTTCACTTAGGGAGATATTGTAATTGATGCTTTACACACAGAATAATAACATGGTACCAAGCTGTAGGATATTTATTAGAGCTTTTTCACCTAAGAACTTAAGAACAAGTCTTTTGAAGCTTGATATAAGGAAGCCTCAAGGTGGAACGGTGCCACAATAAACCTTTACCATCTTTTAGAAGCAGACATCTGCTCAGGCAGGGCTTGATCTTGCCCCCTGAGAAACACCTCTGGAGCAGGTGAAGCAGCATGGAGGGTGCAGGTCACTGCACTGAGGTGGAGCCTGGGCACTGCTCCTACACCTGGCAGAGGTACCTGGAGTCCTGGAGTGGATCAAAACCAAAGACAAGCAACACAAACACCCAAACAACAACATTTACACATTCCTGACCACACAATAAGGAACAGTCTTTTTGGCTGAGGGGAAGAAGGAAACGGAACAGTGTCCAGCACTCTGCCCTCAGAACTGTTTCTCCTCCATGTGTGTATCACAACAAGCTCCAGGCACAGTATTTCCACACGTCCATCTCATAAGGCAATTTTCTCACCAAAGAATCACCACGGAACTTTTATGCACAGCAACACATTAAATCCCTGGTATTTGCCAGCCTGCAGCAGGAGACAAGCATTCCTGAAGGAAAGCCCCTCATTCCTCACCTTACTACTCCACAGGAAGTCATACCACATCGATTTATCCATCCACAGTTCGGGAAATAGTTCAATTCTCAAATACAATTTAAGAATGGAGACACACAATCCTGGAATGGTTTGGGTTGGAAGGGACCTTAAAGCCCATCTTGTTTCACCATCTGCCATGGGCAGGGACACCTTCCACTAGCCCAGGTTGCTCCAAGCCCCGTCCAACCTGGCCTTGGACACTTCCAGGGATCCAGGGGCAGCCACAGCTTCTCTGGGCACCCTGTGCCAGGGCCTCATCAACCTCACAGCCCTTGTCCCCAGTCCCTCTGCAGCTCTCCTGGAGCCCCTTTAGGCCCTGGAAGGGGCTCTGAGCTCTCCCTGGAGCCTTCTCTTCTCCAGGTGAACACCCCCAGCTCTCCCAGCCTGGCTCCAGAGCAGAGGGGCTCCAGCCCTCAGAGCATCTCCATGGCCTCCTCTGGAACCACTTCAACAAGTCCATATCCTTCTTGTGCCAAGGAGCCCATGCTTTAGTTTAACATGTAAATCAAGAGTAGACCCGGGCAGCAGCTCACTCGACAGTGCAACAAAGCATCAGGAAACTGTTTCTGTCTGCCTTGAGTGAAGTTTGCAGCTGTATTTTCTTTGAACAGAGGCTGGCTCTCATCAGCCCCACCAGATAAGTGGTGCCATCAACACAAGCGCCTTCTCACCATCTACAGACCAATTTTACTGCTTGGAGGAGTTAAGCCAAGTGACCCAGAGAACATACTTGTTTCACCTAGAAGCTGACTTGAAAACATGGAATCACAGAATGGTTTGGAAGGGACCTTAAAGCCCATCTCCTTCTAATCCCTGCCATGGGCAGGGACACCTTCCACTATCCTAGGCTGCTCCAAGCCCCGTCCAACCTGGCCTTGGACACTTCCAGGGATCCAGGGGCAGCCACAGCTTCTCTGGGCAACCTGCTAAGTGCATTAATGCATTTAACAGCCATTGATCGGGGTCACCCTTTGAGTTTACAAATACTTCAGGGCTAGTTTCAGGGTAGATTTGTTGAACCCCGACCCCCCGGGCAGCTCGGCGTGCCCGGCTCTCCGGACCCGCTCGGGCTGATGCTGGGGTCCCACTCGCAGCCCCCTCCATGGCTCAGCCCACCTGAAGGGAACCCCGCCCGCCCCTCAGCCGGCGTCCGTCCCACTCCCCCCAGGCACGACACAAACCGGCCAACTTTAAAACCGCTGCGTTTTGTCCTTAGACCTGACGGGATCCCCCGCCAGCCCGAGCCCACCGCCCGGGTCTTCACCGGCTCCCTCCCTGATCCTACAGGATTATGACTAAAATTTCCCTCTCGGCTTCCCGTGGCTGAAGGAGAGCGGCTCCCGGCGCCCCCACACCCACCCACCGCCCCTGCCGTGCCCCCTCACGACGGGCCCGGACACACGGGGCGGCAAAAGCCTCACGCCCCTCACGCCCCTCTCTCACACGGCGGCCCCGAGGGACCCCCGGAGAGCGCTGTCCACCGCGGCCTCCTCCCGTATCCCACACCCATATTCCCGATCCCATATCCCAGCTCCCTCCTCCCCTCCCGCCCGTCCCGCTCCCCCTCACCGCGGGCGCGGCGCAGCCCGGCCGGACCCATCCCGCTCTCGGCGGCTCCCGCGGCTGCCGCGGCCCCGCCCCTCGCCCGG
>VZTD01005359.1:72932-121802 GCA_013397725.1 Rhagologus leucostigma | reverse complement strand
AGGGGGGAGATTTCTGCCTAATATCCCACCTAACCCTGCTCTTGGGCAGTGGGAAACCATTCCCCCTTGGCCTGTCATTCCCTCCCTTGTTCCGAGTCCCTTTCCAGCTCTCCTGGAGCCCCTTTAGGCACTGGAAGGGGCTCTAAAGTCTCCGCGGAGCCTTCTCCAGGTGAACACCCCCAGCTCTCTCAGGCTTTCCTCACAGAAGAGCTGCTCCATCCCTCTGATCATCTTGCTGCCTCCTCTGGACCCGCTCCAGCAGCTCCATGTCCTTCCTGTGCTGAGGACTCCAGACCCGGGCACTTCTCCAGGTGGGGTCTCATGAGGGCAGAATGGGAGAATAACGAGGGATGTGTGTGGAGATGAGCCCACCCCATCCCACAGAGTGGTCACAGCAACAACCCTGCCAGAGCTCCAAGGGTGCTTGGACAATGCTGTCAGCGATGCACAGGGTGGGATTGTTGGGGTGTCCTGTGCAGGGCCAGGAGTTGGACCTGATGATCCTGATGGGACCCTTTCAACTCAGGATATTCCGTGTTTCTATGATTCTCCCCAAACTGGCACCTGCCCCTGAGGAGGAGGAACGTGCTGGGGTCAGGGCTGCAGGAGGCAGAGCCGCAGCTGCCGAGCACAACCTAATCCTGCTCATCCCAGGGTGGATCAGCCCTTCATGAGCGGAGGGACGTGCTCACCTCAGCCCTTCTATCACTGCACTGTATTGTTTGATTTATTACATGACTTATTACACACCTGTGAATCCACACCTTGAGGAAATATTCCCAAAACTGTACTCTCTAATGAGGTACAAGGGGATCATCCAGCCAAGCGACCCTGAGAAGGACACTGGGATGCATCCTCACCTCTCAGCTTCCTCCTCTCCCATCAGCTCTGAAAATCTGTGCAGTGTTTGGTGAATCTTGGGGAGCTTTGGAGCTCAGGGTGAGTGGCCCTGTTTGTCAGGCTGCGTGCTGGGGAGTTGGCACCATCCAGTGACAGTCCTTGAGGCCGTGGCTCTGTGGAGGAAATGATGCCAACACTGCCCGACTTTGGGGTGTCAAAGAGTGGCTGAGCAGCTGGTCTTGGGGTAGGAGGGGCGTGTGGCACCAGGAGTGGTGGAGGAGAGGGTTGTGGGAGACCAGCTGGGGAATGTTGTGCACCTTCAGAGCCTCCTTTCAGGTTCTCCCTAAGGACCAGCTGCCCCTTTGCCTGCTGGTATTGAAGTAACATCACATTTACTGCTGCTTTGTCTTGTCCTGCCTCCTTATCACTTCCAGCTGTGGAGCGTCCCCTTATCTGGGCAGGCATTTCAGGAAGCTGCAGTGCTATTTCTGATCAGCAATATTTCCTGAAATGTTCTGCTATCTCAGAGTGAGGAGACCAGCCTGACACTGCTCAAAAACAACCAACCCACAGACCATCAAATGTCAGAGCTCCCAAGGCTGCAGCCCGTGGAGTCAGAGCACTTTTCCTAAAGACCTTTACAGCACAACTTGGCATCAAAAGCCACAAAGTTATTCAAGGCCTGCAACATCTACTTTATCAATATATATTCAGAATAAAAACTAAATGTATTTATTTATAAATAAATATTCTGAATTTCCCATCACAATGCAACTTTCCTTTTCAATGAAGTTGTATTTCTCTCCTGTTCCTCATTTACTGTTAAATTTCCTCAGAGAAAACAGAAGAAAAAATAAAGCACTATTTCCATCTTCTTGCTACAGAATTTACACCAGCCTGTAACTACTTCGTGGCCTAATTGTGGTGGTTTCCCTTTTGTTCAGGTCATAAAAGCTGGACGAGATTTTGGTGAGTCCCAACCCATCCTTTTCTCTGCTGTGCAGCCCTGACTGTAATTCCCATTTTCCAACATTTGTTTTCTCCTGAAGCCAGAAGGTCACCTTGGCATTTTCCAGTGTCAGTGGGCTGCCTTTTCCCCTGACACAGGGCCAACCCTCCAGGGCATTCCCAAGGGCCCTGACTGTCCAATCCCTACCAGGACTGGGTGTTTGCCTCAAGGGCTGGCACTGACCTTCAGTTTTTCCTCGTGGGAGCTGCTCAGAAAGAAGTTCTCACCCCTCAGCAGCCCAGCCCAGGAACTCCTGCAGTTAGAAAGGAGAATGTCTTCCAGGAAGGACATCTGGTCTAGAGATATCATTCAGCCTCCACTTCCCCCATTGCAAGGGCATTTCACTTCAAACTCTGTTTTTGTCTCAACTTCTGTGCCTCATCTGGTGGCATAAATGAAAAAAACTCAGCAGCAATTCAAGTGCATTGGTGCATCACGTGCAGGAAAAAGCTTGTAGGGATTGTTCATGGTATCGTTATTCCTGTTTACCTTCCTATGAAAGCAGCTGAAAGAAGCTGCAAAGGAGGTTTGTGGCAAAGCTGCAGTCAGCGAGGCCAGAAAATTCAGTGGTCTGTCATGGAGCTGCTGGGGTAGACTCAGCCCTGAGCAGGAGAAGGATCCCCCTGGATCCCTGAGGAAAAGCAGGACAGGAAAGGCAGCTTCACACCGCCAGCCCAGCCCTTTCTGCAGCGTCAGGCTGAGGAGGTGCTGTCCAGCCCTCTTCCACACGTGTTCAACAACCCTTAGAAAATCAGCGCTGTTTAAACATTAAAGGCTTCGCTTTAAAAATTCATCAGTAAAGTTCACCTGCCTTTCAGAGCCACATTTAAAGCAGAGTGGAGGTGTATTCCGCTCTCTAAACCTGGGCTTCAGTCCAGGTGTCACTGAGTGGAGCTGAGAGAAAGAAGAGGCTCCACACACAGCCTCCAGTGCTGGGATGGACGCACCAGCCTGCTCCACTGCACCGTTCTGGGCTGGAGTTCACCTCTGCTACCTCCATGCCTCTGTAAAGACACCTTTTAAGCACTTCACCTCGCTCCGTTTCACCAAAGCTGAGCAAAAGCTGGGTCTGCTGTTCTGAGAGCCAGGAAAAGTTGAAATATTGAGGCTTTCTTCACTGAAAACAGACCAGCAGTACCCAATCCCACAGCCCTCACAGACTCTCTTGTGCCAGGAGGTTGCCCCCACATGCCTTGGATCCCTAGGGCTTTGCCTTCCCCGTGCCACTCTCAGTCCCGTTTGTTTTTTGGTGCAAAACTGAGATGAAATGTGCTCCCCAAGGTCACACAGCGAGATGACAGAGATTACTGGCAGGGATGAAACTGGAGACCTAAATGAGCTCGAGTCCAGCAGGCTTAGATTGGGTTCCTTTCCCCGTGGGACTGCAGATAAACCGTGTGCTAATGGCTCTGCTACATGCACCTTCCGAGACAATGCCGAGGTGGCTCCCTGCCCCGCCTTCCTTGCTTCTGCAGCTGTTAAAATTGATACTCCCATCTTGGTTTGGTTTATTTTGTGAGGCAGAGGGATCTCCCACCCTCTGACCCACCAGCAGCTAACAGCTGAATTTCTGCTT
This sequence comes from Rhagologus leucostigma, assembly GCA_013397725.1. Classification (NCBI taxonomy): domain Eukaryota; kingdom Metazoa; phylum Chordata; class Aves; order Passeriformes; genus Rhagologus; species Rhagologus leucostigma. Next base: position 118,377 of record VZTD01005359.1, on the reverse strand, counting down.
TGCACAAGAGAAATACAAAATAAACCCATCCCATCGGTGATGTTTAACCCCCAAAGCTTCCAGCTCAACAGCTGAACCCTCTGATGCTCTTGAAATGCATCTTTTTGAGTTTATCACCTGCAGTGTGTTGACGTGCTCTCTTTATGGGGGTCTCTCTGCATTTTGGCTCATAAAATATTTGCCATTTTCCAGCCTATCATAGAATCATGGAAACACAGAATAGTTTGGGTTGAAAGGGACCTTAAAGCTCATCTCAATTCCACCCCCTGCCATGGGCAGGGACACCTTCCACTATCCTAGGTTGCTCCAGGCCCCATCCAACCTGGCCTTGGGCATTTCCAGGGATAGAGCAGCCACAGCTTCTCCGTGCCAGAGCCTCCCCACCCTCACAGGGAATTTTTTCCTGATATCTGATCTAAACCTACTCTCTGTCAGTGTGAAGCCATTCTCCTTTGTCCTGTCACTACATGCTCTTGTAAAAAATCCCCCTCCATCTTTTGTATAGGATCTCTTCAGGATCTGGAAGGCCACTCGGGAAGCTCTAATACCGTTCAGGTCTCATTTTCATCACAAATACTCTTTCTCATTTCTGTGCAGTCATGCTGGGACCCTCTGAGGCAGATTCTCTGAGACAAACACAGCACATTGCAACAGCAGCACATCTCCACAACTTTACAAGCAAGCCAAAAGTATTGCAAATTAATATCCAGAATTCAGCTCTCTTGTAGAGTGCAAAACAGTTCTTGCGTGAATGAAGAACATCCTATTTAAATAACTTCTCTTTCTGTGCTGTTTGTTCCTTTATGCATTTCCCCTTTTGCCTCTCGGTAGTTCTGTGAGGAGATGTCGCCCCGTGACTGGCTGAGTTCTGCCTAATTCCCCTCGCCTGGGAGTAAAGCCTGACACAGGTTTGTTATTCTGGGTCACCAAAATCAGCGTCACCTCCAGGAGCACAGCTCTCGTCAGAGCTTAGCTCTGAGCACTGCTCTGCAGAGGTGGCGTTAGGAACAGCGGGGTTAATAGAGAGAGGGAAGTCTGCTGGGCTTGAAGCAAAGGCAAAAGGAATATGGTAAATTCAAAGGAAATATTGGAAACCAGCTGAGAAACATGAAAGCTTTGGGAAGCACGCAATGCTTGATCCTTGTTTGACGTGAGGCTCTCTGGTGGCTGATGGGAACACGGAGGATTTCCTTTCCAGAGGGGCTGCCAGGAAGCTGAGAGCACAGAGCTGTCAGGGCTGTTTAAAAGGTTAAGAACTTCACAGCTCTTGTGATAACAGCTCAGGAGACCCCAAATACAGCGGCCTTGGGGCAGCATCCCCTTGTGTCCACCCCTTGCCAGGGGCCAGCACCAACTGCACAATGCTTGTCTCATCCAAGCCCTCCCCCACTGTGATGCTTCTATACAAAATCTTTCTTGGGACCTTAAAATACAGATCTATGGAATAATACAGACTATGGAAGCAGCATCAAGGATTTCTCTTTCAGACCATGTAACTGGTGCCTGCTGGGACAGTACTGGTTTGTGCCTTTCCAGCGCTCAAGGAGGTGGAGTTCAACACTCGTGTTTTGAGAAAAGTATTCCGTGATCATCAGAGGTGGTATTGAAACTTCTGTTGATTTCCACAACAGATTGCTGATTTTCCAGCTGATTAAGTGCAGCCTAAACAGTTGTGTTTTCCCCGTCACTTGCCCCTTTTCTCCCAGCTCTCTCAAGTGCCATTGGATGTATGAAATGACACAGCACAGCCCAAGACCTGCTCCTTCCCAAAATCCTGTTAGTGCTGTTCCCTGACAAGTGTGACAAGCAGTGGCTGGAGACATCTCCCTAGGATGCCACCTCCAGCCAAATGCTTTTGAAGAGACCCTGCCAGGAGCAGATTGGGATCTGCTGGGTAACCCCAGGGGAACTGGAGGTGTTTTTCCAGAGTCAGGGTGCACCAGACTGGTGAGACTGGATTTTGCTGTGTGCACCTCTTACCTGTCTGTGTAACACAGGAGATGAGAACAAAGCCATAGGGCCAAACCCACAGGTAACACCAGGATTTGCTATCATTCCATCACAGCAGAGAGCACTGTTAAACACAGGGTATCCCAAGATGAATATTTTCTCCTTCCTGGGAATATTCCTTGTGACCAGTCCAAAGGACTATGTTTCCTTTTAAAAGAAGTCCTTTACTTTGTATTCTGAGGTATGCACTCCCAAGATTTAATTTACCCCGAGCTATAAAATTAAGTTTACCCAGAATTTCAGACCGGTTATTTATATGATATATTCCACCACACAGTTGCTGGTTTAGCAGTGCAGTGATACCTCGAGTGCAGGAGATACTGGTGAGGGTCATGATTTTTCCTAAGCCTTTAATTTAGACTATACAGGATCCACATGCTTTGAACCCCCACAAAGCAGATTTGAAGTAATCTTAACAAATTATTTGTAAAAGCCAGATTGTACCCCATTCTCCTGCAACTTCTGAATGCATCTCCCTAGGAGCTGCCAAAATAAAAGGGAGGAAAAATGGTCTCAGGCTGTGTCTTTGTGAGATGCTGAACGCAGCAGCTGCAATCAGAACCCAGAGAGCAAACTCCTTGCCAGGAGTGTTTCCATTTTATTTTCCGGACCTCTGCCCATCTCGGATCTGCTCCCCATTCATTGCTGTCTCAGTGTTGCATCATGTGGATCTCATTTCCCAGTGACACCAGGGACCTTTACTGAGCTATGTTCACTATGTCCCGCCCCGCGTTCCAGGGAGGGCTCGGTGTCCAGCGCCACGTTGTGACCGGAGCATCCCGCTGGCTGTGCTGCACTCTGGCCAACAACTGCCTGAAGTGCTGCTTCCCACTTCCAGCACTGCAGCTGGGATAAGCTATACAAAAAGAATAAAAAGAGAAATACCTATCCCAAGACAGCTAGGACACTACGGATTAAGCTGCTTTGATTACAGTCACTAAATAGACTTTGGTTTTTCATCTGAAATACCAAAAGGGATCTGTTGGAGACCCCTGAGTCCCTCGGGTACATTCATACTACCCAGAATACAAGCTCTAAAAGGCTGCCACTGAAATCCAGGCCTCTGTAGCCTCTTGAGAATATTTTTCCTATAAAGCTGCAAAACCATGAGCAAAAAGCCTTATATGATAACTCGGAGGTAGACGCGCAGGGGAGGTTGCTGAAAAAAGTCTTGGATAGTTAGGAAGAATTAGTCTTGTGTCAGAAAGCTTGTTCTCAGTCTGCTTTGCCTGGAAGCTGAGGTGCCTGGGGGGTGTCTTTCCCATCTCCCGTGGGATGGATGGCCGTGGTTCAGAGCACCACCAAGCCATGGGATATTTATGTCGGCTTCATAGGCAGTTCTGTTGGGCTTGGTGGCTGTGGTTGGTCACTCTTGGTCTGGCCTGCAGGAGGGGGCCACGTGGTCTTCTGATGAAGGTGGCTGAAAAGGAGAAATATGCCTTAGGTAGTTTGGGAGAAGGACACGGAGGACAATGTGAACACAGCACTGGTTATTTAGGAAAGAAGAGGAAGCCACAGATCTTGCCTGGTTAGACTGTGCAGGCCTCCTGTTTTGTCTGAAAATGCTTTTCATAACCTTGAAATTATCATTTGCAGATGGGTACTTTGTACCTAAACAAAAAACTGTGCTGGCAGATCTTCAGGTTGAGTTAAGCTAAGAAAGCGGTGGGAGACATTTAGGTCTCAAAGTGCCCTTTCAGATAACTTCAGGAAATGGCTCTGTTAAATATAAGCCATTTAAGAGGAAATATAAATATAAGCTATTAAATTAACTATAAGCTGTTTTTCAGGGAAATTTCTCAATTTAAGGTCCAAACAAAGCCATATCATCCTGCTCTCCTTGTCTGGAGCTTCACAGCCTCTCGATACCACAACATAAAAGATTAACGTATTCAGTGGTGCTTTTTCCCTTACACAGAATGCACTATAAAAATGCCAGCTAGACAAGCCACAAAGCCACAGAACCACAAATTCCCATCTGGCCTGAAGGAAAACTGGCATTTTATAACGCAAAAGAGAAATCCAGGAATTCACACCGTGCAGGGCGGGAAGTCTCTTGCTGTCTAGGAATTTCACAGTATTTCTCTGTCATGGCCATCTGGAGGCTTCTCCTAGACTGTCTGATCAAAAGTTGTCAAGCAACAGTTTCGGTTAAAAAACCCCAACAAAACAAACAGGATTTTTTAGTATGTGTGTTGTCCAAATTACAGACCATGGCAGTTTTGACACCTACTCCTTGTAATTTGGGATCCTTTCAGCAGGCAGGCACTGGTCCCTGTCCCATGGCAGAGCTGCAGATGGAAGCACAGAGCCGAGTGTTAGTGGAGAGAACATGCCCAAAGTGAGCCGTGCTGCTGCATTATGATAATGCACATTTAAATGGAGCAGGAACTCAGAAAATGCTGACAGCACTCGTAAACCAGAGGTGCTCCTGAAAGGCTGCAATTATTTCCTTTGTGTCTTGTGCTTTGAGACAAAGCCAGTGCTGGGCCATGGCCACGCTGAGTTGGTGAATAGCATCAAAGAGCAAGGACTGGGCACCTGTTTGGGGCTGTGCATTCACCTGGACGTGACACTGAGGAGGTCAGACGCTCATTTTGTGTGTGAACCGACAAGCAGGGTCAAATAATTGCTGCCAAGGAAAGTTTATGGCTCATGGACCAGCTCAGAGTCCCAGACTGGGAAAGTTAATCCAGACTCCCATGGAGCTAGATGCCTGTTCCCTGATTTTCTCACAGGCATGAGAGGAAAAGGGAGCACGGCTGGTTTGTACTCCAAGGAAACGGGGAGGTGACTGTTCCCTTCCACTCAGCATTGCTGTAGTTGTGCCTGGATGGCGTAAGTAAAGTTTGGATCCTGGGTTTAAAGCTATTGGGAAACTGGACAGAGTCCAGCAAGAGAAGCCCCAGGCCTGCAGGGAGAGGCTGGGGAGGGCTGAGGGAGCTGGGCTTGTTTAGCCTGGCAAAGAGGAGGCCGAGAGGCAACTTCACAGCCCCCGCTGCTGCGTCAGGGGCAATTAAAGGATGCTGGAGCCAAGCTGTTCTTGGCAGTGCAGCCAGTGTAACTGGGGGCAGTGGCCACAGGCTGCCCCTGGGGGAGCTCAGGCTGGGTGCTGGGAAGATCTTTGTCACAGAGCAGTCAGGGAACACCATCCAGGAAGGCTGTGGATCTCCATCCTGGTGGGCTAAACCCACTGCAGATCCCCTCTACTGGGATGGTCCCACCTGGAGCAGAAGATCTGATCTCCAGCAGTGCCTTTAAATCAGCATTTCAATGATTCTGTGAAACCATCCTCCTGCCTGTTAGGGTTTTTTCCTCTGGATAAACACCTTTCTTCTGGCCCTGGGCACAAGTCTTTGACTCCATACCCTGCGAGTCTGCATTGCAGATTCAAAGATGAGTCACATGGATATAGGGAGGGCAATTACATCTCAGTGAGCGTGAGAGAATCAGGGAGGCTCAGCTGGTATGGAAAAATATGGAAGGTGCTGGAAACTGTCAATAACTGACAAAGATTCCTGAGACTTGCTGGGATTCAGGTTTCTCTGGTTAATTTAGTGCTTACCGTCCTTGTTGGAGAGGATTGGTGCTAACAGTTCTTTAGCTTCTGATAGCAAAAGGTCAACAAGATCTGAAGATGGAAGAGATGTGTCTGAGACTGCGTCTGTTTTATCCTCTTCTGTTTCATGGTTGACGCTTATAAATACGGAAAGTGCCATCAATACTTCTATCAGACAATGGTCACTGACAATCCTGGCCAGCCTCTCAGGAAGGATGTGCTACAGAAATTCTGTGTGTTTGGGGGGTTGCATCTCCATCCCTCAGCATTCAAGTGTCTGTCAGACACACTTGCATTGCTTTGTTAACAAATAGCAAAATATTCTTTAGAATTTGTCAAGAGCATTTCCCCCTCATTTTACTAGAAATAACTAACTTAGAAACTTAAAAACTGATTTCCATCCCTCTTAAAAACTGGCTTTTTTAAGGGACTGGTTATTATCGATGGGACAGTGACTTTTCAATTATTTAATCAGTTAAAAACACACACAGAGTTTGATACATTTATGCCCAAGTGATAGGAGATAGGCTCAGGTTGGAGGGGAGTCCAGAAGCCTGAGCTCTATTTCTGCAGCCATTCAGGCAGCTGAGAGTCTTGTGAGCTCTTTGCTTACACTCTGTCTACTCTAACTGCTGATAAAAAAGGATATGGTCCTGCAGCCAAAACCTGGTTTACATTTGGAAAAGCAGGTGGGTCAAAATTCTGCTGCTCTGAAACAACCTGCTTGGGGTCTCTGCTGACAAGAGTAATTCAACCAGAGCAGAGTTTCAGCTACTCACTCCCAAAAAAAAGCCTGAACAGAGGCCAACCCCCCCCAGCACCAACCCACCAGCAGCCTCCAGATCATCTTTCTCCCGTGGTTTCACTTCCAAAGTGAAAGTATGTTTAGAAGCTCTGGGTAGGTTACATGTGAAGCACCTTCCCCTGAGAAAGGTCAGAAAAGGACATTTCATGTTGCTGTTCACCATTCCCAGAAGCCATCTCCTACCTTTTCTCATCTGGTAAATGACTGTGTGCGCTCAGGACCTTGTGAACATTCTGTCATGCAAAAAAAAAAAAAGATTTCAAACTTGTGAGAATGAATAATTCCTGAGAACAAACCCCATGGGTTTTTCCTGATGATCAGATTTAATATGACAGTAATCAGCTTCTGCTTATTCATTGCCCTTGAAGCGAATATCTCAAGGCCTTTTGCAGCTCAGGCAGCATTCGTGAATCTACAGACACATCTGAATTCTGCATTTTAATACCGCTGCTAAAATACATGGAATGCAACACAAAAATCCTCTTCCAAGGAATAATTTTGCAGGCTGCATTTCAGTGATCATTGCTGCCAGCAGCCCCTGGCTCCTGGGTTGGACCTGCACGTGTAAGCTCTCATTACCATGCACGGTTCATGACTTCTCCAACACTACTGAGGGGTGGAGAAAAAAGGAAGATATTTTGCTCCAGTGCTCAAAATCCTGTGATGTTTGACCCTGGGGTCAAGTGAGATCCATTTCCAAAGTGTGACCCCAAACTGCATAGGCTCCATCACATAGTGCTGAAGCTCTGGAGGCATTTAATTCTTCTTTCTCTGGAGCAGAGGACACAGCATCTACATTTCCTTTTGCTCCTCTGTTTCTGCTTGATTTCAAGAGTTCTTGGGACAGGCCACCAGTAGCCATAGCAGATACACTGAGTACTAATGCTTCCCATTCTGGCCAGTTTACTGATTACACATACTGGTATTCCCAGTATAGGGAATGAAGTGGAAAAACAGCCAATTGAAAGACTGAACTGTGAGATTTTGCAGGAAATCCGGGGTGGGAAAAGCACTGGAAGAGCAAAACCACTCTCCAGGTTCCTATTTATAGAGAAGCAACCCTCAGCTGTACCCAGGGAAGGTGAGCACGGATGATTTTGACAGCAGAGCTCCTGGAGCAGCCTCAGCACAGGGAGCCAGGGAGAGCAGAGCCACCAGCAAAACCTGCACCATGGAGTTTGCATCGCTCCCAGGGATATGAGGAGATCTGAGTTCATTCCCTGCTTCCTCCTAACCAACAGAGAGTGACTTTTTAGGGTGAGACAGGAAAAAAACCCCTCTTGCTTATGGAGCAGGAAGTTGATTGGACTTGCAAAATGTGAAGGAAAGAGGCCGTGGCGATGCTGCGGCACCGGGGCAGTTCCACACCTCACCTGCACAAACAGGAGCAGTTTCCTGTTGCAGATCTCCAGGCGCTTCCGTGAGACTTCGGACTTTCGCAGCTGGCCATCAGCCAGGGACAGCTGCCTCTTCAGCTCCAGGATGTCCTCCTGAGGCAGGAACACAGGAGGAGGAGAAATGTGGTGGTGATGCTCCAGCCTCAGCTTTTGGAAACAACAGTTTATGACATTTGCTACAAGCAAAAGCAGTGTCCTTTGGGAAGGGACAGTGGAAGTTACGCAAATTATAACACAGACCCAGAGACTGTCTTGGCCTTGTGGTCCCACACAACAAATGATCTGTGTGCTATTTCATTTTCTCCTGTGTAAATAGAAGGAGGGTAACCTTAGTTGTGGCTGCCCCTGGATCCCTGGAAGTGTCCAAGGCCAGGTTGGACAGGGCTTGGAACAACCTGGGATTGTGGAAGGTGTCCCTGCCCATGGCAAGGGGTTGGAATGAGGTGGGCTTTATGGTCCCTTGTGGCCCAAACCATTCTGTAACTCTATGAACCCACAGAAGAAGAGTCTGAAGTGTTGTGGGTTTTTCCCCAGACTGAGGGGTTGCATTACCTCTATTTCAGAGACGTGTTTTGCTTTTTTCCCTGCCAGCTGCATCTTCAGTTCTGCAATTTCAGCCTCCAGCAGGTGGATCACTTCCTCGTAGTCCTGCTCGGCGCTGTGAGCCTGTCTCTGCACCACCTCGGCCATCTGCAGCTTGCTGTGCAGTGTCCGGTTCTCCGACAGGAACCCCAACGCTTTCTGCAAGCACCCAGAACTTCTGATGAACACACCAGGTTCCCCTCGGCTGCCAACCCCCAAACCCACCCCAAGCACCCCAGAAATCCCTTCACTAACTTGGTTCAGCCTCTGAAGCTCATCCTCCATCGACTTCTTGCTGTTCTCCACTTCTTTCAGGAGAGACTGTGGGAAATATTTTCACCACATTAGAAGCAACAAATGACAGGACATTCTCTAGAATGCCCATACCCGCTAGAATATTATTTTACAGAAGTTCTGTGCACTTTGCCCCCCACAGGAAGAGCTTTTAGGGCTGTGACCTGCAGAATTCCACCTGGACACAGCCGAGGTGCTGACAGCCAGGTGAGGGTGAGAGGACAGGTGCTGCTTCTGTTAATCACGGACTGGAATTCTTAATGAGACCTGCTTTAAATACATAAACTCCCTGCTGAGAAGGGACTGCATGCTTTTAGTACAAATAAGTTTTCCTTTGAGGCTGAGAGCGAGAAAGAGGCAATTAAGGAGAGTGGAGGGTGAGAGGCTCCTGTGTGACGAGGAATGCACAGAATGCAAACTGGTGACTTCTCCAGAGGGACAGGCCACCCCATTACCCCCGTGGAGAGCTACAGCAGAAGGCCCCAGCCAAGAAATCTGCTCTGAGGGGAGGCTCCACCTTCAGCCTTCGGACTTCGTGCCGCAGATCCGTCATCTCCAGCTGCAGCTGCTCCAGGTCCTCGTTGCCATTGCAGTTGAGAGAGTCAAAGGTCTGCAAGGAGAGGGACAGACTCATCACACATTGAATCAAAATCGCCTCAAAAAGGAGTCAGGATTTTTATGCAGCAGATCAAAAGGTACATTAAATAATTCAGCTCCAGGGTGGTTCTTTTTGCCCCATGGAATTTCACTCTCTGATCCCCAGCATTGCTGAAATAGCTGGGCTACAGTGAATTTTCACTTGGTGAACCAAATGAAATTACTTAGAATTGATTCAGTATGGCTATTTTTCCTTCTGCATAACTGCCAGGCCGCTTACTCATATTATCACATAAGATACTGTTATTTCCTTATTAAAAATGAGAAGTTTGAGGTCTTTTATAGAATTTCTTATAAACAAAATGATTAATGAATAGTTCTGCCTTGTCTTTAGAACAACCAGAAAATGGTAATTTAGCTTTTCCCATCTCAAAATTCCATGGATTTCGTGTAGAAGATCCATGGATTCAATGTAGAAGAGCTTTGGGGTGACTGACCGGGGAGTGAAAAGCCGATGTATCCAGCAAATTGGCCACTTCGTGCTGAGTGAAGAGCACGGAGCTGGAATCCAGACCAGCCTCGTCCAGCTCCTCCTGCATCAGATCCCTGAGTGCTTGGAGAACATCTGTGAGAAACAATCAGTTTTTACCAGGCTAAAAGAGAAAATTGCTGTGTGTTAGGAGAAAATTCCACTCATTTTGGGGCCATCCACTGGTGCCGAGCAGGGTTTGGAGATGCCAGACAGCTTTCTCTAATAATCTTGGATTCCTCAGCATTCCCATCAAGCTTAAATGAGTTGTTGACAGTCTTCATCAGAGTCTTGTTTCTTATCCAGATGAAAAAACCTAAACTTTTAAAACCCAGAAAACCCCAGATATTTTCACAAGGGAGTTTTCACAACTGTGGTTCTGAAAGTTTTAAAATTTTAAGCTAAATCCACATTTCCCCAACAAAAGGCACCTGCTGCCATTTCTCATGTTGCTGATTCAAACAAAAAGACAACTCAGTGAGTTCAGCACTTAGAAAAGGTGTTAAATTGACAAGTCTGAAAATCCACATTCATTTTGCTTTCAGACATGAAGGAAAGCGCAGCAGAAGGGGCTGCGTGGGACAGGGGGAGCCATCAGGGAGGTGGCACCAGGGTCCCAGAGCTTCCAGTCACAGAATCATGGAAACGTGGAATGGTTTGGGCACAAAGGGACCATAAAGATGATCCCATTCCAGCCCCTGCCATGAACAGGGGTGCCTTCCACTGTCCCAGGCTGCTCCAAGCCCTGTCCAGCCTGGCCTTGGACACTGCCAGGGATCCAGGGGCAGCCACAGCTGCTCTGGGCACCCTGTGCCAGGGCCTCCCCACCCTCCCAGGGAACAATTCCTTCCCAATATCCCATCCAGCCCTGCCCTCTGCCAGTGGGAAGCCATTCCCTGTGTTCTGTCCTTCCAGGCCCTTGTCCCAAGTCCCTCTCCAGCTCTCTTGGAGCCCCCTTAGGCCCTGCAAGGGGCTCCCAAGNTCCCAGAGCTTCCAGTCACAGAATCATGGAAACGTGGAATGGTTTGGGCACAAAAGGACCATAAAGATGATCCCATTCCAGCCCCTGCCATGAACAGGGGTGCCTTCCACTGTCCCAGGCTGCTCCAAGCCCTGTCCAGCCTGGCCTTGGACACTGCCAGGGATCCAGGGGCAGCCACAGCTGCTCTGGGCACCCTGTGCCAGGGCCTGCCCACCCTCCCAGGGAACAATTCCTTCCCAATATCCCATCCATCCCTGCCCTCTGCCAGTGGGAAGCCATTCCCTGTGTTCTGTCCTTCCAGGCCCTTGTCCCAAGTCCCTCTCCAGCTCTCTTGGAGCCCCCTTAGGCCCTGCAAGGGGCTCCCAAGCTGGAGACAGCTCTGCAGGTGGGGTCTCACCTGAGGGGGCAGAATCCCCCCCTCCCCTGCTGCTCACTCCGGGAGCTCAGCCCAGCACAGGGGGGTTTTTGGGTGCTCATGGCTGGGCCATGTCCAACCTCTCACCAACCAACACCCCAAATCCTTCCCCCAGGGCTGCTCTCCATCCCTTCTCTACCCAGCTTGGACTTGTGCTTGAGATTGCCCTGACCCAGGAGCAGGACATGCACTTGGCCTTGTTGAACTTCATGAGGTTCACATGGTCCCACCTTGAAGCCTGTCCTGGTCCCTCTGGATGGTCAGTCCCTGGGCTGCAGCAGGAGCCAGAGTCTCTCTGCAAAAGCAGCACATTTGCTAAATACCTCCAATCATCCTTATTTCTGTTGCCACAAACTACAGCGCCAGTCACTCGTAGGAGAGGGCCGTGGTTCTGTGTCCCATCCCTCACTCTGCACAAAACATTGATCCAGATGCCTTGTGACTGTTCTGTCTGGTGGGGACATTGCTGATGGTTTGGGATTTTTGCTGAAAGCCTTCTGGAGAGCAGACTCTGTGGGCCAGACATGCTCTGGAAGACCACAGAAAGCAGAACTGGCTTTTATTTTCTGTGTCTCCTCTGGCCAGTTCCTGCTAGGAAAGCTGGGATTTTAAGGGAAGTAAGCCCTTGCACCAACTTTCTTTTAGTCTGATTTTACCTATGACAGGACAATGGGAATGGCTTTAAACTGACAGGGAGTAGGTTTAGATTAGATGCTAGGAAGGAATTCTTCTCTGTGAGGGCAGCGAGGCCCTGGCACAGGTTTCACAGTGAAGCTGTGGCTGCCCCATCCCTGGAAGTGTCCAAGGCCAGGTTGGACAGGGCTTGGAGCAGCCCAGGATAGTGGAAGGTACCTGGGGGAATGAGATGAATTTTGAGGTCCCTTCCCACCCAAACCATTCCAGGATTCCGTGATTCTACAGAATGCCTTCTTCTGTGTTTGTGACTTTCCCTCTTTATAAGTTCCATCTCTAGCCAGGCAGGTGTCTCACCTGCCACTTCTTTCCCTTTTTAGCTGCCAGTGAAGCTACACAGAAATGACAGATCCCCCACGGGCAGAGCTCCCGCTCACCTCCGTAGGCCACCGTCCCCTGCGAGTCCGTGGTCAGGCTTTGCCGGAGCTGCCTCTTCTTCTCCTCAGTCACATCCAGACCAAGATACTGCAGAACCTTGAGCAGAAACAAGGAGCCTTTAAAAAGGAAAATACTGGAAAAGAAAATCTTTGGGGTAAGCATTGGTGATGCCTTGAAGTGGCTACCTAAAAACAGAGGCTAGACAAAAATAAGAGAATAAAGATAGGTATTTATTTGAAGGGCCTTCGAAGGTACACCCTGGGCAGTCAAAAGGCGACACCCAAAATGGATCCGGAGTCACGAGTTCTTCACACTTTTATAAGTTTGGTCCATTTGCATATCAGGGTTAATTGTCCAATTATAATTTCAGTTAATGATGTAACTACCCCAAGTTTGCCCCTCCTCTCAAAGGCTTTAGTTTACACATTTTGGGCCTAGGACAATCTGGGTGTCCTTGCAGAGCAAACCCAGAGAGGTTTGTTCTGTCTGACCAGCACGAGAGAACAGCAGCTGACAGGCCACAAGGAACTTCAGAGTTACACACCAGGCAGTACAGGGTTTGAAAAATATAAAAGTTAAAACCTAAGGCATCCCTGGGAAGACACTTGGTGCTGGGTTTCTCCAGGCAGCATCTCCCAAAGGAGCAGGCCTGGATTGGATTTCCAGTCTCTGCTTTGCTGCACACGTACAGAAATGTCTGTTCCTGAGCACAGGTCCATGTCCCTCCAAGAACATTTTATCTGCAATCAGATTTGCAGCTCTGATGAGCTTTCAGGACTTTAATCAAAAGCCAGTGGAGTTTTAGCAAGACTCAGCTGGCAAGAGCTCAGCCTCTCCTTTCTCTTACTGCCCAGAAGCTGTGTTTGGGAGCAGGAAGATAAAAGCTATTAACAGAGTGTTTCCCATGGAGAGAGGAGACATTCAAACATTTTGCTTCTCCACTGCATGTTTTGCTCTCTCATTACTCCTGATGCCCCAACTTCTACTGATGCTTATCAGTTCAACCCCAGGGCAGCACAGCACACAGAAGCAGATAAACCTGTGCAAGCCCCACTTCCCTGCTGGCAGCAGCAACTGAAAGCTTTTAAAAGACAAAGTCGAGCTCAGCAGACTCTGGGAAAGAGCCCGAGTGAAACGTTCCCCTGTGCCAGGCTGCACACACAGCTCCTGCTCACAGCACCTCCCGTCAGTTCCCCGGGAAGGCGCTGCGGAGGGATCCTCGCTCACCTTGCCAGCACCAGCAAGTCCCTGGGGTACATCTGCTGTCCCGTTCAAGTCCCACCTCCTGCTCCTCTGCCCACCCTAACCCAGCCCAAGCCTACCCCCACCCCTACCCCTACCCTTACCCCTAACCCTACCCCTACCCCTAACCCTAACCCTAATCCTAGCCTGTGCAAGGCAGTGCTGCGGGCTCCCAGACTTTAGGGTGCTGGCAGGGTTGGCCACCCCAAAGCCGCCTCAGGTTGTGCCGATCGGTGTCACCCCCCCACCCCGTCACCGCTGCAGCCGCCCGCGCCTAACACAGCTTTTAAAAGGGAAGCCAAGCGTTCTGCCAGCCGAGAGGAGCTGCTTTGTCCCCGCGAGGAGCAGAGGTCGCTGTGCACATTCCGTCCCGGATGCCCCTTTAGGAGAATTACGCAGGCTCGGGAGAACAGCTCCTGCCGGCGCTCCCGAGCGCCCTGCGCGGCCGTCGGGTGGCAGCAGATGTTCGTCAGATCGGGGCCTCCGAGGCGTCCCCGGCCCCGCACAAGGGGCTCTGTCCCCGCATTCCCCCCTCAAACGCCAGAAGAACCCAAGGTTCCAGACTGGGACATGGCCCCCAGGGCACCCTGCCCCTCACCAGGGTCTCGGTGAGCAAATGGGCAGCTCTTCTCCGTGCCCATGGAATGTGTTTTCCATAAAATGATGGAAGAATCAGCGGTTCTGGATGGCTCCTCAGTGAGATATCTCCCATCTCAGCCTTCCCTCGCCCACGCCAGGCTGCCTGAGGTCACCCCAGCAGTGACAGCAGCACCAAGAAGTTTGGAGGACACAACCTTAGCCGATGGCATGATGTCTGAGGGAGGTGCAGCTGCCAGGAGAAGACTTCTGGAGCTTCATGGAGCACTGAGAAACAGCCAAGATGAGGCAAGGGATGTTTAAATGCCCCTTTGGGGCAGGATGTTTCATCCTCTTTACCTTCAGAAGCTGGACTCGGCCTCCAGCAAACTCAGCTGAAGAATGGACTATTTCCTGCATAGTACACAAGGAGGAGACCTTGCTTTGGGGAGAGGGACCCTGGCACTTACCAGTTCCAGTTTTCCATCCTTGAGCCGGATATGGGGATCCAGTGCTACTTTGGGTTTGGTGCCTGAAGCTGCTTTGTAGTTAGAAGCTGAAGCAGGTGCTGAAAAATCAAAACTAAATGTTAATGGGGAAGCATTTGGGTAAAGAGGTGTCTGCAAAGCAAAATTCAGATCTCTTGTTCCATGAAATTTAAAGCATGTGCAGCAGGGCAAAAATCCAAGTCCAGGATTTACTAAAACCAGCTCTGGAAGGCTGAACTAGGCCACTCTTGGAAAGACTGGATACTGGGGCAAATCCTTCTGAAAATTGGCTTCTGCATGGTTTAAAATGAGATGTTTCATCCAGGGACAAAGGACTGCAAAAATAGCACTTTGGAAAGCTCCAGTCACAGAGTTTTGTGGAGTCTTGGAGTTACGGTGAACTGTGAGAAAAAGGAATTAAAATCTGCCTGGTCCTTGTCTACTCTGATTGAGCAAAACTGAAAGAATTCTGACACCCATGGGAACAAACAGGCTAAAAGTGATGTGGAAAAGCACCACTCTGAGATTTTTTCCCTCCCCAGGACTGCAAAAAGCCTTGAACCCTTTTCCCCTCAGCTGGGCAGGCAGGTTTTTTGGGTAGAAGGAGCCACATGTGTTGTGAGGCAGAGAGAGGGAGAGGCAGCAGCTGCTGTGCTGGTGAAAAGCTGCCATGAGCTGGAGGATCCAGCTGCCAACAGCTGGCTCAGCATTGCCAGCACTGCTGCACAGCTGGAAAGGTCCAGAGCACAAGGCCTGCCCCTCCATCCCTGGAGGGAGCCCCACCTTCTCCATTATGATTAACCCTTGTCTGTAAGGAGCCCTGATATTCCCTGGGAAAAGGGCTGTAGAATGTGTTAGCTGCTCCTGAACAACCCGCCCAGACTCCACAAGGGTGCAGGGTTGCTGTGCCTGCCCCTGCCCACCCTCAGACCGGCAGCCCAGGTGACAAAATTCCTTCTCGTGCCAGTGACACAGGATTTGCCCAGGGAGCAATTCCTTCTGCCTGCTTGGGGTCTGGTTAACATCACGGGAAGCCCTGTTTTGCCAAATAACACAGCTCCTCCAGAATCCCTGGAGCACTTCTTCCCTCACCCTCCTGTCCATCGGGGCAGAGCCCAGGTGCCAGGAGAAGGCAGTGAGGAGCAGCAGAGGTGCTGCATAATCCTCCTAATCCAGGCATCCATCTGCTCTGCTGAGGCCAGCAGCTGGGAAGCAGCAAGAGGTAACAAATGGGTTTGCTGGACCGGGCACCACCGCTTCCCTCTCCAAGTTCAAGGGCAGAGCCTTTCCCCTTCGAGCCGTGGCTAATCAGGATTAGCTCCGTGTGGCTTTGCTGTCAGCTCTGGACACAGCCATATCCAGAGCATCCATCAGGCACCCAGAGAGAGGCACTGACTGGCCCAGGCTCTCAGCCTGGCTGTTCTTTCAAAGCCAGTTGTCTGTTTGCATGGATGACAACACTGACACAAAGCCTCCTCGGCATTCCACATCCAAAGCCTGGAGTGGTAAAATCCCCCAGCTAAGTCAGGTCACTGCTGTTACTGGATTGCTCTGTCCCCATCGCCAGGCCTGGCTGTCTGTGGTGGCCACCTGAGAGTCACCCTGGCATCTGCAGGGTGCTCAGGGCAGGGAAGACAGAGCACTTCTCTGTCCCAGGGCCTCTCCGGTGGAGCATGGACAGCAGAGCTGAAGCTGCTGAGCTCGCCCAAGGAGAGCCAGGCATCCCTGGGAGCAGCTGCTCCATCTCCTGCTGATCCCAGGTATGGACTAAACACGATTTACCTCCAGTGCTTGCACTTAGCCTTCCAGAGGGGAATTACAGCAAAGCACAGGGATTTGTAAGCAGAGCCCGAGTCCCAGAGGAGGAAGGGCTGTTGGATTTGAGGCTGCAAGAATGGTGGGCAGCGCTTGCTCAGGGTTTGTTGGGGAAGTCCATCTTTCCCTCGGGGCAGGAGTAACCCTCATATCACAGGGATATGGGGTACCCTGGTGGAGGTTGTCTCCCTGGGCTCTGGGGATTATTAAAGTTTCCTCAATATCATTAAGGCATTTGGGAAGCTGCAGGGTGATTCAGGTTCACCCCCCATTGCTGCCACACTGTTGGATAAACAGAGTGGGTCTCTCCACAAAAGGTAAGAGCTCAGGAGACCCAGAGCATGGAGATGAAACACAGCATGGAAAAATAGGCAAAAATTGAAGCTTGGATGTAGAGAGAAATCTGATTTAATCACACCTCTAAGCCATTTCCCAATTTGGCCAATTGAGGGCATCCTCAAAGCCTGTTCAGAGCCCAGGGTTGCCGTGTACATCCCAACTATCATTACCTGCCTGCTTTTATGCTGTGTGTCCAAGACCCCCCATTCCCACCAGAAGGGAATGTGGCCTGTGGAGAACCTGCTGCATGTCTGAGGTGGGCAAAGCCCCTGCTGCAAATGAACCTCAGGCTGAGAGTGGAGGAATTTGTCTCCTGTGAAAACCTCAGTCCTTGAATGCCTTAGTAAAGAGTTTTGCTACTATGGGCAAACATGGACATAATTACTACTCGTTGAGTAAACCAAGCTGCTGCCTGCCCTCTCTCTGAGCAGGCTGAGTGTCATTATCACCCCATTAAATTCCACTCCAGCAGTATAAACACTGATAAAAAAATGTGGTCATAGGAGAAGAGGAATGGCTTTACACAGCCAGAGGGCAGGGATGGATGGGATATTGGGAAGGAATTGTTCCCTGGGAGGGTGAGGAGGCCCTGGCACAGGGTGCCCAGAGCAGCTGTGGCTGCCCCTGGATCCCTGGCAGTGTCCAAGGCCAGGCTGGACAGGACTTGGAGCAGCCTGGGACAGTGGAAGGTGTCCCTGCCCATGGCAGGGGGTGGGACAAGAAGAGCTTTAAGGTCCGTTCCAACCCAATCCATTCTGTGATTCTGTGATTCTATAATTTCACGATCCTCAGTTCCAAGGAACCACAGCTGTTTGTCAGCCACACAAGGAGAATGGTTGAGCAGGACTCACCTGAGACCGTAAGCTCTGGTGGGCAAATGTCCGGTGACAAAGAAGGCACAGGAAAAGGATTTTCACGTCTATTCTAGAAAAACAAGACAAAATGGCACAGAGAGTTGCTAAGAAGAATCTGTTGGTGTAAATAACGAGCAGAAGATTGAGGAGTTCGAGAGAGAGCTGTGAAGGCACCACATACACCTCTTGTGCAGATGGGCCTAAAGAGATTCCAGGGGTTTCTCTGGGAGCACCTGGCACAGGCTGAGCCACCCCAAAACCTCTGGTCACACACAAATGACTCTGTCCTTACTGTGACTGTGCTTGAGCACTGAGCCTGGATTTGACCTTGCCTGGTTTCTCCACAGAGGTTCTCCCTGAAGCTCTGCACCCGACCCAGCAGGGAGGTCCTGAGTCTGACCACAGCCAGGCGTAATATTTACCCCAAACCCATAATTATCCCAGTGAGCAGGGCAGGAAGCTGGGATCAGTTCACACCCTTTCTTATGTGCTACATCATGGCTGAAAGCACAAGGAAGAGGGAAAAACAATCTGAGGGTGAGCACCACTGAGTACCACTGAGACAGCTCTTGGACGCCAAGAGGGGCACAGGACTGGTGTGAGGACATACAGACAGGCAGCACGGGTGCCTGGGCACTCTTTCCCTGGTGTGGAAGCCCAGGCCTCATTAGAAGTTCCATCTTTCAGCAGCAAAGTGACAAAAGGAGCCATTTCAGTCCAGCCAGCGGTGTGATTTCGTATGAGTGCACAGCATCACACAAGCTGGGGGTGAGGGGTCCAACCACACCGCTCGGCCACAGCTCCAGGGGCTCTGGTGCCTTTCTAGGGCACATCTCCAGCCTGGTGTACCCAAAGGCAACACGTATGTGACATCCATGCAAGTCCGTGTCCCCACAGGGCTGGAAAGCAAGATGTTTTGTGAATGGTCTTGTATGAAAGGAACATCCAGCCAGCCCCTCTTGGAGGAAATTTGTGTGGAAGAGGGCAGAAAGGACACCCAGCATGGCACCAGTCCAGGAGGGGAGTGACAAATGCACAGGATGGAGCTGCAGACCCTGAGGGTTGTGTGGATAAATCCTGTCCAGCCATTCACAGCTCCAGCACTTCTCTGCAAATGCAATGTGGAGCTTGGCTTTGCAGGAGGAATGAGCCTGGCTTATCATTAGAGTAGTCAGGAGCAGGAATGGGCTGTGCAGGAATGCTGGGGATTCATCCTCATCAGAGGGCTTGAAGAATAAAGAGTTGCTCCTGCCTTTGGGTAGGAGCCTAGATCAAACTGACTCCAGAGATCCCTTCCAGCCCTGTGGCTGGTGCTGAATCAGATGCAGGTTGCTATCCACAGAAGGGCTTTGTTTTTTTTAGACCTGAGACTTCTGAAACAGGTCTGGATGCAGGCCCTGGAGATGAAACTGCTGTCATTACCTCCACAGATCCATCTCTGTCTCAAACCCAAGACAGAAGAAATTATTTCAGATTTAAAACACCTGCCTGCAGGTAAATCCATCAACAGTACAGACTTTCCACTGGATTTCCAGAAATATTACCAGGGAGTCCCTAAAGAAGAGTTCTCAGATCAAGGAAAGATCCCAGGACTGATGTCTGCTAGAGATGAACTTCCACCTACCTCTGGGGACCTCACGTGGACCTTCAGCCTGCAGGAGCTCAGGCCGTTTCCCACAGCCTTCGGAGGCGGGGATGGGATGTTGTTGTGAACTGACAGTCCAGGATGTAACCGTCCCCTCCCAGGAATAAAGGCCACTTCTGTGCTTCCCTCGTGTCTTCAACAAACAACAAACATGGAACCTCTTATTAACAAAACAAAAGGCACAAATTTGCAGAGCTCCCATGCTTGGGGTTCTGTCTCCAGGATAACCTCACCTAAGCCTGAGCAGCCTGCACCAGTGCAGCTGGATCTCCACCAGCTGCATTCCACTGAATCATGCAATGATTAAGGTTGGGAAAGACCCCTAAGATCATCGAGTCCAGCCATTCCCCCGGTACTGCCAAGGCCGCCACTGACCCATGTCCCCAAGTGCCACATCTCCATGGTTTTTGAACACTTCTAGGAGTGGTGATTCCACCACTGCCCTGGGCAGCCTGTGCCAAGGGCTTTACAACCCTTTCCATGAAGAAGTTTCTCCTAATATCCAGTCTAAATACGCCCTGGCACTACTTGAGACTGTTTCCTCTTGTCCTCTCACTTGTTAACTGGGAGAAAAGGCCAACCCCCACCTGGCTCCACCCTCCTGTACAGATCCATAAGGTCTCTCCCGAGTCTCCTTTTTTTCCCTTTTATTAACTTCAGCTCTGTTTCAGAGCTCTGCTGGGCAGTGATAGGAGATAGTCACAAGGCCCAGAACATCGGGAAGGTCTGGATTACACTTCAGGATGATCCATGCCTTCAAGCTTTCCTTATGTGACCACCTTAAAGCATCATTTAAGACTAACAGTGCCCTTGAAGCCAAGCCCTGGTATGACCTGAAGTGTTCTGCTTAAGCCTCAACAGCACCCTATGATGACAGGAAATACTTTCTATGCCTACCTGAATTTGGCTTTTTCAATTATTTTTCTGGCCTCTTCATGCGTGCTGCCCACCAGAGAATCTCTGTTGATAGCGATGAGTTGGTCTCCAGGTCGGAGCCGACCATCCTAAACAAACAGAGAGAAAGACACAGCATTGGGAAGGGATATCTCTGCCCAAAGCCTTCTCCTGCAACACAAATCCTCATTAGTCCATGCAATTATCCATCTACTCTTGGAAAAGCTGCTTCAGAACAGCCACAGCCTCTAGGAAAGATCCCCATGGCAGAGCTCCTGAGGGTCTCAATGCTGACTTACCTTGTAACAGTCTCCATCTGGCAAAAGCTCTTGGACGTAAATCATGGGCCCGTCAGGCTTGTTGGATCCACCACTGATCGTCAGCCCCAAGCCAGAGGAGTTTGCTATAGAAATGCTCTGGATTCCTGAGTCGGTAGAGTAGCTGCAAGGGAGAGAGGTCAGCAGGTGACTCAAGGTGATCTGGGTTTTCTTCCCATATCACTGAACAAACTCTGGCTGGATTTCTTTCCATGCATGATCCTTCTACCTTCTCCCAACCTTTTATTTGCATCCTTTCTTCCACCCACCATTGGAAGGGGGAGGTGAGGGCTCCTGTTCTTTGGCAGACATTGTTCAATGTTATGAGGGTGACGGATTCCCCTAATCCCAAATAGGTGAATACTCGTTTAGAGAAGAAACTAAAGATTTACCCAGAATATATTGGGCATTCCTGGTTTTACAGCCAAAAGCACACAAAGGATCGACATGGTTGTTGCTTGAATCCAGCTAAATCACCAGACAGCAATTCACAGATGGATCAGCTATCAAGCAGCTCTTAGCAAACATCAAAGTGAGGCTCGGGATGCACAGCTGGGTGTCTCTTAACCGGGGTTTGGACCCAAAATCTTGCAAGATGCCCTAAGAAATGGGCATCCTTTACAGCAGCACCCACTGCACTGTGAGTTGCTGCTGTGGCAGGTGGCTCACCTAGTGGAGGATGAAAAGGAGCAGCAAACAGGCTGGACCCTTCCCTACAAGAGCTGCTGGACAGGACCCAACAGGCCACCAAGGCCCAGCCACAGCGGTGGCTCCGTGCCAGGAGGGAGGTTTGGCAGTGGCAGAGCTGTGGGAGCAGAGATTGCACTGAGCTCCCATGGGCAGCGCTGCAGCAGGTGGGGTTTGGGGAAGGATTTGGTGGTGTCTAAGGATCAGCAAGCCTTTTCCTCCAGATGGGATGGGTGCAGCTGGCTTTTCGCTTTTCAGTTTATTTCCACATCAGCCGCTGCCCAAAGAGTCTGCACTGGCTCCTCGTGTTACAACTTCAGACACAACAGCAGCTGTGCATCCCGTGCCTCACAGTGACACGAGCACGTGTTCCCAGCAATGCCATCCCTGGTGGTCAGACACCCCAGAGCAAGGGGTGCATGTGCCTTAGTCTTATGAAAAAACATTGCTTTAGGGTGAACGATCTTAGGGAAATGATGTCATGAAATACAGCATTAAAATGCTCTGTTCAACCCAAAATGTCAGACACTGACTGGTGAGATTGCATTGTATCCAACTCTCATTGCTCAGTGGAGTGGCAGGACCTCAGGTGATGCCACAATGAGAAGTCACAGCCTGGGAACAACCTGTGGTGAGCAGAAGGGGAGGCAGCCACATGCATGAAAAGACCCGTGGCCCAAATGACATCTCTCAGGTGACCACCAATGCTCAGCTAAAACCAGTGGTCTGTGATTCCAGGGGAAGACCACTGGGGCCTGGCAAGACAGGCCCTTCTAGCCTAAATGCCCATTTTCCTGCCCACAGCAGGGGGTTGGAATGAGATGATCTCTGAGGTCCCATCCAACCCAACCCATTGTGGATTCTACAGCTCAGGCCAGAGTGAGTTAAGAGCACAGTAAAGATGGCCTTTCCAAACCAGCTGCCAAGTAGATGATCTGGTCTCTCCTCTGCATGGGTCTCACTCCATGCAAGCAGCTTAAACCTCTGGTGCCAAATATTTGTCCTCTGCAAATCCCTAATAAGCTGGTATTTAGCAAGAGGATTTACTGGTTCTGCAGTGAGGGCTGATTCTCTTTACCAGCGACTTGGCTTGTTTGTGCTGGCAAAGGAGGGGAGCTGCGAGCCCTGGGGACAAATGGTCCCCATTCCACGACTGCGAACACCCTCCGAGCTGTCCCTCTGGAGAACGGCCCGGAGACGAGACTCTGCAGAAAAACCAGCTCTGCCTGTCCAAACCTCTGAGCCTGCGGAATGTGCAAGGGCAGATGACCACATGAAAACACACTCCAGGAGATGCTCTGGCCACCAAAGGATGTGGTGACTGCAGGCTGTTGACCCCAAAGCAAAGGGCATCGGGAATGTTTGCATGGAGAGGTGCTGGTGCTCTTGGAGCATGGGGTCGACATGCCAGGAGCAGGGCAATAGAAACAAGCTCCAAAAACACCTTCTGAAAGCACCACCGGCCTTGCAGGAACACTCTGCTCACGGTTTATAAGGTGATGTGCAGGGCCCTCTCAGCTGGCTGTAAACCGTGGCCTCTCCCTGGGATTCAGAGGGGAGGAAGAGGAGCTGCTGCATGGTTAACCATGGTGCAGACATATTGACTGACTCAACTGGGGAGCTTTTCACCTCTTGGGAACAAACTTCCCAGGAACAGCCAAGATGCCACCACCACATCCAGAAGATGCTGTGGCCTCCCAGCCATTGTAGTGATAGAGGGGTAGAGAGGATGTAAGGACGAACAAAACTGTTCAACAAGCACTGGAATTGTTTACTGGGTGTATCCCTGTGACATTTGGTGGTCTCCTGATGACCCACCGGGCCAGGCTGGTGGAATCTGTACGTACTGTGCGTGAGGGGCGTGCGCCGGGTTCCCGATGAAGGGGCCGTGGGAGTTGGCGGGGCTCAGCAGCAGTGGGCTCTGGGAGCGCGAGGACGAGCCCGAGGAGGTGCTCTCCAGGTATCGACCTCAACAGCAAAGTCAGAGTCAGTCCAGGGCACACAAGCATCAACCTCCCCCCAGCTCGGCTGCTCATAGCTGATGCAGCATTCCTAGATTTTTGGGAAAGCCACATGGTAGTTAAAGACATCAGGATAGGGCCGAAGGAGAGGAAACATTCAGCCTCCTTGGCACAATTCCAGCGTGGGACTGTCACCCCTGTGCCAATCCTACACACCTCTGCCACAGGGGAAGGGCCAGCAGCTGTTTGGTGGGATGCCAAGGCAGAGGGACAGCTTTCTTCCCCAGGCACACACGGTTTTGTGTGCTGGCACCTTGCTTAGGTCAACCTTATTGCATCTCATTAAACACTTCCCATTTGCAAATGAAAAACAATGATTTTTGAATGAATTATTGTTGAAATGCCATGAAATCCAGAGCAAAAATCTACAGCTGCACCTCCTGATGGAGTCACCTGCCCAGCACATCAGTTAGGCAGAGTCTGGGGATCAGGGGAGTGGTTACGACCCCAGCTCGAGTCTCCCTTGATCACCCCGTGGCAGCACTGGCCACGCTTTGGGCACGCACCAAGGGCCTGCAATAAGGACGAGCTTTCTTCAAACCTCCACCCCAACACCTACCCAAATCCAACCACAACTCCTTCAGAATGACACTGCGATAAAGGAAACTCTCTCTGCAGAGAGAGGGGCTTTCGGTTCCCCCCACAAAGACTGCTGAGCTACTCACTGCCGCCGTGCAGGATCGGCGAGCTCCGCGCCGAGCCCGTGTTGCTCTGGGAGCCGAACTTCTCCAGCAGCTCCGAGAACTCTCTCCTGCAAACAAAACCGTGGTGTAGTCAGCTGGTGCTCGCAACTCCCCCCACACGATTATATGGCGACGGTGCCTCTGATGGCAGTGACTTGATACAAAGGCTGTAGGGCTGGTGCCCTCCAGCTGTGGGGAGCAGACGGAGCTTCCTCATGCACAAGGGGAACACCCTGGTTTCAAGAGCTTGTGCAAGGCTTCAGGTCTATAATCAATCTCATGGCAATGCAGCTTTCCTGTGATGGGCTGGAGCTCCAGAGTGCTCCTTCCCTGCCCTGGAATGTGTTCAGGGCAAGAGGAGCTGGGAAGGGATGTATCCTTAAAGGTCTTTTCCGATCTTTATGATCCTGTGATTCCATGGACAGGCTCTGTGCTGAGGATTGTCGTTCCTGAGAGAGGGCAGATGAACACTGGAGCCCTGCCTTGCATCCTGCCTTGCACCCCACCTCATGGACCTTCCTGGGAATGTTTTCACCCCCAAATATAAGGCTCAAAAGTTTTACAAACACACCACACAAATTAAACCCTGGCAGAAGGATCTGTAACTGTGCAAACATAACCCAAAAATTCTTGGCCTATTTCTGACTTCTTCTAGAATAGTTAAATACAGGTTATTCTCTGTTTTATCTCCTCCTTTCCTGGACAGAAAGCAGATCCTGTAGCTCTTGCTGGAGTAAAGAGGGAGATGGCTTTCAGAGCACCTGCAGAAGCAGCAGCCCACTCTCCCAATCCATCCAAGATGATGTTCTCCACGAACATCAGAAGCTAAACTCTTGGAGCATGGCACCTCAACAAAGACCTGCATGCAATCTCATCCCCAAAATCCCCTGGAAGATTATATCCGTGCTCAAGCACCTTCAGTAATGCTTTGTTCCAGGCTGAGTTTGACCACCATGTGTTGAGCCCTTGATGAGCTGGAACTCCCTGTACACCACAGGTGATTTGCTTCATGACCTTCTTTTGCCAAGTGCGACATCTTGAGTTTCTGAACTCCATTAAGAGCTACCATTGTCCACATTTACCAGCTCCTGCCTCATTTCTGTTTGAAATTTTTTCTTTTTTCTCATTTCTTTGAGCTGCTGTGAGCCCCTCGTATGCTTTCAGATGAGGAGGCATGGAAAGGGATGACATCTTCATCTTCATGTTCAGCAGCCCTCTGATCCACCCCTGCTGTGTTGGCTCTTTGCTCTCATGTTGTCCCTCTGCAATGGGGGGGGGGAGGTTCTCTCCCTTCATAACCCAACCCCACCTGATGGATCTGACCTTTCAGCAGAGAGATCCTCAAGGATGACTAATTCCTTACACATGCCAATTAATAAGCAGCCAGGCAGTGGGAGAGACCCTGAAAATGTTGTTTCAGTGGCCACAGGAACACCATTAGATGTTGTCTTTGAAGGCAGGAGGGAATCCCCATGGGAAGGTGCCTTCCTGATGCCATAGCCCCAGGAAAAGCCTGGCTATGAGTAGCTCCCTCTCAGGCTTGACAGTCAGACAAACTCAAGAGGTGAACCTGTAGGAATCCAGCCACAGCAAAGTTCCCTGAGCGAGGAGACTGCAGTGACACACTCGCAGACGCTGCGTCATCTGCGTTCCTCACCGGCACAGATGTTGGGTGTTATTGGCTAGATTAGAGTCAACAATATTAAATGATGAATGAATCATCAGCTCCTCAGGTTCCTGCTGGAAATGCTCTCAGTAATTTACATCTTCCCAGTCACAACCAGCTCATTAACAAACTTCAAAGACCAGCTCATGCCTTATCTAATATTGACATTGAATTTATGCCGTATTCATTCTATTTAATGCTAATTTAAAACCCAAGTGTCACACAATGCTCAGTGACATGCCTTGGTGAATCCCAATATTTGCATCCGTACTATTGTCTTTATCGACCAAACCCATGACCTTAAAAAAAGACCACGACTTTGTTCAGAAACCCCACCTCCCCCAAAGCTCTTTTGGCTTTCACCTCTTGGGCACAAACTTCCCAGGAACAGCCAAGATGCCAGCAGGACATCCAGAAGATGCTGGGACCTCCCAGCTGTTGTGGTGGTAGAACAGTAGAGGGAACATGAGGATGATCAGAGCCATTCTCCAAGCACTGGAATTATTTATTGGACCTACCCCCTCAGACAGTGGTGGCATTTGGTGGCCCACCAAGGGACAGCTGTGTGGGGCCAGCCTGCGTGACCTGCACTTAACTGTGCATGGAGGGGGGAGGCAGTTCCATAATGTAAGGCACCAAAATTATGTAAAATATTAGGAAAATTTCTCCACTGAAAGGATGTCAGGCACTGGAACAGGCTGCCCAGGGAAGTGGTGGAATCACTAGAAGTGTTCAGAAAACATGCGGATGTGACACTTGAGGACATGGTTTAGTGGTGGCCTTGGCAGTGGTGGGTTAAGGGTTGGACTCGAGGCTCTCAGAGGGCTTTTCCAACCTAAATAATTCCACAAACACTGGGGAAGCAGAAGGACAAGTCAGCCCCTGGTTTGCTGCTCTGTGGATCCCTGAGCTGAGCTGTGGCAGGATCTCAGCAGAATTTCTCCAATTCCCCAGTAAAGCCTCTGTGTTTCTGCAGCTGATTCACACCAGTTTCACTGGCAGCTCACACAGCCATGGCCTTACCCCTCCCTGACCCCTGCAGGGGCAGGTCCCACACGCTGGAATCTCACCTATTATTCCCAGTGGTTACCAAGCCACCAGCACCTGCGTTTTGTTTTGGGCTGGGTATTTCTGTGGTCATCTATTGTTCCATTTTCCTCAGATAATAATCCACCAGAGCACAGAGCAGCTTATAAACGCCAAACAATGGCTGAAATACTCTTAGTCAATGCAAATGCAACTGGTGCAGCAGCTCTGTGACCCTGCAAACCCCGTCACCCATCTGTGCCGCCCAACTGTCATAAGTGAGGACATGCATGGGCTCAGCATTCCTTGTTGTTGTTTATTTTGCATCCTGAAATTCATCCACAAAGGAGGTTTATCATTATTTGCTCAGGAGCCTGAATGAGCTGTGAGACCGCGTCCAGCCCAGGGACAATGTGACCAAATGCCACCGTCCTGGCTCCTGCTTTGTTGGTCAATCGAGCCCCGGTTCCACCAGGGACACAAACACATGACTAACTTGAGGCACACGCTTATCCCAGCAGAAAGTAATGCACTTTCTGGTGCCAATCTCCTGGGAATTAATTTTGTGCTCAGTGCTGTGTTTGGAGGAGTTTGACGTGGGCAGACGATGCCCAAACATCGCCGATTAATGAACGAGTGCGCTGAAGGAATGCCAGCAGGCCTTGCTTTGTGCTTTCAGACACCAAGAGGCTTCAGAAGATGTCTTTAATATTTAAAATTTGACCCTTACCAAAACATTGTGAATTGTCAGGTGCCTGCAGGACTAAAATGCCCAGCTTTATTAAAAAACAACAACCATGGCGTTGTATGAGGTGGAAAGTTCATTTTAACAAGCCCTTCTCCAGTTTTTTTCATTAGGATGCAAACATTTGAGGTCTGGAGGATGCTTGCCATGGAGCTTGGCCCTGGGCAGCCTTCAGCCAGCCCCAGGGTGGGATGGAGGGTCTGCCAGCAGCAGCTTGCTTCAGGATGACTTTGCTACAGATGAAGCAGCAGGGGGTCAATCTCCCCGTAGAATATTGTTGTTTTATCTCATAATGCCTTTTTGTCCTGCCCTTTTGTTCCTGGGAGAACAAAGGGTGATTCCTACATCAAAGGTTGCGCAGCGTCTGGAAACCTCAGCTCTGCACCACAGCTGGGAGAGAAAGTGGAGCCTGTGACATCAGAAATTACTGGTTTGTCTCAAAAAAAAACAAACGTGAGTGAGTGGGAGCCATGAACCCAGAGCAAAAAGCGTCACAAAGGCAGATTTTCTCACACACAGCTCTAGTGGAATCAGGGCACCCAGAGCCAGCCTGGAGCTGACACCCAACTGTGTGGGGAGGTCACACCCTGGAGG
Source organism: Rhagologus leucostigma (assembly GCA_013397725.1). Lineage (NCBI taxonomy): Eukaryota > Metazoa > Chordata > Aves > Passeriformes > Rhagologus > Rhagologus leucostigma. The sequence continues at coordinate 90,544 of VZTD01005359.1, read as the reverse complement.
GGAGGGATGGGGCACCCCGAGTGACCTGGACAGGCTGGAGAGGGGGAACCGTGCGGAATTAGGAAAGCACAACAAGGCCAAGTGCAGGTGCTGCACCTGGGTCAGGGCAATCCCAAGCACCAATCCAGGCTGGGTGGAGAAGGAATCGAGAGCAGCCCTGAGGGAAGGATTTGGGGTGTTGGTGGGTGAGAGGCTGGACTTGCCCGGGCAGTGAGGACCCAGAACCCCCCCCTTGCTGGGCTGAGCCTCAGATTCTGCCCCCTCAGGTGAAACCCCACCTGCAGAGCTGCCTCCAGCCCTGGGGCCAACAGCACAAGGATGTGGAGCTGCTGGAGTGAGTCCAGAGGAGGCCACGGAGCTGCTCCCAGGGCTGGAGCCCCTCTGCTCTGGAGCCAGGCTGGGAGAGCTGGGGGTGTTCACCTGGAGAGGAGAAGGCTCCAGGGACACCTCAGAGCCCCTTCCAGGGCCTCAAGGGGCTCCAGGAGAGCTGGAGAGGGACTGGGGACAAGGGATGGAGGGACAGGACACAGGGAATGGCTTCCCACTGGCAGAGGGCAGGGATGGATGGGATACTGGGCAGGAATTGTTCCCTGGGAGGGTGGGGAGGCCCTGGCACAGGGTGCCCAGAGCAGCTGTGGCTGCCCCTGGATCCCTGGCAGTGTGCAAGGCCAGGCTGGACAGGGCTTGGAGCAGCCTGGGACAGTGGAAGGCGTCCCTGCCCATGGCAGGGGCTGGAATGAGATGAGGGTTGAGGTCCCCTGCAACCCAAACCATTCCATCCTTTCCCCCTCTCCCTGGGTGGGATGGAAGCAGTCAGGCACAGGTGCATCTCAGCCGCTGTGTGACAGGCTGGGTGTTTTTCCCAAAGCACAGCCCGTGTCCTTGGCACACCCAGCCTTGCTGGAGTCAGCCCCAGCCCCCCCTGCCAGTTTAGCACCAAGTACTCAGAACAGCAACGCCATGGGCTGAGCTGTCACTGTCACATGCAGGGCTGGCAGGACAGGAGGGACTGTCCTGCATCTCCACCAGGCGTGAGCTCCAGCCACAGCCCCTCTGCTGGGAGAAACGGTGTGGGCAGGAGCTGGAAGTGATTCTGCCCCCTTACTTGGCCCTGGACCTCAGGGCCTGTGTCCAGTTCTGGGCCCCTCACAAGACAGACACTGAGGGGCTGGAGCGTGTCCAGGGCAGGGAACGGAGCTGGGAAGGGGCTGGAGCCCCAGGAGTGGCTGAGGGAGCTGGGAAAGGGGCTCAGCCTGGAGAAAAGGAGGCTCAGGGGGGCCCTTGTGGCTCTGCACAACTCCCTGACAGGAGGGGGCAGCCGGGGGGGTCGGGCTCTGCTCCCAGGGAACAGGGACAGGACAAGGGGAAACGGCCTCAAGCTGTGACAGGGGAGGGGCAGGTTGGACATCAGGAGGAATTTTGTCCCAGAAAGAGTGGTCAGGCCTTGGAAGCAGCTGCCCAGAGCAGTGGTGGAGTCCCCACCCCTGGAGGTGTCCAAGGAAGGCCTGGACATGGCACTCAGTGCTCTCGTCTAGGAGATTCGTCAGAGGTTGGACTCGATCTTGAAGATCTTTCCCAGCCTCAGTGATCCTGTGAGTCTGTGACTCTGTTCCGCACTGCCAGTGCATTGCAGAGAAGCAGCCTTTCCTTCCTGCTGGTTTGTGAGCCCTGTAAATCCAACAGCCCCTGTTCCCGGGATGCTGGGGTTGCATCTCGTGTGGCGACACAATGAATTTAGTATTTTATCCTGCCAGGACTCAGAGGTGCAGCACAAACTGGCTTCTGCCGGTGATAAACCTGACAGACCAGGCTGATATCTGTGCAATGCAGAGAAACAAGGAACTATTGTAACTTTCAGGCTGAGAATGAATAAACAGTAATTATGACTATGCAATAAAATTATCCTCATTAGCTGAAGGTGAGCACAGACGAAAATCAGATTCAAGCATCACCTAAACCTGGTGAGTCCAGCTCCGAATCTGAATTCTCTGCTTTGAGCCCTGGCATTACTGCTGCTCTCTGCAGCCCAGCTGATGCGACAGGCCCAAAACATGCATCTGATACATGCCAGAGACTGAGTTCCATGAAAAGCACAGGTAATTAGGGCCTATAATTAACTCCAGGGATAAATAATAGCATTTATGACTCAAATTCACCCGAGGGCAACCACAACAAAATGCTACTCAGCTGAGTCATTGGGAAAATTGGCAGGAGGGTTGGATCCAAACCCAGAGCCATGACGTTCCCTACTCCAGTGTGCCTTGAGCGCTCGGGGTGAGGAAGGATCCGAAAATAAACTGAATTTTCTCTGCTCTGTGTCCTCCTCAGCTTTCAGGTCTCGTGAGCTGCTTTGCTGGGCAGTGGGAAGGTGGGAAGCTGCCCACAGCTCATGGCATGGCACCTCCACAGGCATCAGCCCCAGAGCTGATGCCCCGTTTCCACCCGGCTGTCTGCTCACCCACGCTCGAGGACAGACTTAAAAGATAACAGGGCATCAATAAAAGACAGAACTAAGTGGAAAAAAAAGTAGAGAGCAGAAAAATCCTTCCCCCCATTCCGACAGCCCTTAATCCTGGAGATATGTATTCGTGTATTAAACAGTTTGCGAGATGATTATGTAAGTGAAATCTCTGCAAATCTTTCGGGAAAAAAAATAAATAAACTGATTACTTCCCCCCTCTCCCTCTGGCTAACCTTTTGCAGATTTAACAGATAACCAACAGTGAACGGAGGCCAAATAAATTGCTTAAAGTTTCATTGCCCTGCCGGCCTGCCCCAGCTCCCTGCAGGGCGACTGGGGACTGCCGACAGCAGGGGGGAGCCGGAGCCGGCGGAGCCACCCGTGCGTGTGCTTTAGGAAACATCTGCTGCAATTTGGGATATTAGGAGCCACATCGACATGCATGAACAGCTTGAAACGGATCAGGGTGGAGGCAGAAAACCTGCGCTGGGGGATCTGGCTGAGAAATCAAGTGTTTCCCGCAGCAAGTCCTGCTGCTGCTGGACACAGCGAGCTGCTGAGCTGTGGGGTCCCATGTCTCCTGCTGGGACAGAGTGTGAGATGCCACTGGCACTTTGCCCCTCCACGGGGACTGCTGTGATCCAGAACTGCATCCTGAGTACCCCTACTTGGACCAGAGGATCTCTGGTGACCTATTTGCTTCACCCAGCACTTCCTCAGCAGCTGCTGAAGGACTTGCACTTAATTTAATAATAGGAGATGCTCTTTCCCCTGGAAGAGGGTGGCTGAAAAGCAGCCCGTCATTAATAGCAAATAATTCTTGCACCAGTGTATTGCTGTGCCAGAATTAGTCTCACCCCTGTCATTACAGCACTCTCACTCCTCTGCCAAGGCAGGAACGCTGCTCAGCGGCCGATGGATAAGGAACGAATCCATCATCTCCGACACTAACGGGATGTGGGTGCGCTGAGCAAGTGACTCTGACCTTCGGCCACCCACGCGCAGAGCAGAGCCCCAGCGCCGGGAACCTGCCTGCCCACAGCCTCTCTGCCAAATCCCACCCTCGTTCCTCTGCTTCCTGCCGCGCCTCGGCTTTCCCGACCCGTGTTTCCATCAAGGGGGAGGATGTGCCAGCACACTGTGCCAGATCTCCCATGGGATGTCAGCAAACACCCCACTAATCCATACCTTGGTTCCCACAGCTCTGCCCTCTCTCATGGCACCATCACTGTCCTACACAGCTTCAATCCAGTCAAGATGAGACTGAACTCTTTCCTTCTCCTTCCAAACCCTCTGAGTCTCTCCAGAGAGAGCAAGGTTTTCCAGGGAGCAACAAGGGGACAGGTTTCAGGGAGAAAGTTCTCATCCTCCCTGAGAAGGAGGAAACCTCTGGGGAAGGAAGACCTTAACTCAACGTGCCCAACCAGAAAGGAAAGGGAAGATCCTGCTGTCCCTGTACATCTTCATCCGGAGCTCTGTGCAGGATGTGACAAACCACCACACAGCAGAGCTGAGGGAGCTGTGCCACCCTACAGCCGGGACTGGAGCAGCCCTGGTCCTCCCTGGGGAAACACCTGTGGAAACCTGCTCAGTTCTGGAATGTCCCACAGACCCCGCACAGGCAGGGCTGGAGCTGGGAGCCCCCACCTTTGCTTCCCTTCCATTACAGCTCCATTGAATTCCCACCAGTGCACAGTTAGCAAAGACGCCTGGCCCCCTCTGCCTTCCCTGTGGGCTTAGAACCTGATTTGCTCCAAGGCTCTCCAGCTGTGGTGCCGAGGAGTGCCACAACCCCCCCTCCCAGTGTGCCATGGCCCCCCTTACCTGGCATCGTCATCGCGGGCTATCAGAAGGCGCATGTGGCTGGTGGCCGACGCCGTCCTCAGGATGTCCACGGCCCTGGAACACAAGGACCATGACACATCAATCCCAGCTCCCAGTGGTGCTCCGCTGGTCTTACCCTGCTCGCCTCAAAGCTGGGCAGAGACCCCTGAGCTGGGCAAACCCTGCCAGCAGCCGAGGCTTCAGCCGGATGCCTGTGGAGCAGCCTTGTTCCCTGCCCTGACTGTGAGGCCGGAGCGCAGCCAAGCCATATCCTGATTTTCCCGCTTCTGCCATAAGTGAGAAGTCCCCGACAGCAAAACCCAGAAGATGCCGGTGGTGGTGAGCAAATCCTCCTGCACAGCCCGTGGCAGGGGGCTGGGACAAGGTGGTCTTTAACATCCCTTCCAACCCACGCCATTCCACGATTCTATAATTCCCCACCTGCGGAAGTTTCCGTCTCAGGGATGGCCATTTTCTGGGTCAAAACACAAGTACCCCTGGGAGCCAGGCACAGCCTCCCACAGCCACAGAGATATTCTCATGGACATCACCAAACCCAGCTGCTCTGGGATTTTGGGACCAGGACCAGCTCTTCGTGCTGCTTCCCATCCCGCCTCGGCACCCCGTGCAGGAATGCAAGGCAGACAATGGGATAGCACCGTGTTTAATGGGGAAGGAGACCCCCCAAAGTGTTGGTGCTCCTGTGGAGCTGTAATGATTGTCTTGGTGGGGAGCTGAGGGGCTGGATGGCGGCTCCAGAAGGAATTGCCTGCATGGAGCAGCACTGTCAGGCTCAGGCACCAGCTAATCTCCTGTGCTGGGAACTGCAGGACGTGCTGGGAAGCTGCAGCAGATGGAATGGGGGTGCAGGGGCTGTTGAAAACCCAGCGTTTGGGGGAAATGTCTGAGTGTCTCACAGATACAATTCGGGCTCACTGGTCTATTTTTATATCGAATCTTTCTGTCTGATAATTTCCAAGCTGGCTCTTGGGAACAGCACACAGAGAGATGCCCTGGTGTCCTCCATGCAACCCACAGCCAAAGCCACTTCACAGAATCACACAAAAGCAACAGGAATGGAAAATTTCCATTTGGATGTGGTACCTCTCGCTTGTAACCCCAATTAGGGAATCTCCATTGACCTCCAGGATCTGGTCTCCTGGCTGCAGGCGCCCTAGAAAGGAAAACTAATGGATAGAAACTGTGGAAAATACAGCTTGAAGGGACTGGGAGGGGCCGGGCAGTTCCTCCCTGTGCCCAGAGACAGGATGAAAAATGCATTGGTCATTCCGGAGATGCTCGTCCGACCTGTTTTTCCAGATGTCCAGAAATGAAGTTTCTGCAACCTCCCGGAACAACCCCGTGCCAGCGTCCCAGCACTTCCTCTGCTCTGGGAAGTTGCAAAAGCAAATACTGAAAACTGCAATAAAGCTTTTGCTTAATTCACTTTGAGGTCAAGTAGTTCAGTTCGAGGTCAGGTAGAAAACCACAAGAGGCACTTCCACCTGTTCTGGATTTATTTTCCTTTATTGGATGGAGAAATGATGTAACAGCTGGGAAAAAAAAATCTTTTTAGCTGAAGTTGTAAAAGGTGAGCTCTGCTCCCCAAATATCAACTTAGCTGAACATATTCAGAATGAAATCTGTGACCCAGAGCAGTGCTAAGTTTGCAAAAGGATCTCCGGTCATTTTGGGGCCACAGGGAGGTGGGAAAGGCCAGGAAAGGTGTGGTGTGGCAGAGATGGGTTGTGCTCTACACACACAAAGCAACTGTACGGATGCTGAGAAGCCGATCCAAGGCTGCTGTCCTATGTTAGAACAACTGCCACACTGAAAAAATACCCCCAACCACTGGAAAATCTCCGAGCAAGCACCCAAAATATCTTACGAGGTATGAAACAAGTGTACGAAATAAATACCCTCGATGTGGGCTGTTCTCAGACCTCCTGGCACTCTGCCCTGCGTTTCACTCACCGTCTGCATAAGCAACACCCCCCGGAAGGATCCTCTTCACATAAACTCCATATTCTTCTCCAGTGAGCTCCTTGATGCCCCCGATGACCTTAATGCCTGCAGGAGAAGCACAGCCCGTGACACAAGGGCAGGAGAAGCAGAGTTTGCACAGGCCACCTCTGAGGGATGCAGCCCAACCCGAAATTCAGAACATAGAATGGTTTGGTTTGGAAGAGAACTCAAAGCCCATCCAGTTCCACCCCTGCCATGGGCAGGGACACCTTCCACTGTCCCAGGCTGCTCCAAGCCCTGTCCAGCCTGGCCTTGGACACTCCCAGGGATCCAGGGGCAGCCACAGCTTCTCTGGGCACCCTGTGCCAGGGCCTCCCCACCCTCCCAGGGAACAATTCCTTCCCAATATCCCATCCATCCCTGCCCTCTGGCAGTGGGAAGCCATTCCCTGTGTCCTGTCCCTCCAGCCCTTGTCCCCAGTCCCTCTCCAGCTCTCCTGGAGCCCCTTTAGGCCCTGCAAGGGGCTCTGAGGTGTCCCTGGAGCCTTCTCCTCTCCAGGTGAACACCCCCAGCTCTCCCAGCCTGGCTCCAGAGCAGAGGGGCTCCAGCCCTGGGAGCAGCTCTGTGGCCTCCTCTGGACTCGCTCCAACAGGTCCAAGTTCATCACTGATGGGAAGGGATCTGCTCCTGCTGTGGATCAAAGCATTCCTGGGGACAAGTGTTTCCCCCAGGAGACCCCATTCCTGTGTGCATCTGGACGAGCCCCAGGGGCACCACAGTGGTGGGGACCTCTCTGCTCACCTGCCAGGCCCCAGCAGCACCTCAGCCTTTGACACAGCCACTGATGGCAGAGCCACACACCAGGAGCGGCCACTCTTGTCGGAGCTTGGCCCGGGAGGAGCAGCTGGGGCAGGAGCACAGACGTGACCCCCGTTTCACCTCCGAACCACCCCCACAGCACAGCACAGCTCAGGTGCCCGGCAGCACCCTGGCACAGGGCTCCTGCTCCTCACAGCCACCCCTCTGGCCACGGGACCTGGCCCTGCTGGCTAGCGTAAGCTGGCCGGCAGGAAAAGGTCCAAGAGACTTATTTATCCAGGGCTTGTTAAGTCCTACTTCGAAGATCCAGGCTGTGGACAGAAGATTAAAAAGCTTGGCTTTAATTAACAAATCTCCCCTGAGAGCCGCCAGTCAGGCATTTTGCTGCTCTGGACAGGAGGGCACTCTGGGGACAGGCAGTGCCACCGAGGGGCCAGCTCCGTCCTCCGGCTGCTGAAGGGCTGCTCCGAGCCCTGGAGAGGTCCTGGGCTGCAAGAAACTCCTCCCTCCAGGGAAACAGGGCACGGCTCCTTCCCCAAAGCATGGGAACCCTTTCTGAAACAGGTGGGAGGGAAGCGGATCCTGGATCGGGACTGCTCAGGACACAGCACTATTTCCATCCCCGTTTCCCTTCCTTTATAACCCAAGCTCTGCTCTCAGGCCCCTCACAGTTTTCATTTGCCTCTAGGGAAAGACTTTGTCTCTCAAGTCACCTTTACATTAAATTAGATTAAAACTAGATTATTACAATTTTCCAGTTCATTCCTCTATGCACCAATTGCTGCTTTTCCCAAGCTCCAAATCCCAGCCCTGTCTGAGTGCTGGAATTTATTCCCTGGGCTTAATGCATTAACCAGGCACTTGTGAGGAGCTGTTTTACTGCTGGAACAGGGAACTTACAGCAGAACACCTCAGGAATGCGCATTAATGTTGTTCTCCATTGCATTTTAAAACAAATTCACCCAATTTGGAAGTATTGCCCCAAAAAAAGTATCTATGAGCAGCATGAGCCTCACCAAGGCGTGGGTCAGGTCAGGCGCCTGGGGACCAAAGTGGGGAGGAGATGCTGCGGCCGTGGGCAGAAGGTAAAACCTGCTCATGGCCAGGGATGCTCAGCTGGAAATTTCTCTGCTCCCTGTGGAGCCAGGGGATCCCTCTGCTGGGCTCTGCAGAGACACCCCAGGGAACAGAGTCACACTTGGGATGGGCTTGAGAAACCCTGGCACGAGGGGTCCTGCAGAAGCAAAGCCCCATCGGTTCCCCTGGATGGGGGAGAGACTGGAAGTCCATCCCAGGCCAAGGGGATGACTCAGGAAGTCATCCTACACCTTCCTTCACTCTGGAACACGAAGGAATTCGGAATGATGAAGCACATCAGACAAATCATATAAAAACCTGCACCTTGCAGAGGCTCGGCATCCCCCAGCAGCCCAGCGTGGGACCGGCGCCTGTGCCGAGGTATCAAATCAATAATGACTCATTTCCCTTTTGTGTCTGCAAATCAATTGTAATAATGCCTTAATATAGCTGAAGTATCTCCAAATCCTCCTTTATCCCCAACGATGTCATGAGAAAATCCGATCTCGTTATTAAAATCGGTGATTACTCACAGTATTGCTCCAGACACACTCAAACTTGGCTGGGGGGAGGAAAAATCCCTGAATTTTAACTCCCTTGTTGGGAAAGCAGCTGGATGCTGCTGAGCTCTGCCCACTACTCACACCCATCACCTCACCAAGAAGGTGCTGGTCCTGCCCCCCAAAACTCACTGAAGAGTCCCCACTGGGGCAGGGATGAGGAGGAGAGAGAGCTCACCCCTTCCAGGGCTCGGGTAAGCCAGGGGACAGCGGGTGACTGACGGCAGCAAACCCGAATCATCCAGGACTGTGGTGGCAGCATTCCATGGACGGTATTTTATTAGGTGTTTTATAAACATTTACTTCAATCGAATTTCTATTTGGGACCCAGTGTAGGTAAATAATGGCTCTTTAATTATCGCAACCTCAAAGTCCCAGTATAATGCTTATTAAGTCATACTTAGGGCCAGATAATCTAGCCTATTTCGGATCCCTCTATTTAATCTTTCCTTTCTGGCAAAGGTCCTGGAGCTGATGCCCATGTCCCTGGTTTTTTCTCCTTTGCAGAACAAAGTTTGCCAGGAAAACTCCAGATGGACTTAGAGGTAAGACTGACCAAGTCTGTGTTTTCTTTAGGCTCTTAACGATCCCATGAAGTTCTCCAAGACTCTCAAGATTCTCCGGTGCCTCTAATCCCACGCCCACTAATGCCAGAGTTGCAGTTCCCAGGCTATAATCTCACCTGCTCCTGGATCCGTGTCCCACAGGTCAGGGGGTGTCCTGGCTAATCTGGTTGTTTAGTCCAACTGGGATCATCCCGGACGCATCCTGACCCCACCGGCTGCTGTGCCGGGCACGGAGAGGGGCTGCCCGCTCTGTGCCTAAGCTGGCAATGTTCAATTACATTTCCCTTAATCCCTCTGTTGATCTTGCAGCCCCTGCCAGCTTTTTCTGTCTGGAGGAAGGGACAGATTGGAGGTGAATCACTCACTGCCCTGTCCTAAGCAGATGAAGGTCAAGATAATGGGATCTCAGTGTTTCTGAGAAATGCTCCTTAATCAGCACTTCCCTTTGATGGCTATTCTTTAATTCGAGGTTCAGGTTTGAGGAGCTGCCAGGTAACCCTTTTGAACTTCTGCTGAGGTTCACATGTGGGTTTCCACCTAAAGCCACAGAGCAACAGACCCGCGGCCAAACGCTGACCTGGCACCGAGCAGTGATGCTGCTCCAAAGGAACTGCTGGGATAACGCCTGCATCCTACCCCAGAACCTGCTGGGATAACCCCTGCATCCTACCCCAGAACCTGCTGGGATAACGCCGGCATCCTACCCCAGAACCTGCTGGGATAACTCCTGCATCCAGCCCCAGAAACTGCTGGGATAACCCCTGCATCCTACCCCAGAACCTGCTGGGATAGCGCCTGCATCCAGCCTGAGAAACTCATGAAGGCACTTTCTTTTCCCAAATAAACCTACTCTGAGCAGCTGCGCCTACGGCAGGCACAAGGATTCTGTAAGCACCACTCATCAGAGAGGGATGATTAAGGTGCCAGAGGGCAGGGATGGATGGGATATTGGGAAGGAATTGTTCCCTGGGAGGGTGGGGAGGCCCTGGCACAGGGTGCCCAGAGCAGCTGTGGCTGCCCCTGGATCCCTGGCAGTGTCCAAGGCCAGGCTGGACGGGGCTTGGAGCACCCTGGGATAGTGGAAGGTGTCCCTGCCCATGGCAGAGGACGTGGAATGAGATGAACTTTGAGGTCCCTCCAAACCATACCATTCCATGATTTCTGGAGGATGATCACTTGGCTTGAGGGCTTCAAGCCTCACAGGAGAGGATGAAGGCAGCTGATGATGGCATTAGAACATCCACATTATTGTAGCTTCCTCCAGCACATCACAATTTGCTGTAGAGGGTCTGCTAGACCCTGCAAAGACCCTCTGGCCAAAGACTGGGGGAAAGGAGAGGAACTGGAACCCAGTGAAGTGGCTCACAAAGGGCTGCCACATCTCTCACTTCTTCCAGAGGTCAGTGATGGCCCCATCAGGCTTTTGTGGGTCTCCTCCTTTAACAAGCTAATCTAACCCAGCATCTGAAATCCCATCAACTCAACCAAATCCACCTCTGGAGATTAAAATATCATATTCACCAAGTAAAGACATTTCTCTGAGCTCCCGTGAGCCTCATGACTGCAGGAAGAGTCAGCAAAGCTGTTCCCCCACGGCAGAAAGTCCTGTTACCCCAGAGCTGGAAACAGCCAATAATTAATCTGTAATTAATCTCAGCTCTCAGGAAACCTGAACTTGTTCCTCTGGTGACTCCTCAGGAGTTGTCCCAAATGGTCATTCAGGGATCTCACCAAGAGGTCCCCAGCTGCCCTGTGGGAGGGTGGGCTGCACTCACAATTAAGAATTAAGGGAGAGACTGTGAAATCCTGATGCAGGATCACAGATTTTTATAAAGTCCATGGCAGATCACCACTGGATACACAGAGGTCAGAAGAAATGCTGTGCTGGATCCCTCTGGGCTGAGTGTCAAGAACCGGGGACTTGCTCACGTTCTGATGGATGGGACCTTCTCTTTTCCCTTCTCCTCCACGCTTTGAAGTTCAGAGCGCTGTGGAAGGACACCTGACTCACGCAGTGCTCATTCCCCTCCCCGTGGGCCAAACTTCCCGAACACAGCTCACGCGGCCCAGCCCCCAGGAGAGCTGCAGGAACCACCTTCCCTCACCCACTGGGATGGCTTTCCAGGGGAAAAGTCTGCAGGGAGGCGGGGAAGTGCTGGGGGTTCTATTTATTTATTTATTTAACGTTTTAATTGATTTAATTCCAAAAATTCTGAAAGGCCCCTCCCCCTCATCCTGCTCAGGGCAGAGGTTGTGGCCCCGGGCTCCTGCACAGCTCCCAGCACTGGCTGCTCACCATTACCATGGAATTAGTTGGGATTTTGACATTCCTTTGATGTCGCAGGAGCAAAAGGTGCAGAAGATGCTCGACACAGGCAGGTACAAGACACGAGAACCAGTGAGACACCAGACTTCACACAGGGAGGCACAACCTGGCACAGGCTCTGGGGACTGAGAGGACGCTTGAGGTGTCCCACCCTGCTGTCCCCGGTACTCACCCAGCCCGTTTGCACAGTCGTAGAAGTCAAAGCAGTGCACGGTCCGATCCATCCCGTACGGTCCCATGAGTGTCCTGCGGGAGACAAGAGGAGCAGCTTTCTGTCACGGGCCAAAAAGAGCAGAGGCACAAGTGCCCGGCCAGCACACGCAGAGGCACAGTGTCCCCTCCAGCCCGGACGCTGCCCACCAGACACTGCGGACACGCAGGCTGAGGGACAGCCCCGTTACTGCACCCACGCGGGTGAAAATCACCCCCGAGCCAGCCCCCCCGCAGTTCACACAGATAAATGAGAGAATATGTGCAGGGCTGAGCATCATCCTCCCCACCCAGCAAATCTGATGGACCTGTCTGTGATTCATTACCCCAGATTATCGGGGCTGGACAGCTGTGCAGCTCCCGGGAAATGAGATCAGAGCTCGGACCCGTGTTCTGGGAATAAACCAGTTTCACAAACACAGGCAGTCTGTAATGAAGACAGCCGGGCACAATCCACTCCCAAGGTTTTTAATGCAGGCAGAGGGTCTGGAAAAGGGGATGCAAGAGCTGCTGAGCTGCTCCAAGTCCTGCCCGGTCTGGTGGGAGCTTCTCATCACAAGCCAGAGCAGGTGGAAGAGCATCACACACCTGAGACTCCCCCGAGCTGAGTAACTCCCCAAAACATCCCACAGCTTCCCCCTAAACACCCTTAGCAGGGCCCCAAATGAATGACCCCAAAAACACCCTGCCCCAAACACAGATGCCAGACTCCGAACTGGGACCACCAGCACTTCTCCTTGGGCTCCTCAGGATGGATGAACCCTGATCTGAGAAACCCCAGCCCAGACGTGCTAGGTGGGAAACCAGGGGTGAGGAGCTCCCAAAACACTCCCCAGCATTTAAGTTGCAAGAGGAAAGGTGTTTCCCAATCGATATCAGGTCCCACATCTGAACACAGATGCGGAGGAACAACACCGTGGGAAACAAGAGGCTGCTCCAAATCCAGCAGGATGCAGGGTAAGAATAACCCACAGGGACATGCCAGGAATCCAAAATAAAACTCAAAATATCGAGCTATCCTGCAAAGCCAGTACCTTCCACCTCTGAGATTCGGACTGGAAGTGTTTTCTCCCTGTTAAAAAACGCCCCTCCTTGCTGTACTTGCACTGTACTCAAGACTGAACGAACAACTGGCCACATCTGGCTATCGAAAAATGGAGCTCGAAGGCATCCCAGGAAGGCAGAGCAGCCCTGGACCCAGGCCGGTTCAATCCTCAACCCAGGATTTTCAGGGTATTTTGAGTAAATCGCCGAGGAAACTCCCCGGGACGAGCCCTGGGCGCTCAGGGCAGGCTGGAAGGCGCCATACGGATCCGGTTCCAGAGGAGCAGATGCCTCCTTGATACGATCAACTCTTATCATCATCCCCCTGCCATCACCTCTTATCATCATCCCCGCTCCGAGGCGCGCCCGCTCAGCAACCCCGAGATCTGCTAATGCCACGAACGCAGAAAACCCAACCAAGGACGGTGTCCTGGGCTCTTCCTGCAACCCCTGCCTCCCAACCCTGCTCCTGGAGAAGCCACAGTGGAAGGACCTTGGCTGCAAATGGAAGCCACGGGACCCCCAGGGCCCTCGCCCCATTCCCACCCCAGCTGAGGGAGGTTACCTGCTGATGATGATGGCTCCCTTGTAAAGGACAGAGACCACGGGCATCCTGCCGGCGGCGGCAGCCCGGCCCTGCCAGGCGCCAGCCTCTCTGATTTGGCAGGAATCCGTTAAAGTGACGGGAAAAAAAAAAATGGGAAAAAAAAAAGGGGGAGGTCGGAGGGCATCACGTGGTCTCCCCGTATGCATGTTAATTCCACCCAACATTAACACAGATCAGCTCAAAACATCTCCAACTTTAGATTAAAGCTTACGCAAGCCGGAGCCAGCGCGGCCCACCCCGGCGCCTTCCCAAAGCGGTGGGGCCGGAGCTCGGCCAGCCCCGAGCAGGGCTGGCCCCTCATCCTCAGCACAACGTGGGAATTCCTGGGATGCACGGTTGGGAACAGCCCCTCCAGGGATGAAGGGCAGCGTTCAGTGCAGGACGTGTGCAGTCACCGTTCCTAAAGGATTAAAATCCACAGCAAAGCTTTGGAAGCAATGACAGACTGCAGCACTTTGGGGGTTTGGGGTTGATGTTGATTTTTTTCCTTTTAGCATCTTTTCCAGCCCACAGCATTTCCTTCTTAATGCAGAGCCAGTTCAGCTGTTCCCCTGCCTGCTGGGAGGTCAGGAGCCTAAACTGCCTTTGAACAGCCTCTTCCATCCCTATCTTGGTGCACATCATCCAGCTGGAGAAGCAGCAGGACCCCTGTCTTGTGGGACGGGGGATGGAGGGATGAGAAAAGATTATCCAAGGTTTGCCACTGAATGGGAAAGGACCTGGAACAACCCACCTCGGGGCTTGGCAGGAGCAAGGCTGCGATCTTGGGGGAAAAGATCTGGTGACCTTTCCTGAGGAGGGAAGCATACTCCCCTGGACCTGCAGGAGGTCACGGGTCCTGCATCCCAACCAGCTCTGGGGGACATCTAAGGTCACAGGGAAGCTCTTGGCCCTGGCTCCATCACCGGTGTCCTCCTCGTGCTGTTCCCGTGGCGTCTCCGCAGGCTCCTGGCCAGGCCCCATTAGTGGCCCTTGACCTCGTTAGCGGAGCACTGACTGCATCCGCTGTGGACGTGCCTGCCTGGCGCCGCGACTCCTTGCCAAAGCATTCCTTGGGTCCAGTGCTGTTGGATATCGCTCTTCCCATGTGTGAACAACTGATTTTATCAGTGGGAGCTTCCCCGATGGCCTCGTGTGAAGCCTCGCCGGGCAAGTGCAAGGTGCTTCAAAACAATGGCAAATTGGAAAAGTTCTCCTGCATTTTGTCTTTTTTGTTTTTTTAATTGCTTTCATTTGAGGACATTCAGATGACATATAAAATCTGAGTAGATTTGACCTTCAGGTGGGCAAAACTTTCCTAAAAATTAAATTATCTAGTTAAAAAAAAAAAAAAAATTTGGATAAGTAATGCCAACTGGACAAACATAGACGCATCTGGTGATACACTGTGCGCACCCCAGCACAGCAAGATGTGCCCACACCTGGTTCACGCCCTTGTCAAGGCTTTGGCCAAACCAGTCTAAGCACGAGGGGTGGTACCTGGGGCCATCTCTAAATCTGTTGGATGCTGTAGCCTTCAAGAGCCTCACAAACCTGCCCATCCCCTCAGCGACCCAACAGCAGGGAGATGCTCTTTCTCTTGCCATCCCACAGAAAATGACCGGGGCGTGGAGTGCCAAAATTAAGGCAGGAGGTTCCAACACCTGATGAGCACCAGCTCCAGCTCTTGGTGGCTCGTTCAAGGCTGGCCAGGAGGTTTTGTGGCAGAACATGCACAGAAATTCAACGCTGGGGTGTGGAACCCTCCCTCTGTGCCTGTTCTACAGTGCGAGCTGTTCCACACCAAGGCACAGCTCCTCGCGGGGCAGGAGAGTCCTGGCACCACGCCCAGCTTGGGGTGACCTTTTTGGGCACCCCTCACCCAGCAGCCTCATGCCGCTCACCCTCAGGATCACACTCCAAGTCCTCTGATGCACCAATAACCATCCCGGTCAGGGGAGGAGACATTTCTATCCCACCACCAAAATACCGTGTACAACCTTCCGAGATCCTTTGGGACTCTGCTAATGCACTGTCACACAATTACTCCCTTGATTCACAGGCCAGGGTCTTGGCCGGAATAAATCAGGGATGCTGAAGGGAAGGGATTGCACAAGCACTGCAGGCAACGGCAACGGGATAAGGTTGAAGCACTGGCACGGGGTTCCCAGAGAAGATGCTCCCTCCCTGGGAATCTTCAAGGCTGGGTTGGAGAGGGTCCACCCCAATGACAGGGAGTGGAATGAGATGATCTTTAAGGTCCCTTCCAACAGAAGCCATTCTGTGACTCTTTAAGGTCACTTCTTTGGCCAGTTTCAGAGGGACTGCAGGAAAGCTCAGCACATTCAGGCCAACCCAAAACTTGCAGGAAAGGGGGAAAATTTTCATGCCCGACACTTCAGTAATTCACCCACCCTGATTTCAGGAAGCAATTTCCACACTCAGGGGTAAACAGATGTGTTTGGGGCTCAACACCGTCAACATGAAGTCCTTCGCCTGCCCATCCCTGGGATTCCTGGTCCTTCCCACTGGGTGGGATGTTGCAATAAACCACACGCTCGTCCACAAGCTGGTAAAATAAATGAAAACCAAATCCAAGAGGCCCTCAGGGAAGAGGAGCAGTGCTCAGCTTCCAGCTTTCTCTCCAAACACTCAGATCCTCAATTCCATCCTCCGAAACACACACCGACCCTGGCAAAGGTATCAGACACTGCTGCTGCTCCTGTTCATTAACGCCTCTCTTATCACAGGAAGTTTCGCAAACAGTTCAGAAGATTTTCAGCGGCTTCAAACCTGGAATCGCATTCAGGAAGGATTTATAAGCCCCCTATGATCTGCCCGAGGGTCCCAGGCCTAATTTGTATGACCAGTGTTGAAGGCAAACATGCCACTGGCAAAGGGCCTGTGCTGCATGCTCAAGATCCTTACGGAGCTGGGACCCAGCTGAAAAACTCCGAGTTAATCCAGGATTCTTATCCCAGGGAACTGCTGGTGAGACTTTGGATTTTTAAATAAATGAGAGAGTAGAAGGAGTACGAATTAAGAACAAAGTAACCCCATGGGGCTGGACAGCAGATAAATGCATGCTTTGCTTGTTTGACCACTTTTTCATTGACTGCTAGAAAAATGAGCTTAAAACTCATTGAAAAATGATTTTTTTTTAAATGGAAAAATTATTTTTGCTTGAAAATAATTTTTAATAGAAGTTGAATGAAACTGTATAAGTCAGCTTTACTTAACACTACCATTTATAAGCAGGGATGGGTGAAGCTGTAAATGGAATCAAAATAAGTCTTGCAGCAGGAGCATAGAGTTAAAAATGCTGACAGCTCAAGTCAGGTGCATTTCCAGTATATTTTTCTGAGAGATCATGAAGAGGAAAGTGTGGGAGAGTGAAACTGGGAGCGCTGGGGAGAGGCACAGAAACCACTGCCAAGAGGAAGCAGTGGAGAAGGTGGTGGTGATGGATTCGGGGTTCAGAAAGAAAAGAGGGGAAGAGAATGGCTGAAACAAGTACAACCAGTGGTGAAGTTATGAGAAAAAATAACTCAGGTGCGCCCTTGTCCTTCCTACCCAGACAACAAGCAAGCAGAGCTGGGAACAGCTGGGCCACGAGGGGAGTGATGGGTTTGATGTCACAGGGAGTGTTGGCATCACATGGCCGACACGTCCGGCACAAAATGCAAGAACTGCCGTGGGAAGACATCGCTCAAGGCTCATCTCTTGTGAAACACACTTCCGTTTGAAACTGAGGGCTCAGTGAGTGCTCCCCCAGCCAAACAGCCCTTCCCAGCCCCGCTGCTCAGCTGGGGTGTCCTGGGTAGCCCAAAATGCTATATTCCATACCTAGCCGTGCCCAAAAATTGTTGTCTTGAGCCGAGACATGGGGTCATCGCCAAGTCGTGTGAAGGCCACACAAGAAATGGAGCCCTCAGGCTCCTCCGTGATTCCAGCCCCAACTTCGAGGCTAAACCCAGGAACCCAGAGTGGGGAGCAGCTGAGCCTGGGCATCCCTGGGTGATCCAGGTGATCCAGCCAGGACCACACCATCCCAAAAAGGGGACAGCCCCAGGAAGGATCCTGAGCGTGGCCAAGCAGCAGCACAGGGATGGAGAAGGGGAGGGAAGAGGAAGAGGAAGAGGAAGAGGAAGGGGAAGAGGAAGGGGAAGGGGAA
>VZTD01005359.1:4965-59484 GCA_013397725.1 Rhagologus leucostigma | reverse complement strand
GGGGGAGGATGCTGCGGGGTGGGGAGGGGCGGGCCGGGCAGCGGCGGGCAGGAGGCAGGAGGAGGCAGGAGGAGGCAGAGGCGGTGCAGCCCCGTCCCGCCTCCCGGCGGGGCCCGGCCCGGTGGCGGCGCAGAGGCTGCGGGCGGCGGCGGGGACGGGCAGGAGGAGCGCGGCGGGCGCCGTGCGGGGACGCGATGCACTCGCTCTTCAGGAAACGCAACAAAGGGAAATACAGCCCCTCCGTGCAGAAGAAGAGGTGAGTGACCCGGCCCCGGGCAGTGCCGCTCCTCCCGGGACGAGCAGAGCCGCCATCCCGGGGATCCCGTCCCGCAGCATCCCCCGCACTCCGCGCCGGGGCTCGGCGGAGCTGATCCCTCCCGAGGAGTGGGAATCTTCCGAGGTGTGGGAATCTCCCGAGGTGTGAGAACCCCCCGAGGTGCGGAACCGCGAGCTGTCGGCACCTCCCAAGGAGTGGGTACCCCTGGAGGTGTGGGCACCACCCGAGGTGTGGACACCCCCCGAGGAGGGGGCATTCCCGAGGTGAGGAGCCCTGACACCGTCGAGGTGTGGGCACCCTCTGAGTGGTGGTAAAGCCCCTGACGTGTGGGAACTCGGATGTTTGCCCCCCCCCGAAGTGTCAGCTCCTCCCCGAGCTGGGTCCGCATCTCCTGCGCCGGGTGTGGGCACAGAGGTTTTTCTCCCAGTTCCCCTCCCATCGCAGCAGCAGCAGCTCCAGCGAGCAGGTTCCTTCGCTTCCCAGGTGTGTGCTGGGTTAGATCTCAGGGAAAAATAGTCTGGTTGTTCTCCACCTTCGCCCCCTGTTCCCTCAGGACCAAGGGTTTGGTCCAGCGTCGTTTCCTCGGCTCTCTCCGGTGGGGTGGGGACGCGTTTCGGCTGTACTGGTTGTTTGAAAAAAAAAGAAAGAAAAGCAGCGTGTTGAACGTGCCCTGTGAAAGGTCACTGATAAAAGGGAAAAGGCGTAAAAATCCCTCCCCAGGAAGGCTCAGCCTCTCGGGGCTGGACGGTGGAGGGTCCCCAGCCCCTGCCTGCACTGGGATGTTTTTCCAAAGAGGTGGTTGTTGGGATTAATTCAGAAGCGTGTCCTGTGTTTCCCAGAGGAGCTGCAGGGGCTCTGGGGCATGTGGAGTGCTCCAGGATTCTGAGCGATTCAAGGATTCAAGATCCAAGCTCGTGGCTTGTTCATCCCCTTCCATTCCTCTCCATCGCACCAGTCCTGGCTGATGGAGTCGGAGCAGCCGCCCTACTCCCAAAACTCCTCCTTTGGGAAGGAAACTGGGGAGCTGGTGCTGGGGCTGAGGCGCCTTTGAGGACCCAGAGAGGGACCAGTCAGCCCAGAAGGCGCCGACATTTTCCAAGCAGGGAGCCCCTGGCTGCTCCCTGCCCGCGGGAGCGGGGCTGTGGCGGTGGGAGGGTGTTCCCCGCCAGGGGAGGCTCTGCCCGCTGCTGCCCTGGCACAGGGGATTTGCTGAGCTCCCTCTGTTGGGGCTGAGGCTCCAGCTCCAGCCCTGGGCAAGGCTCCCCCGGCAGCCCGGCTGGCTCGGCAGGGCCGCCCAGGCTCCGGCTCCCAAAGCCCGGGGCACGCTCTGCTGCCGGATCCTGCCCCGGGGAGGGCAGGCAGGAGGAGATGGGGGTGGCACGGAGCCCTCTGAGGCTCCGCACCTCCCTGATGGCCCCTGCGTTGCCATGGGTGAAGGATGGTGCCAATACCCAGGCGCATTTCTGAGCTCCGGGGGTGCTGGTGGGCGGCTCGACAGTGAGAAACCCCGCGGCTGGGCTGGCGGCGCAGGACTCCGAGAGCATCAGGGTGCTGTGAAGCAGCAGGAGACAGACCTGCTGTGTGCGGGGTGCCCACGCTGGGGCTGTGGCCGGGGTCCCCACGCTGCGCTCCGAGCGCTGCCGGCCCTGGGTACCCCGTGCTCTCGCCAGCCGCCGGCGGATGGGCGCAGGAAGGAAGAAACTTCCCTCCGCCGCCCCGCCTGGAGCCCAGCGGCCCTGGGCAGGTGCCAAAGCACCTCCGGAGGCTGCGGGCCAGGCTGAAACCTCTGTTTTTCTGGCTGGTGATGGCTGAGGAAGCAGCGCAGGGCTGTGCCCGGGGCTTCCCTCCCTCCCCGCGCCCCGGCTGTCCGCGCACACCTCGGGGAGAGCCGTGCTTATTAGCCCCAATTTGTTAATTCCTGCCTTGGAGTTTACAAACATCTGTGAATCCAGGGAACACTCCCGCCGTGTGGAAACAGCCCCACCATCAAGATGGGGAAGCCGGTGCCCGACCGGTTGAACAACTTGCTGGAGGAGGATTGCGAAGAACGAGGAGCTCCTGCCCCGTCCCCTGCTCCAGGCACTGCCAGGCTCCCAGGCGGCTCCCGCCCAGCTCTGCTGCCAGGAAAACAGAGCAACACTCCTAAAATCAGCCGCCTGCCCCCGCCGTCAGCAGAGACCGAGATTTCGACACCGCGTGAGCCCGGCCTCATCCTGCGCCCCGAGAGGCTGCGCAGGGGCTGCACCTTGGGCAGGGCTCGGTGCCAGGGTGCTGCCCGTGACGGAGCCTCCAGAGCACCGAGGGACAGGGCGAGAACCCAGCACCGGTTTGGCAAGAGTGAGGGACACTGGAGCGTGTCCGGCCGGCCCCGGGAGCCAGGGCCACGAGCTCAGCTGAGTGAGGCAGGGGCTGCTCGGGGAACATCGGCCGGCAGCAGGACAGAGCCTGGAAAGGAGCCGTGGGAGTCTTGGTGGCTTCCTCAGCCTCGGGACAAAGCCTGCCCAGGATGGGAACACCTCGCTGAGCAGCACTGGCACCCAAGCCAGGTGCTGCAGCCTCCCCATGAACAGCTCCTTGTCCCCCTGGATGTGACGGCCACCCTGTCCCAACCCCAGAGTGGCCCTCAGCCTCCCATCCGGCAGCACCAGGGTCCAAGGCTCTCCGTAGGAGTATCTGCTGCAGCTCTGTGGTCTGCCTGGGCTCGTGAGCTCCAGGCTCAGTAGCCATCCCCATGCAGCCCTGGGCATCTCCCTGCCTTGGCTGGGGATCCTGGAGGACGATGGTGACGTTTCTTTCATCTTGTGGACTTGGTTGCTTTATTCTGCTCTCACCCCAGTACCGTAAGGCCCTGGGAGTTCAGCCATGACCACTGAGCTGTCACATGGATGTGCGTCCTTGGAAGGGAAGGCACAAGCCTTGAACAGAGCCACAGTGCGGGGGAAATCATCAGCCTCCTTCCACATCGCCTTCCTCAAACACTTGCCATGCTTAGGAAACAGGAGGTTGGCTTCTTCTTTGGACAGCCCAGGCTTGGCAGGTAGAAAACAGAGAGGGTGGGGAGGCCCTGGCACAGGGTGCCCAGAGCAGCTGTGGCTGCCCCTGGATCCCTGGCAGTGTCCAAGGCCAGGCTGGACACGGCTTGGAGCAGCCTGGGACAGTGGAAGGTGTCCCTGCCCACCTAATTCAAACCATTTGATAATTTTATCATAAAAACCAGTTGAGCCTTCACAGCTGCTGCTGAAACTCTCCCTCCTGCCAGCAGGAAAGTTGTTCATCCTCGGGGTCCTCAGGGTGAAAGCACCCACCCGGAAGCGCTCCCAGCCCTGGAGACCCTTACCAGTGTCACTGCCCGTGTGAGAGGGGCACAGGCAGCTGGGCCAGCTCTGCCTGCAGGGCTGGCACCCATTTCCAGAGGCTGTTTGGGAGGGCTGGAGTCAGCAGGTGAGTCAGGAGCTGCTCTGAGGGCGGAGCGAGCCTCCCATCGCCCGCCCTGTTTCTGCTCTCATTTCCATGCACATTACAATGAAATATCACCATTCCTATGAGGGAAGATAAATGCGTAAATAAATACTGGAACAGGCTGGGCTGAGCACAGCAACCCTGCTGTCCAGCTACACCCTGACGTGGGCAGCCTGACAGAACTCAGCTCTGACTTTTCAGCCAGATCCTAATCTCTCCCACACCTGAATTACCTGGGCCAGAGCCCAGCCCTTGTGCCCGCTACCCTGCCACAGTTTCACTTCAGTGTCATTAAAAGCAGCATGAGAGAATTTCATGCAGTGGGAGCTGTGGCTCGGGGAGCTTTAAGGACGTTTACAGCCCTGTGCTGGGGCCTTCTGGAGGATTCGTGCCGTTTAATCCCTCCTAAAGTCCGGCCTCCAGCAGCAGGGCTGACACAGGAGAGTTTTTTATGCAATCTGTATAAATGGACACTGCACGGGGATGGAATTGAGAGCAGCGGTGGGTGGCCACTGCCTGGAGTGCTGACTGTCCTTCCCAGTGGTGGCACGCAGTGAGCAGGACCAGGATCCGTGCTCAGACCCCATCCTCAACCAACTCCCCTGTCCCTGGGCAAGCCATCCCACCAGGAGAAGCCTCTGGGATGGGAAGGTTTCCCTTCCAGCATCCCTGAGCAGGACAGAGCCCTTCCCATTAACCTCCCAGCAAGGATCAGGTTCACGGCACAAGCTCCCAGCAGGAGCCTTCCCAGGGACCTCGGTCAGAGCACTCAAAACTCCAGGAGTGTCTGAACACCCTCCCTTGGAGGGGTTAAGGAAACAGCCTCCTTGTTTGGAAAAAGGGAAACTGGAGAAATCAAAGGGATTTTCTACCACCTGCCAGCAAGCACAAGACTTTTGGACATCCTGGAGATACTGATCTCAGGGAGGTTTGCTCCAAAAACCGCTCTTACCAGTGAGGGTGCAACCTAATGAGAAGAGAGAAAGAAAAAGGAATAGAGGAAAAAAAGTCCGGTTTTCAGCAGCAAAGTTTTCATGTGACAATAATTATCATCATATTTCTCTGTTGAGAACCTCTCTTAATTAAAAAACCCCAACAAATCACAACTAAAATACTAAGAAAAATCACCAAAACCCTAAGAAAATGGAAGACAGAAAAGCCCGAACCCTAAAAAACCCCCCTAAACCTTCAGAAATACCCAAACCCCTCTGAAACAAAGGTCCTGAGGTCAGAATTTGTGGTACAGGGATGAAGTGCTGCCTGCCATGGAGCAGCCGCTTCCTCCTGGCCCCCCCAGCTGGGAGAAACCCCCGAAACCCCTCCCATTCCCCATGGGAATGACCTGGGGTCCTTCACCCCAGCCAGGCAATGGCACTGACAAAAAACAACTCTTCTGCCGAGCACGGCTTTCCATGAGAGACATCATTTTTTCCTTCCTGACCAGAGAATGTGAAAGTTCTCCAGAAATGGCAAAGCCAGTTTTTCCAGGCTTTTATTATTTTTTTTTTTTTAATCTCTCAAACAAAGCCTTATCTATTCCAGCAGAGCAGCTCTGCATTCCCCCCCTGCTGCAGCCTCGCCGGGGCCGTGCCCTGGGCACCTTCGCTGCTGGCTCGGCTCAGCCTCGCGTGTGCTGCCCATCCCAGCTGGGCTCTGGCCAATTCCTGCCCTTCTCCCTCCCCAGCTCTGCTCCATGCTCCAGCCATCCCCCCCAGCCTGCTTTTTGGCCCTGGCTTCCCTTTGTCTTACGCTGCCAGCAGCTCTGCTCCAAAGCCTGGATGCATCCACGGCTCTTCCCGGCAGCCTCCCAGAAGAGCCACATCCCATCAGCCCCATCCACGCACTTTTCCTGGGACAGCCAAGGCTTCCTGACTGCTTTGCCCATCCATTGGTGCTTCTGCACAGCATCATGGAATGGGTTGGCTTGGAAGGGAGCTTCAAGTTCATCTAATTCCACCCCTGCCATGGGCAGGGACACCTTCCACTGTCCCAGGCTGCTCCAAGCCCCGTCCAGCCTGGCCTTGGGCACTGCCAGGGATCCAGGGGCAGCCACAGCTGCTCTGGGCACCCTGTGCCAGGGCCTGCCCACCCTCCCAGGGAACAATTCCTTCCCAATATCCCATCCATCCCTGCCCTCTGCCAGTGGGAAGCCTTTCCCCTTGTCCTGGCGCTCCAGCATCTTTCCCCTCGCAGCAGACGAAGGGCACAGGGAAGCCAAACTCCTCCAGCCCCTGGCACGGAGATTCCAGCCAGGCTTCAGCATTCCCTGTTTGATATCCAGCTGGATGCAGGGACCATGCTGCTCCTCTGGTTTATCCACACAGACGCAGCTGTGGAGGGGACAGGCGGGTGATGAACAGGGCTGACGTTCTCCCGTCAGGGATGTCCAAGCTGGTTGATGAAGTGGCACCAAAGCGACAAGAACGGAGAAATAAACACAGAAATAAGAGAGATCTTACGTGAGAGGTTCCCATCCTCTCTTCTTTCTCTCTTTATTCCTGCACACCTGTTATCCCTGCATTCCCAGCAGCCGTGGGGTGAGCGGAGCACACACCACGCTCCCCGCTCAGGGCAGCATGGGGTGCACAGGAGCAGCTCCCTGACGCTGCAGGTTTGAGATGCAGCTCCCATGGGAGCTTTTATGAGTGTTCCCTGTCCCACAGCCTCAGCTGGTGACTCTCTCACATAAACCACAGAGGTGGAGAGAGCAAACAGCTTCTCTGGTGCGTCAGGAGGGCCGAGCCATGCCCACATCACATCCCAGCATGTCCTTGCTTGCTCCGAGCGAGGCTGCGTTTCTTTTCCCTGGTCACCCAGATACTGCACGTGGGAGCAGCAGTTTCTGGGTTACCAGGCAAACCAACACAGGGAATTCCATTCTCTGCCCTCCCATTCCCCCAGCCCCTCACCTGCTCCCAGTCCCTGCAGTGATGGAGAAGGGATGTCACTGTCCCTGGGTGCCACGGGCCTGGAGGGTGGCTCCGCTCTGGCCCTGGGTTCCCGGAGTCACGGAGAGGGCGGGAGGTGGGCAGGGATGTCCAGGGGCAGCACCCCCGGCTGGGGAAGGGGCTGGCAGGGCACAGGTGATGACAGGGATGAGGAGAGCTTGTGGCTCCAGCCTCGGAGAAGGGGATGAGGGGCTCCTCCTTGCCCGGACACGTCCCCATCCCACCCTGGCCCAGCACAGACGGTACCTGAGGGAGAGGGCCAGGGCCGGGGTGTGGCACTCGCTGCTCCCAGCACCTGAGATCAGTTCTGCTGATGCAAAGTGAGCACAAAGGCTGGGCCGAGGCTCCAGGCTCAGCTCTGCCAGACCAGGTCGGCAGCAACAGCTCGGGAAGCCGTGGCTGAACCACAGCCACGGATCCAAAAAATCCCTGGCTTAGCTTTACTTCCTCCCTACAATTTAGAGGTTTCAGTGAAAACCAGAACTAGACTTCTAGAACCCCAGAACCCCAGACTTCTTCTGGGTTTTGGGATGGTTTTCCCATCCAAGCTGTAGATCCACTGAAACCCTGAAGATCCATCCTTGGACTTGCTGGAGTCACTGAGACCAAGGCAGGGCACAAGGAGAGAAGCCAGCAAGAGCTTCCAGCTCTTCCCCAGCTCGGTGCCAGTCCAGCTCCCGCCTCTCACAGCGAAGCATCCCAAGCTCCCACCTGGATAATGAGCCTCTCCCACCCTCCGAGCTCAGGTGGCCTCCAGGTCACGGGTGGGAGGTGAGGAAGGCTCCTTGGTGGCCGCAAGCTCTGCCAGGATGCAGGAGATGCCAGCTCTGAGCAACCATCGCCCAAAGACACCCAAACACGTGCAGCACGTTTCAGTCCCCCCCTCCAAACCACTGATTCCATCTGACGTTTGCCCTGGTTTCTGTGGGACGATGAAGGTTGGAAGAAACCCCAACGTGGATTTTGAGGAGCTGCTTCCACCGCTGGAGCAGGACCCGGCCAGCCACATCCCATCTCCCAGTGCACCCTGCACCCTCCGGCCGTGATTACTGAACACAGAATGAGAATCATCCTTGGAATTATTGCAACCACGACTCCCAGCGACCCCTTCCGTGGCTCCTCTGCCCAGGAACGCCCACTGGGTTCATTGCTGCTGGTGCAGGAGGTGCCAGGCAGGCAGCAGGCACAGTGACGGGCACGAACCTCCGAGTACCATCCTGATGATGCAGCTTCTATAAAAAGAAAAAAATCAGTGTAAACCATGCCCATACCGGAACTTCCCAGGGAAGTGTGAACTTTCCTGGAGCTGCTGGATGCCACAAGGCTCCTGCAGCCTGGGGCAGGTTTGAGGTAGGGAGGAACAAGCCCAGAGCTCGGATTTGGTTTCTTCTGCTGCACTGAAGCGACAGCACAGGGGGCAGGCAGGAACAGGTCCTGAAACTCAGCACCAGAGTCCCGGGGGAGCTGCAGCTCCAATCCCGGGGTCAGTTCTGGGCCCTCACAACACTGAGGGGCTGGAGCATGTCCAGAGAAGGGAACAGAGCTGGGAAGGGGCTGGAGCAGCAGGAGTGGCTGAGGGAGCTGGGAAAGGGGCTCAGCCTGGAGAAAAGGAGGCTCAGGGTGGCCCTTGTGGCTCTGCACAGCTCCCTGACAGGAGGGGGCAGCCGGGGGGGTCGGGCTCTGCTCCCAGGGAACAGGGACAGGAGGAGAGGGAACGGCCTCAAGTTGTGCCAGGGGAGGTTTAGGTTGGATATTGGGAAAATTCCTTCACTGAAAGGGTGGTCAGGCACTGGCACAGCTGCCCAGGGCAGTGCTGGGGTCACCATCCCTGCAAGGATTCAAAAGCCGTGTGGATGTGGCACTTGGGGATGTGGGTCAGTGGTGGCCTTGGCGGTGCTGGTTGGACTCGATGTACTCAGAGAGCTTTTCCAACCTTTACAATTCCATGGCTCCACCTGGGGCTGCAGGAACTCTCTGTGCCACGAGCCAGCACTGCTGGGATGCTGGTGCTCCCCCAGCCAGCCCTGCTGTCCCCAGCCAGCCCCGCTCCTCCTCTCCCAGCTGCTCCAGCAGCAGGTGACACTTCCAAGTGCCGTATAAAGATTAATTCTGCCACCACATAACGAGGTCATTAAGGCTCATATTAAGGTGGTTGGGACTGGACTGAGCCAGCCCTTGGTCTAAGCCCAGATGGCAAAGCAGCACAGCTGGGACACCCCAGCCTTGCCAGCAGCCTCAGCTCCCTCCGGCTGCAGGGATTTGGGGAGCACACCCTGCTCCTGCCTCTGGTCAGGGCTGGGAGAGCTGCGGGCAGTGCCTGGCCCGCGGCCCCTGGAGCTGGCCCTGGCACGCTGCAGCCTCTCCTTGCAGCCAAAGTGACAGCAAGGAGATGAAATGTTTAAAATAACCCCAGCAATGCAGAAGCTGCGTCACGGGTTGTTCTGCCTCTGCTCCAGCTCCGCCGTCCCTGCGCTCGGGTGGGAATATTTGGGCTGGCCCTGCACCCTGCCAGCCTGGCCAGCGCCAGCCTGGGAGCAAAACCAGTGCCCAGCACGGCAGAAAGCACTGGAAGAGATGCAACGCGTGCGATCCCATCCCTGTCCTGGGATTAAAGTGGGAATAACTCCTTGCAGAGAAGGAAGCCCTGAGCACGGCACAGAGGGGCAGAGCAGGGCTGCAGGCAGCGGCTGCCCACGGGCAACAGCCTCAAACGGGCCACCTGCCCTGTGGGCATGGGGGGCCAGGCCCTCCCTGCTGCTCCAGCTCCTCTATTTCCACACTGGACCCCCGTTCTCAGGCCCGGGGTGGGATTGTTGGGGTGTCTGTGCAGGGCCAGGAGTTGATGATCCTTGTGAGCCCCTTCCAGCTGCGGATATTCTGTGATTCTCTCCCCGTCCCTGCAAACAGCTCTTTTCTGTCTTGCTCCGCAGCCGAGGGAGGCTCGGGCATCACTCCCATTTCCACCCGTGGGAGGTACCGCGTCCCTCACCCCCCACCCCGTCCTGGCCCAGTGGCCGAGTATTTTGGAAAGTGTTGGGAAGGCAGCAGTGAGTCACACACAGCTGCAGTGCCTGGCAGGCTCGGCTGGCCCCCGGCCACCCCCGGGGTCACGGCACCCCGCGGGCACCCCCGGGAGCTGTGGCCGGCTTTGCGGGGTGACGAGCCCCCCTTTCTCTCCCCAGCATCTCCAGCAAAGAGCTGACCGAGCTCATCGAGCGCCTGCAGAAAAATGCTGACCAGGTGGAGAAAAACATCGTGGAGACCGACTCCCGAATGCAGAATGTAAGCGAGGCACGGTCCCGCACCCACAGGCTCCCCCCCGCAGCCCCGGCTCCCCTCTGCCTCCTGCCCCAGCCCTTCGCACTTCCCGGGTGTCCCCTCCTCTCCTATGGCACGTGTGGGTGGCTGCCCAGCCCTGCACGGTGATGATCTGCAAGGTGGGATGTCGGGGTCCCCCCGCTCGTGGGAAGAGGGTGGGAGGGTGTAACAGGCAACGGGGCCCCAAAATTCCTCCCTAGCCAGGGGGGTAGTACTGTGCAGAGTGGGGATGTGCGCCCCAGCAGGGAGCTGGGATGGAGGAGGCGAGGTCTGAACCATCCTCCTCTTCCCAAAGGATGCATCCCAGGGTGATGCAGCTCCCCAGCCCTTCCTCAGCAGGCCAGGTTGGACGGGACTTGGAGCAGCCTCAGCGAGTGGAAGGTGTCCCTGCCCATGGCAAGGGAGTTGGAGCCGGATGGTCTTTAAGGTCCCTTCCAACCCAAACCATTCCACGATCCTGTGACAGGAGAGGGGAAAGTAAAATACATTCCAGGGGGACGGGAGACAGCAGAGCTCCTGCCCATCTCCAGTGCCAAGGGACAGCGGGGTGGGACGACCTCTCGGACACCACTTGCGTGACCCTTGCTCCTGTCCCCTCGGCGCAGGACCTGCACAAGATCAAGGCGTGCCAGCTGGCGCAGTACAAGGAGCTGACGGCACAGAAGCTCTCCGAGTCCGACAAGCTGCTCTACGTGCTGGACGGGGACGCGGCCGTGGCCCGGCACATGAAGCACCCCCAGGGGGACATGATCACAGAAGAGTGAGTGCTGGGAGGGACACCTGGACGAGGAGGAGGCCTCTCCAGGGGCTCTGCTCAGCTGCTGCCTGCAGTGGGGGGGTCACCACGGGCTCGTCTGCACCCCAACTCCCATTCGGGTGTGTGACCCCCACCATCCTGGGCACACGGAGTGTGAGATGGTGGCAGCGTGGCAGGGTGGCACCTGCCCGCTGTGCCCCACGCTCTGCCCCAGGTCCTGCCCTGAGCTCGCAGCCGCGGGAGCAGCCCCCGGCAGAGGACAGAGCGCAGGAACCTCTGCCCTCTCCCTGCCCAGCCGCTGCACAGCCCAGCTGCTGCCAGCCCGCCTGGGCTCTCCCCTAAGGACAGCTCACCATCCAGGGGGGCCTGGCAGAGGATCACCCACACCCACCAATGCTAATGCCAGCCCATGCCCATGTCCTGCACCCCACCCTCACCTTTCCCTTCCTGCAGCATCCGGCAGCTGAAGGAGCGAGTGGCAAACCTGCGTGTGAAACACGACCAGATCTACAACTTCCCCCTGCAGCACATCGAGCCCCAGGTCAACTGGTCAACAGTGATCGAGGAGAAACAGGTACCAAGGGGCCACCAGTGTCACTGCCTGGCCAGTGGCACCAGCTGGGCAGGACGTCCTGCAGCTCCTGTAGAGAAACTGGGTCTTGGAAAACTTCTGGGCAGCTCCATACTGGGAGCAGCAAAGAGCTGGGTGGCAGGGGAGGGGCAGAGGTGACGGGACAAGGCCGGGGGCCGTGGCACCAGGAGTCAGTGCTCGAGGTGGCACCGGTCCTGGCCTCAGTGTCCCCAGTCACCGTCGCTTTAGGCTCTGCTCCACGGCCCTTACTTTTATTTTATCCCACTCCCTGCACTCTTCCAGCCAGAGAAGGGTTAAACCCCCCAAACTGGTTTTCCCATGGCTGCCCTCCAGCACAGCCGATTTCACCCACACGCTCCTGGGGCACCCATCCACTGCAGACCCCGGAGCCCATCCAAGCCCAGCTCCACGGCCACCTCCAGGAGGAGTTTCCCAGGTCTCGGCAGCCTCCCCCCACTCCCCCAGCGCTAACCCCAGCTCCTGTGCACCCCAGGACGCGTTGAGCAGCAAAGGCTTTGGGACTGACCTGCCGCTGGTCAACAGCCAAGTAGAAGAGCACAACATCTTCCACAACGAGGTCATGGCTATCGGGCCGCACATCGTCAAGGAAGGCAGCAAGGTCAGCTCTCCTGCCCCTCTCCTGCTGCCCTGCAGGGTCAGCCCTGCCCCGAGCCGTGGATAAAGGGGCGTCCCACCATCCAGGGTGCTGCAGCCCCGAGCAGGTTTGGGTGGGTGCCCAGATCCTCTCCCAACCTCCGAGCTCAGCATCGCACACCAGCTCTGGCTTTACAACGAGGCGAATCCCATAAACCCACATCTCCTTCCAGCCTAAACCCACATCCCCCTGCACCCTCGAGCCCTTGTCAGACCACCGCTCTCCAGACACTGCTCCTAACTCTTGCCTTGCTTCTCCTCCAGGAAAACATGAGCGACTTCCAAGCCAAATACCAGAAGCTGCTGGTAAGAGCCTCTGGGATCCTGGGGAAGAACCCTCCTGGAGGGGTCCCTTGTTGGGGTGGCCGGGCACCCCTGGGGGACGCACAGAGAGGAGCTTTGGGCTGAGCTGTCCCTGTGCCCCCCGCAGGCCGGCTCCCAGCAGCGGCAGCAGGACCTGAACTCGCTGCAGGACTACATGCAGCGCTGCACCAACAAGCTCTACTGGCTGGATCAGCAGGCCAAGGACAGGACCCATTACGACTGGAGCGACCACAACCTGGACTACCCCAGCCGGCGCCGCCAGTACGAGGTCCGTGCGCTCCCGGCAGCCTGGCCCCGCTCCGGCTGGTGCCGGGCAAAAGGGAGCTGGGCACGGGGCCAGGGGAGCTGGATGGGGGCAGGAAATGTTCTTTCCCCTGTGCCTCAGTCTCCCCCAGCCCATCACGAAGGGCTTTGAGATGTCCAGGTGATAGTACAGGGGTAGTGAGGTTAGTCCTTACCTCTGCCAAAGATAACGCGATGGGGAGGCGTGACGGCTCCCTCGCCCTCCTGTCCCTTATCTCTGCGCTGGCTTGGCAGGAGTTGCATCTTTAGCAACATCTGCAAGGGAAGGAAAAGTGAAAGCTGCGGTGGGGGAACATCACACTTTGCTTGTGGAGCTGCTGAGCCCCAGACTGCAGCCAGGCTCCCCTCCCTTTGCGTGGGGATCAATATCTCGCCTCTCCCCACCCAGAACTTCATCCACCGGAAGCTGGAGGAGAAGGAGGAGGCCATCAACAAGCTGCACGCCGATGGGGATCAGCTGCTGGCCCAGAACCACCCCGGGAAGAACGCCATCGAGGTGAGCACCAGGGATGGGTCCCAGCTCCCCACCCACCCTGCAGCACAGGGGACTCGCCCGGCCCTTCTCCAGAGTGGGACCCGCTGCCAACACCACTCGTGACTTCAGTTCCTGAGATGCCAAGGGGGAAAAAGCCTCCTTCACCTGCAGATGTGTAAACACCACTGGAGGAGTTGAAGATAAACCTAAGGGGCTCTTCCCATCTTCCTCGTTCCTGTGGCAATTACCCTGTGCCCACCTAGAGAGGATAAATTACGGTGGAACCCTTCCCTGTTTGGTGGGAGGATGGCCACAAGGATTTGCCACCTCCACACAGCTGGGATCATCCCAGCCTTGGGTATTCCCATCCTAGATTCCCCCTGAGAGCATCTGGGTGGCTCCAGAGGCATCCTGCTCACTCAGGATGGCAACTGGGACTTCCTGGCGGGCAGTTCAGGCTTCCCTCTGCCACGGGGGTCCCGCTGATGTCCCCCTCCCTCCCCTGCGTTGCAGGCTCACATCGAGGCCGTGCACGCCGACTGGAAGGAGTACCTGAACCTGCTGATCTGCGAGGAGAGCCACCTGAAGTTCATGGAGGACTTCCACAAGGTACCACGTCCCTGGGGGCAGCGAGCTGTTGGTGCTGGGTTGCAGGAGATCCTAGAATACAAAAATTCCTGCTATTCTGGAAATCGGGTAGAAGAGATGGAGTGCTCTAAACCCAGGATTGGAGTGCTCTAAACCCAGGATTGGAGTGCTCTAAACCCAGGATTTTTAAGGCCAGGAGAGCACTTTGAGCTGATAGGACACAAGTCACAACTGCTCAGGCACCAAAGGTCAGTGATTGCTTGGCCATGACTTGCAGAAAGCTTCTGCACCAGCACCGAGTTTCGTGAGCCACAGTCGGTGTCAGTATCCTTGTCCCCAGGACGGCAGAGATCCCTCAGCCCCAAACACGGCATGGGGAGGCCTTGCATGCTCCACTGGGAAGCAGAACAGGTCCATGTAGGAAATCACAGCTGCCACCAGCAGAGCTGCCCGCCGGGGAGCCCGGCACAGGGGCTGAGTGTCCCAGCGGAGCGGGGCAGACAGATGTCTGCTGGATAAATGGCATCCGACAGCCAGGGAGGCTCTGCAGGGAGCAGGTCGGGCTGGATTCCTCTCCCACAGCCTGGGCGTGTTCACCGCCCGATGAGTCTCTTGCCAAAGCTGAGCTGTGGTGCCCAGCCCAGGCAGTGCCTTTCGTGGGGACCTGCCAGAACAGCTGCCCCAGGGGATGGTTTGTGTGTGGAAGGGCTTGGCTCTCCCTTCGCCTGGCGCTGGCAGTGGAGGCACCACACACCACGGTGATGCTGTCCCAGTGAAACCCAGCTGAGGGCAGGGAAAGGTGGGACTTAACAACTCTGCACAGAATAAGCTGCTCCCGGTTGTTGTTTCCTTCAATCTGATGTCCTGAGCAAGGGAAATAGTGATCCCTCACCTTTCTCCACAGATTCTGGGTGCCCAGATGCCCAGGTGCACCATCTCCTGGTGGCTGTGTAAAGACCATGGAGGGTCTGCTCCATGTTTCAGCAGGACCCTCTCTCACAAGAGACTTTCCCTCTCTGCAGTTTCAGAAGGACGCTAAGGATGCTCAGGAGCTTTTGAAGAAGGTGGATACAGACCTGGACCAAAAGTTCAGCCCGGAGTTCAAGGACAGATACCAGCTGGAGTCTCTCCTCCGGGAGCTGGATGTGAGTGTCTGCAGGCAGGACTGCAGGGGGGGCAGCAGCGGGAACCGCTGTCCCCATGGCACTGGCAGAGGGACGTCCCCGCCCGTGTGGGCACCTGGCCCAGCTTTCTCCATGGGGAAGAGCAGGGCCGTGCTGCTGCTTCCCCGTGCCCGGCTCTTCCTTCCCCCCTGGCTAGAGATCGCCTCTCCCCTAGCAACGTAATTGCTCACTGGGCTGGTTTTTATTTGTTCTCTCATTGAGTTAGCGCTCGTTAAGGGTGGGAGCATAATTAGACCTGCTGCCAGAGGAGGTTGTGGAACTCGCTGTGCTGCAGTGAGCTGGGCTGGAGATCGCCCACTTGGAATGGGCTGTGCTGAGCGCGAGCCCGAGCCTAAGCCTAAATCCAAGCCCAAGCCCAAGCATGCTGCAGCAGGCCCAGCTGATGCAGGTGTCCCGGGACAGCTGATAGCTCTTCCCAAGAGCTGTCCCCTCTCCTCCTGCGTGCTCCATCCCACTCAGCATCTCGGGATCTCCACCTTCAGGGGTAGAAAACAGAGCAGCTGCCAGAGAGCCTTGTGACAGGGCCGGACTCAGAGCTGGGAGTGGGGCTGTCCACCGACACACAGCCACGCAGGTGTGGGCCACGCACCAGGGAACCCTGTCACTGCCCGCTGGCCTGGCAACCCCTGGGCACAGTCCCAGTCCTCAGCCTGGCTGCAGAAGGAGGCAGGAGAGTGCAGGAGCACCCGGAGCGGGGACACGGGGCTGCAGGAGGTGCCTTCAGTAGCACGAGCACAGGAGAAGCCGCGGTCTCTCCCGGCTGCGTGGGAACGAGCTCCTCGCTGGCTGCGGGAGCCCAGGAGTTCGTTCTACCCCCGTTTTCCTACTGGTTCTTGTTGTTGCCCCGTGCCAGGACCAGGAGAAGGCGTTGGACAAGTACGAGGCCGTGGTGAAGTCGCTGCAGGAGCGCAGCCAGCAGGTGCTGCCCCTGCGGTACCGCCGCGAGCCGCCGCCGCAGCCCGTCCCCGTGGAGGCTCTCTGCGAGTACGAGGGCGAGCAGGTAGCGCATCCCCGTCCCGGGGGCGAGCAGGTAGCGCATCCCTGTCCCGGGGGCTCCCCGTCCCGGGGGCGAGCAGACGGGTGCGGCCGCGATCGTCCTCTCAGCGGGCACGGGAGTGGAAGTGGCACCGCGGGGAGGAGCAGGCTTCCGAGCCGTGGAGGCTCCCGCGGGGGGAACAAGGCAAAGGTCGCCCTCGCCCCAGTGGGAAGAGCAGGTTTTGCAGCGGAGGAGCAGGAGGGGTCTGGGGGAAACGCGGCCTCCCTGCCTCTCACACACCCTCGGGACGTTGCGACAGCGCAGCTCTGTCACGTTCCCACGCTCCCCGTGCTGATGTCCCGGCGTGTTCCCGGCCAAAGGGACACCGCCCCGCCACCGGCCATTCCCAGGCCACGGCCCCGCATCGCCACCACCACCGTGTCCGTCTGTGCAGGGCTGAATCGCTGGCCACAGGGATGGGACACTGGAGCCGGCAGCCACCACGGGAGTGGCAGGGGTGGGACAGGAGCCAGCAGCTCCAGCTGACTCAGCCGCCGGCTTCTCCGAAAAGGAAAGCCGGAGCACAGCCCCGGAGACGCCTCCTCCTCTCTGCCCGAGTGGGAATTCGCTCGCCGCGGCTGTCGCAAGAGGCACGGCTCGGTGCCTGGAGGCTGCGGGCAGGGAGGAGCAGGCACACGAGTTTCTGGCACGGGGCAGACTCTCGGAGAAGCCGGGAGAAGGGATCGGGGGTGTGCCGGTGCTGCCTCCCCGCCGGTCCTGCCGTGCTGCTGTGACCGGTTCCTGTCCCCCAGGGCCAGATCAGCCGCGGAGCCCACTACACCCTGCAGAGGAACAGCGGCGACGTTTGGGAAGTGGCCGACAGCGCAGGAGACACCATCAGCGCCCCCGGGGTCTGCTTCATGATCCCCCCGCCCGACCCCGAAGCGATAGCCCTGGCAGACCAGTACGTGCCCCCAGCCTTAGGCAGGACCATCCCACTGCTCCTCCGGCCTTTGCCTTCCCCGGCCCCAGGCCCTGCCTCCAGCGCTGCAGCCCCGTCTGGCGCCCCAGGGCTCCTGCCCCGATTCCCACAGCGAAGCCCTGCCTTCTGGAAGCCTCAGGCTTCCTCCAGAAGGGATTCCCGCCCCTTCCTGCTTACCCACGAGATCCCACCTGGCAAAGGGGGACCGGCTCAGAGCCACTCAGGTCCCCCCTTGCTCTGGGGGACCATTGTGGCAGGGGGAGCTGCCCACCCCTCCCTCAGCAGGCACGTACCTGCCTGGCTGCGTCTCCCCTGTTCTAATGAAGACACTGCTCTACCCCAGTGTGGGCTGAAGGTGCTTTCTCCCCCACCTGCTTCATGGCTGCCTCGAGGGAGCAGCCCCCACAACCCCTCCAGAGCTGGAGCTCCTTCCTGGAGCAGCGCCGGGATGGTGACGGGGTGATGGAGAGGCTGAGGGCCTGACTGACCTCCTGCTGTCCTGTTTTGCAGAATTGCCAAGCACTACGTGACCGTGAAGGAGAAGACCAACAACTGCAAGAACGTCCTCCAGCAGCGCTATGAGGGGCTGAAGGCAGACAGCATCGGAGGTGTGGGGTGGGAGGGCAGCCTGGGGCACAGAAAGGCTTGAGCATAGGTGGTGGAGCATCCTATGGAGATGTCCCCATCTCCTGAGGGTCCTGGGGACACCAGTGCTGGATGGGTGCAGGGGCAGAGCACGCCGGGCTCGGGGAGTGCGGCGGGATGAGGGTTTGACACTCACCAGTGGGACTGAGCCCACACCCAGCTTCCAGCCAGCTTTAATCTGGTCTCCTCTTGTTTTCCAGATGCTGCATCAGTTCGGGGACGCCAGCTCCTGGCAGGGCTGGAGAAAGTCAACAGTGACCTGGACAAGCAGGAGAAAGCGATCACAGCAAACCTCCGGCCGCCGCTGGAGCAGAGCCGGGCAGTGCAGGACAGCACCGAGCGCTCCAAGGACCTCAAGGCAGGGGCTGTGGAGCTGAGGGATGGTGCCTTACAGGGACCGTGCTCCCAAAGGGTCTCCAGCGTGGTTCTCAATAACCAGGGGTGCCTTAAGTGCTCCCTGAGCCCAGGAAATGGGGGATGGAGTG
This sequence comes from Rhagologus leucostigma, assembly GCA_013397725.1. Lineage (NCBI taxonomy): Eukaryota > Metazoa > Chordata > Aves > Passeriformes > Rhagologus > Rhagologus leucostigma. The sequence continues at coordinate 41,517 of VZTD01005359.1, read as the reverse complement.
ATGCTCACAGCTGCCTCCAGTAGAGATGGGGAGCAGCCCTATGAGCAGCCTCAGAAGCCCGAAACCTTTGCCCTGCTTCTGGCCCCGCTCAGTTGAAAGGGAAAAAGGTGCTGGCTGCAGGTGGCGGCTGTGAGGATGAGAGGGGAGCCCTGAGGTTTTGATCCTGCCCATAATCTGAGCACAGCGGGGACGTTACCTTTGCCACCACTCCCACCAGCTCAGAGAGGAACAGGAAAACCCTTGTGGTCCGAGGCAGTTTCTCCTTGTGGACCTGCTCCTCCAGGCTCCAGTGCCAGCAGCATCCAGATCCTTTCCTTTCCTTCAGACCCCTAATTAAGCCAGGCTCCGTGCCACAAACCTGCCTTGGTTTAGGAGGAAGTTCAGGTCCTGGTTACAGCACTTGCCCAGGGCTGTGTCAGAATCCAGGTGCCACCACAAGTGAAAGCAAATTGCCCCAACTGCCTGCAGCGCTTTGATGTCCAGGCAAGGATTCATCCGTCAGAGCCCGACGGCCCAGATGAATCCAGCATGTCCCCGACAGAGCTAGAGCTGCTGGGAACCACTCCCCAGCTGGAGTTTCCTTGCTAAGGAGAGACAGGTCAAAAGAAAGTCAGCCAAAAATATCCTTCCGTGCCCTGCAGGGCTGAAAGGCACCTTCCACCCAACACAAATCCTCAGCCCTGGCCTCCTTCCTCACCCTGGACATCCAAGTGTGGCTCCTTTGTAGCCACCAGGTCCCGGCTCAGCTGCTCTAAAGGCTTTGTTCCTCCTGCAGAACATCACCAACGAGGTCCGTCGGATTGAGCCTGAGAAAACGAGGAAGATCCAGGAGTGCGAGGCCTTCATCGAATCCGTGCCCAACACGGGCAGCGCGACCCTGGTGAGGAACAAGGTGGACAACACCAACAAGAAGTACGAGCGCGTGGTGCAGCTGCTCAGCGCTGCCCAGGAGAAGTAAGTAATGGCTTAAATCCTGGCCTGAGCCCGGCCTAACTCAGGATCCTGCAGGAGGAGGGTGCAGGTGTGCTTAAACACCTTCCTCTCGTGTCCCTACAGAGTTGAGGTGGCCACAAACCTGGAGAGGAGCCTCCAGCAAGGCCGAGACCTGCTGTCAACCTATGAGAACAAGCTGGTCATAGATGACACGGTACCGGAGGACTTGAAGGTGGTGGACAGGAAGAAGGAAGAGCTGCTGGTGAGTTTCCTGCTCTGTTCACATGCTGCACATGCAAAACCACTTTCCACAAGCTGTGGTGACTCCGACTAACTCACAAGCTTGGTTCTGTTGGTGACAGGATGGCCTCCCCCAGCTGGGGGTGAGAGCTCACCTTGACTGCAGTGATCCCTATCTGCTTCAAACACAAACACCTCCCATCCCCAAATCAAATCAAATCAAATCAATCAAATTCCACTTGAAGTCCTGTGATTTGACAAAAGGACTAATACAGACTGATTCCTTCTCTACCCTGCCCTTGTGAGATGCTCCCACAGCAGTGCTGTGTCCAGGTCTGGAGTCCTCAGCACAAGAAAGAGATGGACCTGTTGGAGCAGGTCCAGGGAAGATGCTCCAAGGGCTGGAGCCCCTCTGCTCTGGAGCCAGGCGGGGAGAGCTGGGGGTGCTCACCTGGAGAAGAGAAGGCTCCAGGGACACCTCAGAGCCCCTTGCAGGGCCTAAAGGAGGCTTATAAAAAAGAGGGAGAGAGACATTTTACACAGGCAGATACTGACACAACAAGGGGAATGGTTTTAAACTAAAAGAGAAAAGATTTAAATGAGATATTAGGAAGAAATTCTGCTCTGTGAGGTTGATGAGGCCCTGGCACAGGGTGCCCAGAGCAGCTGTGGCTGCCCCTGGATCCCTGGCAGTGTCCAAGGCCAGGCTGGACGGGGCTTGGAGCAGCCTGGGATAGTGGGAGGTGTCCCTGCCCATGGCAGGGGGTGGAATGGGATGGGCTTTAAGCTTTTTCCAAACTGAAACCTCCTGTGATTCTTAGAGAAGAGAAGGATAAAACGGTCTGGGAAATGCAACACGGTGGCCTGATACTGCAAAGATGGACCTGGCAGGGCTTTGAGAACAGTTATTGCTAGGAAAAACTACCCAAACTGGCAATTCTTCTGCTATAGAAAGACCAAGAACTGGCTAGGCCAGAATTTTCTGTCTTCTTCAGCTTTTCCATGAAGTCCCAGATTCAGTCTAACACAGAAGAGCTTTCACTGCTCCTTCCAGAGTTGCTGCACTGGCAGGAACAGGATCTAAGCCTTGCATGAGGAGCAGCAGCTATTTTGCACATCGTACGGTTACTTTTAAAGGTTAGCAGGTCGAGGAGGGAGGAAGAGGTGGCTTTTCTCCCGGTCAGGTTTACCAGGTGGTTCTGCTTACCGTGCAAGCCTTGAACTTGGTTTTTTCCACAACTGGTGGCACTGCTGCAGCTCAGCCCTGCAGCTCCAGTGCAGTTGCTGGAGTTGATGTGGGTGACAACAGCGACAAGAGCCTGGCTTGCGTGAAACCCCAGAGAATCCCCGTTTCCTGCTTTTTTTCCACAGGCCATGGGCACCGAGCTCCAGTCCAAGAAGTTCCTGCTGAGTGAAGCTGAGCAGAACCTGCAGAGGACCAAGACGTGCTCCAACACCCTGGCCAGCAAGTTCCAGGAGCACTGCCCCGACATCGAGCGCCAGGAGGCAGAGCTCTACAAGCTCAACCAGCGCTTCAACAACCTCAGCAAGCAGATCGACCACAGGTGAGACTGCGGGGCAGGATCAGCCTGGAGAGACTGGATATTGGCTGTGGAGTTGGAACCACGCTGAGATTGGAGGAGGCACACCACCATCCTGGGAAGGATGCGTTTCAGAAGGGCTTCCAGGGAGGTCTGAGGAGGAAGAGGGAGAGGTTGCTGGCGTGCACTGGCTGGGTAGAGCTGGGAAAACTTTAGGATTAAGTTCTCTTGCAACAGCAGTACCAAGAGAACAACTCTGGCTGAAATCCATGTCTTTAGGGAGCAGGGGAAGCGGGATGGGTTAAGAGGTGCCTGCAGCAGGCACAGTGACAGCACTGAAGCTGAGCTGATTTCCCCCACAGAACGCAGACCCTGCAGAAAGCTAAAAGTGCTTACTCCAACTACCGCACCAACTACGACAAGGTGAACCAGTTCCTGTGCAACATCCCCAACTACGAGCCCCAGGAGACGGACAACATCCAGCAAGTGGAGATGAAGCTGAAGAGCCAAGCGGTAACTCCCAGAGCAGCCCGGGCTCCAGAGGGAGAGGAGAGGGAACAGTGCTAAAAGGAACAGAACTTAGATAGCTCCTGAACATCAAATAGAAAAATTAAAATATTAGATTTATTCTTGAGCTCTAAGGTCCCGCTGTCTTCCTGTGCCTTGTTTACACACAGCAGGGCTGCTCGAGGAGGCTGGCATTCTCAGGGTTGTGATTTTAGTGGTAACCCCCAAAGAGGCTGAAGGATGCATTTGGGTGTTGTGTTCCCTCTGACCTGTATCTCTGTGCACCCAGGCACTGCTCAGTGACATTGCAAGCAAGGAACAGGAGGTGCAGAAGGTCTCTGCCACAGCTCAGCAGTACCAGCAGGCAGTGAAGGTAAGGACTGAAATTCTGCCTGCGAGAGAACAGAGAAAGAGAGTATTTGTGTTAGAAGGGACCCTAAAGCTCATCTCATTCCCCCCCCCTGCCATGGCAGGGACACCTCCCACTATCCCAGGCTGCTCCAAGCCCCGTCCAGCCTGGCCTTGGGCACTGCCAGGGATCCAGGGGCAGCCACAGCTGCTCTGGGCACCCTGTGCCAGGGCCTCCCCACCCTCCCAGGGAACAATTCCTGCCCAATATCCCATCCAGCCCTGCCCTCTGGCAGTGGGAAGCCATTCCCCCTTGTCCTGTCCCTCCATCCCTTGTCCCCAGTCCCTCTCCAGCTCTCCTGGAGCTCCTTTAGGCCCTGGAAAGGGCTCTGAGGTCTCCCTGGAGCCTTCTCTTCTCCAGGTGAACACCCCCAGCTCTCCCAGCCTGGCTCCAGAGCAGAGGGTGAGGTTTTGTGGCCTTCCCAAAAAACGGGTCAAGGGATGAAGTTGTTAAAGCCAGGGCAGCTTAGGAGGAGCCTGTGCATGAAGGGGACCCAGTAATTTCCAGTTTCCCCTGGGAATATCCTCCCACAGGACTACGAGTTGGAAGCTGAGAAGCTGCGGTCCATCCTGGACCTGGAGAACGGCCGGAATGGCTACACGAGCAAGAAGCCCAGGCTGCAGTCCCCAGCTGCCAAAGTGAAAGAGGAGGTAGGCAAGGGGCAGCCAGAGCAGAGCTAAAGCAGAGGGCAGCTCACGGAGCGCTGGGGGTTTGCAAACACCTCCATTTACTGGGGGGACCTTGGTCCCATGCGGGACCGCAGGGAAGGGCAGAGAATCAGGAGGAAGGGATTTTTCATCATTTTTTTGCACTGGGCTGGCCAGAATGAGGGAGGGAAAATGCTGGATTTAACACTTTTGGAAGGGAAAAAGGAGGAGAAAAGCCAAAAACCTGGAAGTTTTTCCCTTCTCTAGACTTTCAGAGAGATTTCACCACCAAAGATAGAAATACTTACAGCGAGATGAGGCCACAAGCTATTTATTTATGCAGGATCTCTTCTCTACCTGCCCCCAACTCATCCTGCCTATGGAGGCAGGCAGAAGTGTCCACCTGGTTCTCCCTCAGCTTCCTCACCTGGTTCTTCCCGCACCTCTTTTTGCTTGTCTTGAGTAGGAGAACCACAGTATGACCATGAGTGTGTCTGTGCGTGAGAATCCCTCTCCCCACCCCCAAAACTCGGCAGTTCACCGCTGTAGGTTTTCAGAGGAGCACCCAGAGCTACCTGTCTAGGGTGTGTTGTTTCTGGCCTTCTCAAGCTCTTCCCAACACGTTTTCGTCCTGCAGGAAGCTGTTCTGGCAGCCAAATACACGGAAGTGAACGCTGTGAACAAGCAGAGGCTGCAGAACCTGGAGTTCGCCCAGAGCCTCCTGCGGCAGGTGAGTGATCACAGGAGCGAGGTGGGGATGGAGGGACGCACGTGTTGGACCCCAGGACATGTGAGAATGACACACGTGGGGCTCTGCCAATACAAGCTGAACTGGGAACAAGTCTAGCTGGTGTTTTGTCCCCCTAAATCATTAATCAGCAGACCCGTAAATGGGACAGACCACCCCCCACTCCCATTTCCCACTCATCCTAGGAAGCTCCATATTATTTTTAACACTCTTTTTGCCATTCCGTGGCAGAATTAGTGTCCCTTGTGGCTCAAAGCTTTGTTCTAAGAGCAGCAGGCATTGCAGAAAGGATTTCTCAGGCTGGGAACCCACAGAGAAATCTGTTTGCAAATGCTCCCTGCTCGGAGCTTGCCATAGCTCAACTCCCTCCTGTTGTTTTGTTGGAGGCACCGATATCCTGGCCTGGGTCGGGAATGGTGTGGCAGGACCAGGGCAGTGATTGTCCCTCTGTGCTGGCACTGCTGAGGCACCCTGAGGGCTGTGTCCAGGTCTGGGCTCCTCATGACAAGACAGACATTGAGGGGCTGGAGCGTGTCCAGAGAAGGGAACAGAGCTGGGAAGGGGCTGGAGCACCAGGAGAGGCTGAGGGAGCTGGGAAAGGGGCTCAGCCTGGAGAAAAGGAGGCTCAGGGGGGCCCTTCTGGCTCTGCACAACTCCCTGACAGGAGGGGGCAGCCGGGGGGGTCGGGCTCTGCTCCCGGGGAACAGGGACAGGAGGAGAGGGAACGGCCTCGAGCTGTGCCAGGGGAGGTTTAGGTTGGCCACCAGCAGGAATTTCTCCATCGAAAGGGTGGTCAGGCCTTGGAAAGGGCTGCCCAGGGAGGTGGTGGATGTGTTCCACCATTCCTGGAGGTGTCCAAGGAAGGCCTGGACGTGGCACTCAGTGCTCTGGGCTGGGTGACAAGGTGGGGATCAGTCACAGGTTGGACTCTTGATCAACACAGGTTGGAGGTCTTTTCCAACCTCAGTGATTCTGTGATTCTGTGATTCTGTGATGACAAGCACCAAAAGTGTGATTAACTGGATTTTTTTGACTAATTTTTTTTGATCCTTTTTCCAACAACAGCAGCCAGAGATTCAGGTGACACAAGACTTTGCCCAGACCAAAAAGTCTGTAAGGCCTGTGGAAGAAGTCTGGAAGTTGAAGAAAGAGCTCGAGGATGAGACTCAGCGTCGGCAACAGCTCGAAGCGGAGATCAAAGCCATTCAGAACAACATTGTCCACCTGCAAAACCAGAAGCCCCAAGAAACTGTGGTGAAGAAAGAATTGGTGAAGAAGGTGCCTGACCCCCAGCTGGAGGAGAGCTTCCACAGACTGCAGCAAAACCTGGCAGAGGAGCAGCGCAAGAACCAGGTGCTCCAGGATGAGCTGGAGGCTCTTAAAATCCGGCTGCGTGTCCTGGAGCACGAGAAGAGGGAAGGAGGGCAGGAGTACATAGTGAAAGAGGTGCTGAGGATTGAACAAGATAAGGCTCAAGCTGATGAAATCCTAAAGCTCAAAGAGGAACTGGAAGAGCTGAGGAGGCAGGAAGGGACCAGGGAGAGTGAAGTCATCCTCTTACGCCAACAAATTGCTGTGCTGTCCAGCGAGAAGAACAAAGAGCAGGAGAAGGTAACGGAGAAGGAGGTGCTGAAGCTGCAGAACGATCCCCAGCTGGAGATGGAATTCCGGATGTTGCAGGAGACCAAGGAGAGGGAGAGTGCCCTTCGGCAGAAGCACGAGGAAGAGCTCAACTTCCTCCAGGACAAGCTCAAGCGTCTGGAGAAGGAACGAGCCATCGCCGAGGGCAAAATCACCGTCAAGGAGGTGCTGAAGGTGGAGAAGGACTTGGTCATTGAGAGGGAGGTGAACGAGCTCCGGCGCCAGTACGAAGATGAGAAGTCCAAGGGCCGCTCCAACGAGCGGGAAAAGGCTGAGCTGCTCCGGAAGATCCAGCTGCTGGAGGAGGAGAACTCCAAGGTGGTTGTTCAGGAGAAAGTGCGTGAGATTGTGCGCCCAGACCCCAAGGCTGAGAATGAAGTTGCCAACCTTCGCTTGGAGCTGGTAGAGCAGGAGAGGAGGTACCGCGGTGGGGACGAACAGCTGAAGAGCTGCCAGAATGAGCTGGCTGCTCTGAAGAACAGAGGGCCCCTGGTAGAAGTCAAAGAAGTCATTAAGGAGGTCATTAAGTACAAGAATGATCCAGAAACCGAAAAGGAGCTACAGCGACTCCGGGAGGAAATCATAGAGAGGACCGGAGCCATCGAGAGAGCTGACCTGGAGATCTACCAGCTGAAACAAGAGATACAAGCTTTGAAAGAAACCAAACCTCAAGTGCAAATGAAGGAAGTTGTTCAAGAAATCCTCCAGTTTCGGGAAGACCCCAAGACTAGAGAGGAGGTAGAGTCGCTGCGAGTGCAGCTGGCAGACGAACAGATGAAGCACATCGACCTGGAGAGGGAGCGGCTTCTCCAAGAAGAAAAAGTAAGACAGAAGGAGGAAGAACTTTCCCAGGTGAAGGAGAAAGTGGTCCAGCAGGAAGTAGTGAAGTACGAGCAGGATCCTGCCTTGAAAGCTGAGGTGAACTCCTTCTCCCAGAGCATCGAGAGCGAGCTGAAGCAGATCGATGGCCTCCGCGAGGAGCTGCGCAAGCTGCAGAGGAGACGCTCCGAGCTGGAGCGGCAGCTCGAGGAGCTGGAGAAGGAGAGACAGGCCCGCAGGGAGGCCGAGCTGGAGGTGCAGAGGCTCAGGATCCGGCTGAACGAGCTGGAAGAACAGGAAAGAGAAACGACAGAACGAGTGACTGTGAAACAGAAAGTGATCCTTCAGCAAGATCCTCAGCAGGAGAAGGAGCACTCCCTCCTCAAGCTGGAGTTAGAAGAAGAGAAGCACCGCAGACAAGTCCTGCAAACCGAGCTAGAAGCCCTGAGAAAGAAGCTCCTTTCTTTGGAGAAGATGGAGGTCAAGGAGAAAGTGGTCTTTTCAGAGAGTGTCCAGGTGGACAAAGGAGACACGGAGTACGAGATTCAAAAGCTGAAGAGCAACCTGGAGGAAGAAAGTAGGCGCAAGAGGGAGCTGGATGCAGATATCAACCGCCTGGAAACCAGGCTGTCCGAGGTGGAATTCAACAACTCCAAGTCATCAAAGGAGCTAGACTTGTTAAGGGAGGAAAACCACAAGCTACACCTCGAGAAGCAGAACCTGCTGATGGAAACAAGGAGACTGCAGTCAGAGATTGAACTCACCGCAACAGAAGCTCAGGATTTGAGAAACATGACCCACGTGGACAGTGGAATAAACCTGGACTCCAGGTTCCAAGCTTTGGAAAGAGAGTTAGAGGATCTGAAGCAGTTATCCAGAGAAAAAGATGCAGAGATTGAGCAACTCCAGAATCGCCTGAAGACGGTGGCTATCAAGAGGGAGCAAAGAGAGAACCACCTGAGGCGCTCCATCGTGGTCATTGACCCCGACACAGGAAAAGAGATGTCTCCAGAGGAAGCTCACGTGTTCGGCCTCATTGAATGGAGCCTGTTTGTCAAACTGAAGAGCCAGGAATGTGACTGGGAGGAGATCTCAATAAAGGGTCCCAACGGGGAATCGTCTGTGATCCTCGACAGGAAGTCTGGCAGGGAGTTCTCCATCGAGGACGCCCTGAAGAGCGGCAGGCTCACCATGGCCCAGTACGACAGTTACCTCAACAAGGAGATGTCTATCCAGGAGCTGGCAGTCTTGGTGTCTGGAAGCAACTACACAGCACTCGCTCCACTTTAGAAACTCCAAGAGCAGCCAGTCAGAGCTGCAGCACCTTGTAGACACCCAGATCACTGCAAAGCCTCGCCCTCCTTCGCGTCTTCCAAACTGCTACAGCCTCTGCCCCGGCCATGCTACGCAGCCACACCGCTTGCTGTCACACACTGCAGAAAACACCACCAGTAGTGGAAAACATCTGCCAAACCTTCTCCCCCTCTTCCTCCTTGCCTACCAGAAAACAACAGAAAGCCTTAGGACGGTGAAGTGCCTCAAGTCCAAAGACCCGGTAGAACCTGCAGTTTCCTCAACTTCTGCTCACATAGTCATGTACGAAGCTGTGTCAGGAGAGAGACTGAAGGTCCAGGTGACTCCGAGGTGACCAGCAGGAGCTGGTTACGTCAGCTGCATGTTGATAAGCCAGACAGTCCCACTGTGGACAACTGGCTCAATGACGGGCTCGTCCTCTGAGAAAACCAGCTCTGTGGAAACCAAGGTTTCAGTCCAGAATCACCACGTCAAGACCCACCACCACCTTTTGTTCACCTCTGTGCCTGTGCCGCTGGGGAAGAGTGAAGGTGTACTTCGATGGCACCAGCCAGTGATCCAGGAGGAGCATTCACACACCACAGAGGTCAAGGAAAAGGACACGAAGAGACGGCAGAACCACCAGACACAAGGGGTTGTGCACAGCATGCAAGGGAACCCAACGCAGAGGGCCTCCCACAGACAGCTCCTTCCCTCGTGGTTAAAAGCTGTTTGTGCTGGTGTTTTCCTGGATGGAGTTACATGCAGCTACATGATTCATTTACTTGTGTAAGGGAATGGGGAGTAGAGGGGAATTCTATTTATAGTACAAAATAAAAATGCAGTGGTTCCAGTCAGAAGGTGGTTGGTCTTTATTAATTACGGCAGCCTCTTGATCTTTGGCTGCACAAGAAATTGCCATTTTGGAGTCAGAATTAAAACACTAAGATTATTCATCTTAGCTGTTGGCTCTTTTCCAAGGGGGAAATTGCTGGAGCAGCACTGGAGCTGGGACTAATTACCAGCATTAGATGGGAGTGAAGTGCACTAAAGAGTGGGACTGACTGCAGGTGCAGAACAGGGGATTAAACGGGGATGGTACCAGAGCCCATCACTTCCTTCTTCCCAAATTTCAGCTAATACTCAAACCCCAGTGAGCTTTGATGTCCACAAAAGCAGTCATAAGCATTCCCTGCTTATCCCTCCTGGCTCTGGGGATTAACACCGCTATTTTACCTTGGTGAATGAAGGGATCAGGGAGGATCCCACTGGTGCTCCAGGGTCTGAGCCCCACAGGTCCTTTCCAGCAGAGGCCAACTTCAAGCACCAGCAGGAGCACAGGGAATGAGAAGAAATATTCCTACCCCTACAGCAGCAGTAACAGAGCTGCCATTCACTCACCACATAGGAGACTTTAAAATAGTCAATAATTCATTACTCACTCAAGACACCGATAAGCATCCAAGCTGCAACACAAAATCTTGGAAACAAAGTCAGGGAACTAGAGGTAAGGAGGTGGGGGGGGAAAAAAGCATTTTGGAAAGTTTGAAACAATTTATTCAGTTGTTCTGTACAAGATTAACAGTTTTCATACCACCCCCACCATCGTCAGCAAGACAGTCCCAACACACTCAAAAAAAAAATAGAATAGTAAACTGCAGCTCTTACACCCAAAAGGAACTGCCATCCCCAAGTAAGTGCCATGGGAGCCTTCCCTCCCCATTCCATCCTGGAAGCTGCTGCAAGTTGCCTCACCAAGGCAGAGGTGCCAGCCTGGCTCCCCACCAGCTGCTCTGCATGGGCCTGCCTTGCTGCCACTCTGCTCCACACCACTCACTCACTCATTATCGCATGTAAAGAAAAAATATCCCACAGAATTTCCACCACATAAACATTTCCCTGAGGCAAGAGGCTTCGCTAAATTCCTAGAAGGAGGGCATTCTGCTCCGGCCGCGCACACGGGGGCTTCCCAGCAGAAGCATTCAAGTGAAAGCAAAGAGAGGGAGGAGAACCAGTACCTTGAGTCACTCGCTGAGAGCCCCTATCCTGCCAGCTGTCCCAAGCTTTCAGCTCCCAGGGGAAGGCGAAGGTGCCAAGCACCCCTCAGGATGAGGCCTTCAACAGGAACCACGCGACATCCACTGCTCAGAGTCCACCGAGAAATGCTGTGCTTCGTTTTACCCACGCGAGTTCTGTCTTTGGCTCTTTTGCTACAACCTAGGTATTTTCTGTAAACAGACTTGAAATCTGAGCTGTATCCACTGATTTGAAATACAATCAACTCACTGAGCTTGGGCAGTTATGTATCAGCTCAAATGGAAAACAGTCTGTCTTGGATCTTAACAAAAACCAGGGGAAACTAAAGCAGACGTTTGCTGGTATCCTGGGGTCAGTGTCCTTCCCCAAAGCTCAGAGAGGAAGCTACAAGCTTTTCCTTGGAATACCAGTAAATTCTACGTGGATCAGCGCTACCACTGCACAGCTGGGACGTGGCTGTGGGGGCCTGAGAGAAGACAGACTGAGCAGAGCAGGAAACCAAACCTCAGAAAGCTCAGGTGGAGCCTCAGCCTGCCCTTAGCCTGAAAGGGGGTGCTCAGGGGGAGTATTCAGGTCTAGAAGTTAAAAAAATGAACAAGAAAAGACACCCCCCAATTGTAGATGGTCCCTGTTCCTGCAGCTGTGCTGAGCACATGATCCTGGTGCAGGTACCACTGAGGAGAGCAGTGTTTCTCTCTGCAATTCATTTCACAGGTAGTGACCTTGGTTCATCTCGCTCATTCCCTCTGCCCACCAAACTGATCCTAACTCACAACCCTAGGAAAGAATGGCTTTAGGGGAGGGCCTGGAACCCACCTGCACATACTGGGATGAGAACTGGTGCTCCTGCTGGATTTGGGACTGTGCTCAGTCACCAGGTCACCACTGAAGTCCAGACAGTGCAGCTATTTTTTTTCTTTTTTCTTTTTTTTGATGTGCAACCATAAAAAGCTCTATTAAATAAACCAGAATACATTTTAAATACAGAATGATTAAAAAAGGGTTGAGGAGCACACAAAATAGGGCTGAAATGTGTGTCACTAGTCCATTCTTGCTCCACCATAAAAGGCACTGGAATTATGTCTTCCGATCCATGTGACATGCTAAGAAGTGTCCCATTCAATCCAATGCATTCGATGGCAATGAGGATGAAACTGAGCAGGAAAAAAGCATCCCTTTGGAGGGAAAAAAAAAAATTCCAAAACTCAAAAGCAGTCAAATTCTAAAAGTCGATGACTGCATTAAAAATGTCTCTCTAAAGAGTCTTCCTTCTCCTCCAGAGGGGAACATCAGGTGGTTCCTCAGATTCACCACACAGGAAATGTTAAATCCTCCAATTAAGTGTAGCACAGTTTTATAGTACAATTGGAAAGTTACTCAAATGTCTTCAAGAAAGCACTGGCAGTGCTAGAATTATCCAAGTAAATCCAAAGCAGAAGAAAGAAGCACCTTTCATACCCTCCACGGGGAGACCAAGGAGGTAACTGGACTTGGAGGTACTTGGCAGCTACAGACGCAGGTGGGTGGGAATCCACGGCAGGACCACCCGAGCCTCCCTGCGAGTTCCAGCTCCTGCCAGTGCCAGGGAATGCAGGAAGGGCAGCAGCAATAAAACAGTGCTACAAAAGGCTCCTCTCATCAGGGCATGGCTCAAGGTGGCCCCGTGTGTGGGGCTCAGCTCTGAAAGCCTCTGAGCAGACGCCCCAATGAGTTCCTCGTTGCAGTTCAGTCTCTCCAGTTGTCGTAAAAAAAAAAAAAGAAATAGGAAAAAAAAAAGAGAAATCAAAAGACACAGCTGGTATCCAAAGTCCTGTTCCTCTGGGTTTTATCCTATGGGTGCTGGAGCTCCCCTCCTTGCAGGCGTCACAACTTGCGCTGCTGTGCATTGGACCCTTTGCCGTGAAGCTGAGAAGCATCTGAAAGAAAATAACACCAGCTGGGAAGGGGGTTCAGCACCAGCCCATGGAGGGTGGGCAGCTGGGACAGCCAGGCCTCTCTGCACTGAGGGAAAGACCTACTTTTCCTTCCCAGCACCGAGGAATCAGGAAGAAGAGGATGTGCTTGGAGACGTCTCCCCACAGGGAGCAGCCCAGCCTCTGAGGATGGGACAAGGGAAGCACTGAGGGTCCCTGTGGGCTCCCAGCAAGAGCCCCACGGCACAGTTCCAACTGCCAGGGGACTCCTTAGCCTGTGCCCTTCTCTAAATCCACCCTGCCACATCTCCCCCTCCAGGAAACCCGAGACACGTGGTATGGCTGCCTTGCACCTACACGTGGTTGGAAGGAACCTGCTGCACATTTTTGCTGTTGCAATCACACAATCACTGAGGTTGGAAAAGACCTCCAAGGCCATGGAGTCCAACTTGTGACCCATCCCCACCTTGTCCCCAGCCCAGAGCACTGAGTGCCACATCCAGGCCTTCCTTGAACACCTCCAGGGATGGGGACTCCAAACCTCCCTGGGCAGCCCCTTCCCATGCCTGAGTACCCTTTCCATGGAGAAATTCCTCCTGCTGTCCAACGTAAAATTCCCCTGGCACAGCTTCAGGCTGTTTCCTCTTGTCCTGTCACTGCTTGTGTGGGAGAAGAGGCCAACCCCTCACCTACAAACTCCTTTCAGGTAGGGCTTTAGGTGCTTTATTATTGATTTTTTAAATTATTTAATCAGGTGCTTTTTAAATGAAGGCTTTAGGTGCCCACTGATAGCAACAGGAACCATAGGAATCTCACCACTGATGAAACAGAAAGGAATGGATGTGGAGGAAAAGAGAAAATGCACTGAAGAGAGAAGAAGGGAGGAAGTTTAAGGAAGCAAAAGTTTTCCAGGAGCAATTACAACCGCTTCAGACTGTGATGAACAAATGGGAGTCCTGAGACGTGCAGCTAAGCAGCAGTGGCACCGAGCAGTGCAGCAGCAGCTTCTCCTCCAGGCCAGGAACAGCTCATCGCATGCAAGAGCTCAGCCCAGCACTCCCCATTTCCACAGATCCAGCACCACATTCCCAGCCCCAGCACAAGGCACCTCCACCAGCAACGACCACACACAGGCAAGCACCGGATGCTCTTTGCTCAGAGGCTTTTGGATGAACATGGATTTTAGAGCACTTTTATTTAAGGCATCGACATTCCCTTGCATTTGCAGCAACCTCCCACGCACCTCGCAGCGCTCACACAGCAATGCAGCTGTGGGCAGATGTTGGCACAGCCAAACACAGCTTGTGCCACAAAACACAGGAATTCGTTTTAAGGTTATGGGGGTCACTTAAATATCCCCTGTGTTCTTCTACAAAACACCAGAATTGGGAATGTTCCAAGAGATGGCAGCACTCGGCTCCATCTCCGATCTTTAAGTGCAAACACCAAGTGGGAAAGCAGGTCCTTGCTGGAGCTGTATCCATGGTCAGTTTTCCTTCACTTATTCCCAGTGATCTTTTGTCTTCTGGCACTACATCCTCCTGAAGAATCCATCAAAAAAATTATTCTGTTATAAACCCTATGAACAACAGCGAAGTAACCACTCTGAATTCCCTCAGCTAAAGAGACACAGAGCTGCTCCTCAGTGACATGGAACCCATCCCACAGGCCACGCTCAAAGTGCAATCCCTGATCTCAGGGCCCGGGAAGGGTGATTTACAAACAGGAAGGAAGGGTCTGCCACACCAGTGATCACTGCTAGAACCTCCTTCAGCCCTACCACACTAGCGTGGCACAACCCACCTCACACTTCAGCAAAGGAAGCGAACCCAACCAATTCTCTGCATTTTCTCGAGTGCACAACGCACTCTTCCTTCTTCAGCAAACAAGCACTGTGCTCAGCACTCAAGGGCGTTTTATTCCCAGGCTCCTCCAGGAGGCTACATGGTTATCCAAGCACACAGCCACAGGATTGGGCTAGCACTCCTAAATCAGGCTTATATTGCCCAGGAAGACCATCCCAACAGGAGCAGGTACTAAGACAGGGGCACTGAACTGCACCCAAGTGCTAAAGAACACGCCTGAGAAAGTAGAAACGGGAGTTACCAGGGGAATAAGCAGCTCCCTGGAGCAGGTAAGCCCGATCTACTAGCTCTGAATTTCAATTTTCCTTACTTCTCTCCTTCGTTGGAAAACTCCTGTTTTATGCATCACTTCTGCAGGCATCAAACTGGGGCAGGAACAGGCTTAACTGCCAAATGCTCACGTTGTGAGCAGCAAGTGGAGCAATCTGCATTTACACTACAAACTTGTCGTGAAGGAGATGCTGGCAATTAACTCAGTGCACAGACACAAGACAGTCTGGTCTGACACATTTTATGTAGGTCACCAGGAACGAAACTCCACAGAGCTGGAATATTCATTGCAGGGCAGTCCTGGCAGGCTGTGCACAAACAGGCACAGCTTTTATCCTGGCAGGATAATTCCGAGTATCTCCAGGAACCAACACTTGCTGTAACACGGAGGACTCATCATTCCAGAAATCACAGAATCCCAGAGGGGATTGACTGGAAAGGACCTTAAAGTCCATCCCATTCCACCTCCTGCCATGGGCAGGGACACCTTCCACTATCCCAGGCTGCTCCAAGCCCCGTCCAGCCTGGCCTTGGGCACTGCCAGGGATCCAGGGGCAGCCACAGCTGCTCTGGGCACCCTGTGCCAGGGCCTCCCCACCCTCACAGAGCAGAATTCCTTCCTAATCATGGAATAGTTTGGGTTGGAAGGGACCTTAAAGCCTGTTCCACCCCCTGCCACGGGCAGGGACAGCTTCCACCAGACCAGGTTGCTCCCAGCCCCTCACTCTGCACCTCGGAGAGGCTTTAGTGACAACCACACAGCTGGAAAACACGGACAACCCCTTCGGTTCCAGCCCTGGAGGAAGCATCTGCTGAGCTAGAGGGAGACTCACGAGGCAGAAGACAAACACGAGCAGCTGACAAGTTACCTGGCAAACTCTGTGGTAAATGAGTGGACAGGGCAGAGTGTGGGAGTGGCGCTGCATGGTGGGGGCTGGAGTGCAAACCAGCCAGAAGACCTAGAGAGAAAAACAAAGAGAGGAGAGGGAAAAAAGGAACAAATACACATCCAAGACAGAAATGAGCAGAGGAGCTGCAGCAGTTAGCTCAGAGCTCGAGTTCCAGCTATTGGCATTTCCGGGCGAGCTCTAGGGACGTGCCCAAGGTTCTCCAAATGCAGCTGCTGGAGATACAAAAGCAGGGACCACAGCATGAAGCAACAGCCAGAGAGATGGGCTGGTGTGCAGCTGCCAGCCCAGCAGAGCACTGATGTTCTATGTGACAGCACAAGCACAAGGGACACACACGTGACCAGCAGGATACTCACTGTGCCCAAGGCCGTGGTGGAAAGTTCCTGGAGCAGGTCCCGTAACTATTGCATCCTTGGAAACTCCTGCTTTTGGGGAGGAGTCGGAACTGAAGGAGATGACATGGAGAGGGAAAGAATGAATAGGAGAGATAATACCTAACGGGGTGGAGCTCAGGGCAGCTGGCAGCTTTGGGTTGTTGGACTTGTAGGATGGAGCCAGTACACTTAAGGAGGAAGAACTCGTTAGCAGCACAGCTCCACTAGTTCCTTTCTGCAAAGCAACAGAAAAGGTCAGTCAGGAGAGAGAAAACCAGGGCACAGCGTTGTTCACACTTACACATCTGCAAAACATGGAATGCTCAAGAATTGCCCCTTGGAAAATGCGCCTTCCCAGCCAGGGCCCAAGAGATGCCAACACTTGAGGCCACCTGCAGAGGGACATTGGCAAGCCAGCTCTTCTGAATGTGGCTGCGCTGGATTTGCCTCCATGACTCCCTTGCTCTGGAATTGTGCCTCTATCAGGCAGAGGAACAGTTTCCACACTGCCTGTGAGTTGCAGGGGGGATGCTTCCTACTCACTTATGGCAGCACACACTGCTGACAACTCCAGGCACCGAAGTTTGGCACCCAAGGCACCCCGGGATGTTATTTAGGACGTCTCTCATGGAGCCAGGCACCACTGGGGAGTGCTTCCCAGCTCTCTAGCTCAGTAACAGATACGCTGAGCAGTACATGGTTTCCATTTAAATATACTCATTGAATTTCCCAGCTCTTTCCATGGGCCACGAAGGAAGGCAGGGATGAGCAGCCAACAACAAATGAATACAACAACATTAGGAACTATTACTTTTCTGCTATAGATAAAGATTAAGCCCCTTATACCATTAAGTAATACAATATTATAATAACACAAGTCTGTTCTGACAACCCAGGAAATGTTTTCCTGAAATGTTCTATCCCAACAAATGCTGGGAAAATTCCTTCATGGAAAGGGTGGTCAGGCACTGGCACAGCTGCCCGGGGCAGTGGTGGAGTCACCATATCTGGAAGATTTAAAAGCTGTGCTGATGTGGCACTTGGGGACATGGGTCAGAGGTGGCCTTGGCAGCGCTGGGGGAACGGTTGGACTCGATGATCTTAGAGGGCTTTTCCAACCTGAGTGATTTCACGGTTCTATGACCACAGGTTATTTATTCCATGGGTCAGTCATGACAAAAGTGGCAACGATACTAAAATGACTTGCAATAATTTAAAGAAGGCTAAGTTCGTAGATCTAATTAATAACAAATTCACCATTATACTTTCAGTTTATGCAATGGATTTGACCTCTTGTGATAAATTACCTTACTGCACTTTCTCTTAATCCAAATGGGAGCCCTACTGTCCCCCTAACTCACAGAGCCAGGGCAGGACCATGACGTAGCCTGGGCCCTTTGGAAAAAAATTGCCCTTTGGAAGGCAGCACAGTATTCAGCTTAGTGGTTACTTTAAGCTGAAAACGAAAGCTGGAATTCTGGAGGGCAAGCCCAGGGCAAAGGCCACAACTTTCTAGCCTAAAGCAGCCAAAATCCAGTCAGTCATTCAAGAACTTCAGAAACTGCTTTTGAAGTGCCCCCTTTAGGGCAGTTGTGAACAAGGCAGGAGCTCCCAGCACTGCCCCCTTACCGGCACAGAGGTAGAGGCTGCGGTGCTGCTGACCACAGCTGGCTTTAGGGACGAGGTCAGCAACTTGGCCACTCCCTGGGTGCCCCCGCTGGAATCTCCGTTAGAGCCTCCGGGTGGTGCCACCAGGGTCAGCTTCTGGGAAACGGGAGTTTTCTTCACGGAGGAGCCGGAGGCCGGGCGGCTGGAGGCCGAGCCCGGGGAAGGGGCCGGAACGCTGGGAAGCAAAGTCCCAGAGGAGCTGCCCTGGTTTGCAGAAGCTCCAGAGGAGGAGCTGCTGGAGGAAGCCCCGTGCTTGGAGAGGGACCCAGCGACAAAAGGCGATTTGTAAGATTGTCCTGAAGAGCCGGAGCCACTCGAGTGCTTCCCGGCGTAGCTGAGAGATGATGAGGACGAGCCTTGGCTCTTGTGGGAGCTGCTGGAGTTTTGGGTGCTGCTTGGGGACGTGGAGGAATGGAAGCTCTGAGCTTTGGTTGATGACTTCACCTGCTGGAGGAGGGAGCGTTGGGGCAGAGGGGTGGAGGACTTGGGATTCTGCAGTTTGACAAAGGGAGCTGGGGAGGTGAAGGTTTTCTGGAGCTGAGCACCAGGGTGGAACACCTTCACCTGAGAGCCTGGCACCGGCACCGAGGCCGAGGGCCCGTGGCCTGGCCTGACCAGGCTGTGGTGCTTCTGTTTAGCCTGGTGGGCATCAGGAAGGATTTTGCTGGGGGAGGCTTGGCAGGAATGCTCTTTGTAATTAGAGTTCTCTGTCTTCTTGTCTTGAGAAGACTGGCCCAACGCCAGGGCCTGCTCAGCCAGGAAGTTTAGAGGAGACTGGAGGGAACCAGAGGATGATGTAGGGGCAGGGTTGGGCTTTGGAAATGTCCTCTTCTCCTCTGAGGATGCAAGAGTTGGGATCTTCTCTGGCGGAGCTTTTGGAGCTGCAGGAAGAGTAAAGTCAGGGCTCCCTCCCGCCCTGCTGTTCAGCACAGCCAGTTCCTTGGACACTGCTTCCAGGGAGGAGGTGGGGTTGTGAATCAAGTCCTCATCCAAGGAGTCATCCTTGAAGGTGGCAGGAGTGGCAGTGCTGCCGGCAGCTTGGGCTGTCCCAAGGGACAAGAGTTCCCTGGTTTGGGCACTGATGCCCAGGGCTCCTCCCTGGGGCTCCGAGGACATGGCCAAGGTGCTGCTCGAGTGCAGGGAAGGGACGGACACTGACAGCTTCTTGTCTGGCTTGCAGGAAGAGTCCTGGAACATCACAGGAGAAGGCACAGTCAGAAGAGAGACAGAGTTTACTGCTGAAAAGGGGAAGGAAGGTTCACAATTTGGGGATAAAAGGCAGGATACACAAATTCTGTGCCCGTGAGCCCCCACTCTTCCCTCCCAACTGCCACTGCCATCAATTTTAGCTGCTGTTCCAGTCGTTTTTTCTGAGCCAAATACTGAGCAGAGCCATTTCACAGTAGCTGATGTACGGATACAAAGCTCAAACATAGGATTCAGGATGGCAGACACTTGGCTTTTGGCACATACCAACCGTGAGAACCAGAAAACGGAACTCACCTTCACTTTCACCTTAGCAGGAGCTATAACTTTCTTCTTCGCCCTGTTTGGAGGAAGACAAGAGAAACGTGGCTCAGTGAATGCCCCCAGGGAAGGAGCCAGCTAGGGAGCACACCTGGGCCCTGTTAGTGATGATCCACTGAGTCTTTGCAGGGAACAGAGGCAGCATCTCAGGTTGCTAGGATTCAAAACCACATGACATTTGGTTGCTGCCCTTGGAAGCCCCAACTCGCACACAGGGAGCGGATTAGGGAGCGGAGCAGAGTCTTGGAATGGCAGCAGAGCAGTGAAACACCCACACACACATCCTGCACCAGCTGCAGGACCCCACTGCTGCCCTCCTACAGCAAGGCCCAGAGAGAAACTGGCACAGAGACTGTTCTGCAGAAGTTACACCTTCCTTCTGGGTTCCCAGAAGAAGCCAAGGATGCAAAGGCATCTGCCAAACTCCCCAAGAATAGATCTGGTCAGATGCAATCTCTGGTACAAGACATCCCTGAGCTGCTGGGTGGAGTGGCTGAGGGAAGGATGACTCTACACCCTATTCCACTTCCCCTCACTCATCCAGTGCCAAGAACAGGACTGTCTGCCAAACAGACACCAGCCTAAATCCATGCCCTCATCTATTATTAACCACCAGCAAGATCCATGAGACCCTTTGGATTAAAGCCCCCATCCAGCTGGATTCTGATGGCTCTTGGCTTGCCACCCACCAGCCTGTTGCACCCACCTTCACCAGTCTGAGCTCGTTGTGTCCCTCCTTGAACCAGGCAACAAGAAAGAGGGAATCCAGAATCCAGTGAGGACCAGCTGAACAGGCTGCAACAGTCACACTCCACTTTACCTCCCTGTGCCTGCCAGGCCCAGCACAGAGGCCTGACTCCAGGCTGTTGAACCAGGGGGCAACCTGGCTTCCAAGTTCTTATTTTCGAGCTTACTGAAGGCTAAAGCACCTCAGGAAAGTGTTGGGAGATGTCACACACAAACAGCTGCTCTCCCTAGACCTCCCCAAAGGAAGCAGCGCCGATCTATGCGGGGGGAGCCAAGCAAGCTCAAGTGCTCCTGCATGAACCCCCCAGGCCCCAGGGAATGGAGATCACCAGTTTTCACTCCAAAGGAATGCTGTGATACTCACAGGACTGATGTGAGGTGTCCATGTACACGCCTGCTCTCCTTAAACAGTGTCCTAAGAAGGGAAGAGAGCAATGAGAAGTGATATCCAGCAAGACCCAGTAGAGCAGCTGGGATCACTGGAGACAGAGCTGCACAGTACAGCAGGGGACTCGGTGAAATTGAAACCACAGAGAGCAAACAAATATTCAGCCCTTTTCCAGGAAGATCCTCCTGAGCTGCCCCACACAATTCTCTCTCTGGGGAGCAATGCTGGTAGGCCACTGGAAAGGCCATTAAGGACAATACCTAAGGAAAAGGCTCTGTCAGCTTAAAAAGCCAGCTGGAGAGGCAGGATCATCACTCAGGGCGTTCCTGCTGCCAGAGATCATCCAAGAGCTCTTCAGCTTCCAGGGAGAAAGTTCCCTTCCCGTGCCTGTCACATAGCAATGAAGGAGAGAAGGGTCTGTGCTGCCTTTGTGGCCCCAGCCAAGAGCTGAGGTGACTCTGGACATCACAACCCTTTCTGGAAGGACTGACTAAGCACAGACTGAGCTTCATCCAAAGCCCTGCACTACTGAGGGTGAACCAGAGTCCCGCACAAACACTCTCTGACCCAAACCAGCTGCCACTCAGCTGCCTTCTTACATGTCAGGGAGGAGTTGGAAACATTCCTTCAGTACTGGCACTTGGAATGTGATTCCTGGCTGGTATTAACAGACTTTTGTCACCCTTTTTCTCTTAAAAAGCAAGCTCATGTTAACCTAATATTCTGCTAATCACCTCTTAGTGTTAATGGAGGAAACAGACTCATGGCAGAGCCCTCTAACTCATACCCGAAATTGCTGCTCTGTCCATCTTCAAGTTCCTCTTATAGATGGACTTCTGAGATCATGACGACAGTGAATCAAGCTGACTTATCCATAAAATTGTTACAGTTTTCCTAGAGCCACCAATCCCTCCCTGTGGCTGTCACTCTACCCTCTGCCTTTAAACCACCCAGTCAGAGAGTATCTTGAGTTGGATGGGACCCAGAAAGATCAAGTCCAACTCCAAGTCCCAGCAGGAGAAACCATTGTCCTTGAGCCATCAGAAAGCAATCAGGAAACCCACTTTTACTGAGTCATTCTGTACTGAACTCCACTGGAAGTGCCTCCTACGCTGAGTCCTGAATGCCCAACAGTTTCACCATCAAACTCAGAGTTAAAGATTTTAATTTCCTTTTACTCAGAGAAAAGTTTTTAAAACTTGGCAAGCTGAGACCCTCAGGCTGGGTGTATCTTCATTAACTAAGCAGGAATCTTCCCCCACCTCCTAATGCCGTCTTTCAGCTCCTGCACCACCACACTGCAACCATGCTCAGCTCTGAGCTTCCTGTGCACACGCAACTGCAACAAAGAGCCATGGACCTTTCCGAGTGGATCTGTGATGTGCTGCTCATATTTACTGCTCTTAGGAGCTGCCACCTGCATCTTCCTTTATCCCCCCGACACCCAGAAATCAAATTCAGCAGAGAGAAAACAGCACTGCCCAGCTCGTGAAATGCAAAGAGAGAGATCATGGAACAGCTTGGCTTGGAAGGAACCTTAAAGATTCCAGAAGGAAGACTGTAGAGTTGTCCTTTCTTTAAAAGTACTGAGCAAAACAAAGCAGGCCAGAAGGTGATGACAGTCCCAGCAGAAGGACTCTGCCATTTGTGTGGCTCTCTGCCACTGCCAGCTCAAGGGCAGGGATGATGGAGAGCGGGAAAGAGCAGGAAACAGCAGTGAGGGTACAGAAACCACACCAAATTCTACTGACTCTAATAAGCCCCTGAAGCTTTTCTGCTTCGCCTGCTTTTGGGAATACTCCAGAGAAGACTTCCCAAAGTGTCTGGAAAATTTATCCTTCGTGATTATAAAGTGATCCTTTGTAATACAGAGCCAAGAAAGCACAGACCAGCCCGTGGGCCTGACCTCAGTGCCAGTTCCACCTGCCAGTGGCATGTCTGACATCAACACAGGACCAAGGCTACTCAGCACTGCCATTTACAGTCCTGACTGCACGCGGGATGTTTGTGAGGTGACAAGGGACAGAGGGAGGGGGGAGATACGCTGGAGGGCAGGGCTGCCATTCACAGGGCCCTTCCCAGGCTGGAGAAAGGGACCAACACAAACCTTGTGAAGCTCAGTGAAATCCAGCACCAAGTCCTGCAGCTGGGATGGAATAACCCTGGGCAGCAGCCCTGCAGGAAAGGGCCTGGGGCTCCTGGGGGCAAGTTGAACGGGAGCCACTGCTGCAAAGGTGCCCTGCTGAGAGCAAACTATCCCCTGTTCAGCACCTGGGAGGGCGCGTCTGGACACAGACCCAGTTTCAGGGTCCCCACAATACAAGAGAGATGCCAACAACCTGGAGACAGCCTGAGGAACAGGGATACGTGACAGCCAAGGAGAGGTGGAGGGAACTGGGTTTGCTCAGCCTGGAAAAGGAGAAGGCCCAGGAGGAGTCTGATGGCAGTTTTCCACTACCTAAAGAGTAGTGGGCACAGGGAGACACGAACAAGATGGAGCCAGACCCTTCTCAAAGGCGCACAGCGAAAAACAAAAGCAGGGAATATTCAGTTCAGTGCAGCAAGGGGAATTCTTTTTGGAAATAAGGAGGAAAGATTTCATGAAGAGCGATCAAGTACCAGAACAGGAGCCCAGAGATGCTGCGGTAATCTCCATCCTTGGGAATTTCCAAAATTCCACATGCCAAAGCCCTGAGCACTCTGATCTAACTCTGAAGCCAGCCATTCCCTGAGCAAGGGCAGGACTAACGACCTTCCCAGATCCATTGGGACAAGGAATCCCTTGATTCTTGCTCACCTGGCCTGCATCCAGCCTTTTGGCCAAAGGGGCTTCACCTCTCCTTCTAGGAAGGTCTTCACATAATCCTCTAGAGACTGAGCCTTATTCTTGTCAAGGCCATAACCATCCAACTTAATCTTCACCAAGTGGCAAAGCAGCTCCCTGAGGAACAGGAAGATTTCAGATACAGTTACGCAGATTGACCTTTCCCACTTGGAGATCATTCTCTTTATCCCGGCTGGATAAACACACCAAGACACACCTGGCTCTTGCTAATACAGCCCTGCACTGCCTCCCCAAGAACAGGGAAGGGAAAGGCACATTCCGTGCTCTGTGTGCACACACATGGATGCAGCAGGGAGAAAAGTCTTGTCACCCCTTCCCAGTGTAATCTCCTGAAACAGCTGAGGTAGCAAACCAGTGCCAGAGCCACAGGCACCAGTAACAACCACAGAACTGAACCTCTCAGCAAGGAGAAGGCAGGAAGCAAAGCTGGCTGTGTCCTAAATGAATCAGCAGCACAAACTGACTTGTTCCACAATAAGAAGAAAAAGACAGCAGGACTGATTTTCCTTTTCCCCTTTGTCACTCTCCCCTGTTGTCAGCACTCCCTCCTCTGTCAGCCCCCCAAGTGCCAGGGGCAGAAAAACCCAACAGCTTCAACTGCTTCCACAACCAGAACCTGGGCGTGTTAAGAGTCTGGGCTGTAGGATGTCAGCAGTTCAGCTGAATCCCTTCTGTTCCCAAAGATCTGGCTCTGTCTTTTGGGCTCTGCACAGAGGCTTCTCAGCACTTCTCTCAGAGTTAGCCTGGGCCTGAAATCAGCTTCAGGGTGAGATGTAATAAATGCAGTAGTGGCTTCCATAAACAGCACCGTGTGCCACGAGCCTCCAGGCTGACTGTTCCTACAGGTGATCAGCACTGCTCTGAAAACAAGACACAGACACCAAAATGCTTCACTGCCAACTGCAAAGAGTGAGCCAGGTCATGGGTTTGCTTAATATCTGAGTTATTCAAACCTGATTTCATCATTCCACTGGAATTTCTTCCGCGGGCCCGCGACGCGCTTCCCTCCCTTTTCTTCATCCTCATCATCATCAGAACAAACTCGCTGCTCTTTGTCCTTTTCCTCTTCCAGCATCCTAAAACGGAGACAGGAAACGTGGAAGTGATTGTCCTGCAGGTTCAAGGGGAGGATGAAGTATCTCTGAACAGCACTGGTCAGAGGTCTCAATATCAGCAATCTCTGGCTTAGGGTGCAAGCTGAGCTATGGGCTCAAGGTTAAGAAATCTCCCGATATTTTGTAATAGAGATCATGGGACTAACCCAGCCTGACTGTTCCCAGGCTGCCATGTTCCTAAGGGCACGCCTGCACACGCAAAACCCCTCAGCCAAGCTCTGGTCCCATCAGTGCTGCTGTAGCTGGCATCGCCACAGACAGCACAAAGAACACACACAGCTCAATTCGGCCAATCAATGCCCATCAGCAAATTTAGCCTACGGAACAAAAGGAGGTGGTAAACTTCAGGAGAGCAGCCTCCAGGCCACAGGGAGCCTGCTGGGGAACGAGCCAACGAGGAGCTTACTTGGCAAACTTGGCCTGAGTATGGGCTTGGCATTCCTCCTGGTACTTGGCCACCTGCTCCGGCATGGCCCTTCCAATGGCTTCCTTCAGCTTCTGCAGAGGCTCCTTCAGTCGGCCACCCTGCAGCAAGCACAGAGCACCCTGAAGCTCCACACGGCTGCGACACCAAAACCCAGCCAGTTCCGAACCCAGACCCAACCGCCGTGCCGGGACGGTGCCCCACGGAGGACACCGCCCGTCTGGGGACAGCAGCCACGCTGTGCACGCCAGGGGCACCACGCACACGGGGCTGTGCTGGCAAGTTCCCTCACCTGCTCGTAGAGGTAGAGCCTGCGGGCTCGCTTGAGCAGGGTGTCCTTGCTGCAGGGGAAGAAGGCGGCCAGGTGAGCGTAGACCCCTGAGCGCACCTGGCTGCTGAGCTCCCGCGTCTGCAGCTCGATGCTGGGGACACAAACACAGCGTTAGCAGGGCCTGACAGCGATCCTCTGAGCAACCAGGGCACCTCTGAGGGCAGCTGGAGGCAGGGAGGGAGGGACAAAGGACAAGGCACACTGCGTGAAGGTTCTTTGGGTTCTAGGATCAACAGATTTTATGCCAAGCTATGCTTTGAATCTGGTCGGGGAGGAGCTGGAGAAGGAACAAATGGAAGTCAGCGGTCTCGTGTTCTGCAGCTCTCGCTGGCAGCTGAATGCAGGAGGGTCAGGCAACGAGATGGGAAGTGCACACTGGTTATGTCAGAGGCTATGGCAGTGGGATTCAGGACAAAACAAAATCAAACTTCATCTCTTGGGTTTCAACTTCCAAGTGAGTAGATGAGAGAGATCAGAGTGTGCCAAACTCATCTACACGGTTAAACAGAACTTAGGAGCCTGGCTTTTTAAGCCACCTCTCGGTGTCAAGAAAGTGTAAAAAACCCCAAGTGATTCATCATCACCATCATCAAAGCGACAGGCTGCTTTGGGTTGGGAGGGACCTTAAAGCCCATCTTGTGCCACCCCCTGCCATGGGCAGGGACACCTTCCACTATCCCAGGCTGCTCCAAGCCCCATCCAGCCTGGCCTTGGGCACTGCCAGGGATCCAGGGGCAGCCACAGCTGCTCTGGGCACCCTGTGCCAGGGCCTCCCCACCCTCCCAGGGAACAATTCCTTCCCAATATCCCATCCATCCCTGCCCTCTGGCAGTGGGAAGCCATTCCCTGTGTCCTGTCCCTCCATCCCTCGTCCCCAGTCCCTCTCCAGCTCTCCTGGAGCCCCTTGAGGCCCTGGAAGGGGCTCTGAGGTGTCCCTGGAGCCTTCTCCTCTCCAGGTGAACATCCCCAGCTCTCCCAGCCTGGCTCCAGAGCAGAGGGGCTCCAGCCCTTGGAGCATCTCCATGGCCTCCTCTGGACTGGCTCCAGCAGCTCCACATCGTCCTGCTGCTGGCCCCAGGGCTGGAGACAGCTCTGCAGGTGGAGTTTCACCTGAGGGGGCAGAATCCCTCCCTCCCCTGCTGCCCACACGAGGGCTCAGCCCAGCACAGGGGGGGGCATGTCCAGCCTCTCACCCACCAACAGCCCAAGTCCTTCTTCCAGAGCTGCTCTCAGGGAGTTCTTCTCCCAGTCTAGATTCACGTCTGGGGTTGCCCCGACCCAAATTGTACAGCGAAGTTGTACAAATCTGTCTAAATCTCCTCTGAATGAGGCTGAAGTGACCAGTCTGACACCAGACAAGGACTGCTTGTGCAGCCAGCACTGGAATGCTGGAAGGTGGTAATCAGCCCTGGAAATGAGAGTCCCAAACCTCCCCTTGGCAGTTCCCTGCAAGTGCCTGGATAAACCTTAATGAAATTAAAGCCTGGGTGTCAGTGTTATTGCACTGATCACAAAGCCCTGAGCATTCACCAGCCCTCTCCAGGCACTGGCAGAAGAATGAAGCCATTATCTGCAGCTGCCTGAGCAACACTGGCACTCTGTAATTCGGGGCCTCGAAAACACAGAGCAGGAATGGAATTCCTCCAGTTTTCCCAGAGAACCAGTTGAACACAGCAGCCTTATCCCAGTTCTAAACAATTCTATATAGCATGTAATTTTAATAGCAAAAACCTGCCTGACACCTCTCACAGGGAGAGATTTACTGGTCTTGCATCAAGCTAAACTCCCAGGTCAAGTGACCAAATTTAGGCAAATAAATATCAGGCAGCATCTTAAGAACAAGAGGCCTGGATACATCCCCTCCAACATTCTCCTACCTCACCATATTTCAGCTGAAAGCCATTTCTAGGAGACTTTCATGTTATCCTGGGCATGTTCTGCCTGGAAGACCTGTACAAGGACAACCCCACAATTCCTGCTGAACCTGCTCCTGAATTTACCAAAAATGCTCTGCCTAATGCTCTCCTCTCCCACACCTCTCTGCTGGCAGCACTTACTCCAGTATGATGTTGTTGATGTCCTGAGTGAAGAATCTCTGCTTGCCTTCTCCCTCGGCAGCTCTGGCAGCCTGCAAGTCAGGAAATAACAGGAATCATCAGCAGTTCACAGCTGGCACAAGCAACCAAGTGTCTCCTAAACCAGCACGGAGTTACTGCAAAAAAAAGCATGGTTTTACTACGTAAACTCTGTCACAGCAGAGCTGAGATAGTGCCCTGGCCTCTCACACCTCCCCAGTTCAAGTCCAACCCTGCCTGACCCGGTAACACCACATCCTGCACACCTCGGGACCTCCCCAGCCTGGATTCTCCCCTCCGATGCATCGGAGTCACCACTCTGGAGTGAAGATTCCTCTGTTTAATGGGACAAAGGAGATGCCTCGGTGGCTTCTTTGGCAAACTTGCCATGGGGAGAACAACAGCTTCAGGGCCTGGTTTTAACTTCTCAGTAGAGTGAGGAATATGAGCACAGAGCTTGTCCCTGGACCAGGAAATCTCATCCTCATCCCATCTCAGGAAGGTTGAGGAGACTTATCACCAAGTTTTCTAGATCAATCTGGGACTAAGCCAAGAAACCAAGAGAGAAGAGTCCCAGCCACAGGGGATGTGTTATTCCCAGTCAACATCATGGAAACAAAAAAAAAGTCCTGCTCAGGAAGCTTCCTGAGCTATGACTGCAGCTCACAAAGCGCTGCCCAAAAACATCACACCCATGAAAAATATGTCCAGCAGGAAAATAATTCCAAGAGATGAATGAGATAGCAGCAAATTGCCAAGAGCCTTCAGTTTTTTCTGCGTGGGGATATAAACAAAGCTGGGATTTGGCACAAGGCACCACAGTGAGTTAGTGATTCCTTGCACGGGAAAGGAGACCAGGAGAGGATTTTGAAATCCCATGATTTACCACTTCAAAGTTGAGGCAGGCAAGCAATTAATTTATGCCCAGGTGAACATTCCTCCCTGCCAGCAGCAGGTCACAGACAGCTGGTGATATCAAAGGAGAAGGCTCGATGCTAAGGAGAATCCTCAACAGGAAAATTATTTAGGAAGGAGAGGGTTAAAGTCAAAGCAGTTCAAGTAGAAGAGGAAATGCCTGGAGGCTCCATTTAACTCAGGAGATGCTCCCACCTCTGGGATGAAGAGACTTGGCTCTCAGGCAGAGGTACAGCACCTCTTCATTCCCACCTGAGTCCACGTCCCAAAATCCTAACTGACCCAGAGGCTTCAGTTTGTTTCTTCCCTTCACATCCACACCGCAGCAGCAAGAGACACAGCAGCAGGAAAATCTAAGCAGGAAAACCAGTGAGGACTCTGCTATTAAACTGTTTCACAACACCATGACAATTAACCCGATATCCTGGAACTTCCAAAATATTCTTCTTTAACTCAGATAGAGTCAGAAACAGCTATTTTGGTGCTTTCTGAAACAGAAACATCTACCAAGAACCCATTATTTTTATCAGCTGTGGCAATACTTTCTACAATTCCTCCTCCCCTCCCATCTGCTCACCCCCACTGCACAACTCAGCAGAACAGTTCTCTAAGAGCAGCTTATCTTTAGCAACAGGAGTTACTCAGCATCTCTTACTTAACTAAGAGGTGCTCTCAACTGGAGTGCCCCAGGAGGCAGAACCACCACAGAGCTCCAAGGCCATGTTTATGACTTAAAATCAATGTTTAAAACCACACCAGCAGCAGGAACAAAACCTCCTAG
Organism: Rhagologus leucostigma; assembly: GCA_013397725.1. Lineage (NCBI taxonomy): Eukaryota > Metazoa > Chordata > Aves > Passeriformes > Rhagologus > Rhagologus leucostigma. Next base: position 12,553 of record VZTD01005359.1, on the reverse strand, counting down.
CACTCGCTGACAGGCTGATGGTGACAGCCCTCACACCACAAGGCTGAAAGCACACTTGGACATGCCAGGAAGGGATCCCTGACCAGCACCCAATGTTTTCCTTCTCCAAAACAGACTGGAGCTTCCCGAAGCACACCACACTTTGGAGAAGATGGGTGAGTCCCACAGGAGTCCAGCTGCAGGAGGAGCTACTGGTGAAAACACACAGGACCATCCTTCTAGAAATTAATATATTCTAAATGGTACCCCGACAACGAGATGTTAAAAATGGCTAAAGGACTCAAATTGCCAAATTGGTGCAGCTCCAGTGTGGTACCCAAGCTTCAGTGAAGGATCTGCCTGTGTATGACATGGAAATGGTTCTAGCAAATCCTCAAGCCCCATCTACAGGGCTTTCCAGGCCCTCTCACACCGTGGAACTGTGGCAATGCTTCCCAGCTGCACCCTCTGATTTTACACACACAACACTGTGCAGCCCTCCCCTGTCCTGACCAGCACAGCACGTTAAAAATATTGTGGTGGAATTTGTCCTCGTCGTGGTTTAACCCCAGCCTGCAAGTCAGCCCCACACAGTTGCTTGCTCCCTCATCCAGGTGGGATGGGGCAGGAAATCACAAGGGTGAAAGTGAGAACACTCGTGGGCTGAGATAAACACAGGGAAAGCAAAAGCCATACAAGCAAAGCGAAACAAGGAATTCATTCCCCACTTCCCATGGCCAGGCAGGGTGTTCAGCCACGCCCAGGACAGCAGAGCTCCCTCACATGTAACAGCTCCTTGGGAAGACAAATGCCACCATTCCAAACATCCCCCTCTTCCTTCTTCTTCCCCCAGCTTTATATACTGAGCATCACCCCCCACGGTCTGGGATATCTCTGTTGGGATCAGCTGTGCTGGCTGCGTCCCCTCCCAGCTCCTCGTGCCCCCCAGCCCCTCGCTGGCAGTGTGGGGTGAGGAGCAGCAAAGGCCTTGGCACTGGGTGAGCGCTCCCTGCTCAGCAGTAACAAAAACATCCCCGGGTTATCAGCTCTCTTTACAGCACAATCCCAAAACAGCCCCATACCAGCCACCGTGGGGAAAATTAACTCCATCCCAGCCCAAACCAGCCTCAGTAATTCACATTTCAGTTCATTCATGCCAAGCTGACTTCAGAAATGACTTCTTGCATCAAGTCCATACTTCGCCAAGAGGGGTAAAGGAGGAATCCTGATCAGGTGTGATCTTGAGTGTTACATTCAGTGGGTAGCAAGGTCCAGGACTTGGACATCACTTGACATCTGGGCCTTCAAGGAAATGACTTAGAGGAAACCGGGTGACACCAAGGTGTGATCCCAGTGGCACTGAAAACTCCCCCACTGGAATGTGCTCTGTCCCTGGGTGCTGCCACACGTGCCCAGCAGAGCCGTCCCCCCTCCAGTGACCACCAGCCCCGCTGCCCCCAGCAGCTGCTGTACCTGAGCCAGTTCCTTGATCCGTTTCTCCAGGGGGGCTGGCAGCCCTTCCGGGAGGGACGGTGGCTGCTTGAACTCCTGCTCCAAGCCCATGCCACCGGGGTCGCTGCCATCTTCCACCTCAGCGAAGGGGCTGCCCTCCGGGGACTCGCTGAGGAGCCGCTCCAGGTCCAGCTCGCTCAGGGAGTCCATGGCTGTGGCTGCCTGGAGCAGGTCACTGTCACTGGCGTGGCCGAAGAGCGAGAGCAGGGGGTCGGCCATGGCCTCTGCCTCCCTTGGGGCTGCAGGGTCTGCTGGGGAAGGAGTCACCACTTTCTGCTCTTCATCTTTTTTCTTCTGAGCATCCTTCTCCTTCTGAAACTTCTTCAGCATCTCCTTGACACTGAGAGCTCCAGAGTATTTCTTCTTCTTCTTCTCCTTACTTGCGTTTAACGCTGTGAAGCTGCAAACAAAGCGTGGAGGGGGAAAGGGAACTGAATACAGTATCGAGGAGCAGAGAGGGCCCCTTCCCCCCAGTTCACTTCAGGCACAATTCCCTGGAAAGTCTTAGCCCCTCAACCAATCACACCAGAAAAAGTATTTTACAGCTTCTGAAAGTCTTAAGGTTCTGCCTGTTCATCTCAGCTCAGAGAAGGCTGTCCTGACTCACTGCAGAGAGGTGCTGGGGCTTAAACCAGAGCTCTGCTTTCACTTAGCTACATGATATTACTGTTATTCCAGCAAGGAAGGTTGGGAAATGCACAATTAGTACGGAGGAACTGAGGCAGGACAGAGTTAGTGTGAAGCTTTCTGCTGTATTAAAACCAGGAGAGCAAATTCCTCTCCTTGCTCGCTTGGAAGGGATCACACACTGATGATATCATGTCAGACACGTGGTTTGCTGTTGCCCAAAAGCAGATCCATGCAGGAAAAAATAAATTACAAAGAACAGTTAAAGGAAGAAGGAAAAAGCTTAGGAGGAAAATACAGGAAATGAGTGAAAAGCAACAGATAGAGATGCTGAAAGAGACAGGCCAGGCAGACCAAAGCAAGGACAGAGCTACAGCACAAGATGACTCAGAACAAAAAGAAAAACCACTCCATTTTACAGCCCAAAAGCTATAAAAGAGCTGAGCACTCATCCAAGAAATACTTTGGGCAGGAGTACAAAGGATTGCCCAGAGAGAGCAGTAACACAGCCTGCCTTGTAACCTCTCCCTCCCTGCCAGCCCGACACTTGTGCAGCCCCGAGTCCAAGCCTTTCCCACCTGCCTTTCCTCCCACAGCTTTGTCCCAACAGTTGTTATTTTTCTATCTACTCCCCATATCTGTTCCCACTGTCAGTGCCTAAACAGAGCTTCAAAAACACCACTGTGCACCCCTTTGCTCAGACACTGCTGCTGGGGAGCTGTGCTCCTTCCCTGATCATTCCCTGCCTTTCTGTCCCACTGGAAGCACCAGGGCTTTTCCTGCTGGTGTTTGCAACGTGCATTCGAGCCACCCCACACTGCAACAGGTTCCTGCTGCAGCCACCTGGGACCCTGAAACAAGGTGCTGAGCAGCAAGAATTCCCTCCTCCCCTCCTTACCCAGCTTTTGGAAACTTGGACTTCTTCGATTTCTTTTCCTTGTCGTAAGAATCATCCTTCTTCTTCTTCTTTATTTTTTCACCCCCATCTTTCAACTTCCGCTTCTGCAGAGGGTTAAAAACGAGTCACAATCAGAGGGTTTCCCACAACATCACCAGCACTCCCAGAGCCACCTTGGGACCTCTCCCAAGAACGTGAAAACACAGGACTCATTAACCCAACCTCCCTACATCCTCCACCACGGTTCTGGCACGTGTTGCCTTCAGCATTTGACAGCACCCCCTTAATGCTGTGACTTCCAGGGTGACAGGGAGCTGCTGTCACCTCTGCTCCAGGAACCAGGTAACCTCATCAGTCTTATCCATGCCAGACATGCTTCATGTTACTAAGAAATGTTAGGACACAACGGGATTTCAAGTGCTCATCCCTGTTCTGTCCACATCAAGTCACGAATCTCTCCCACTCTGGATGTCAACACACTTTCATGCAGCAAGCTCTGAGCTGTAACAGAAGGAATAACTGAGAAAGCTGCCTTGCTGACCTTGGGACACTTCTTCTTCTTCTCTTTGACATAGTCATCCTCAGACTCAGAGGCCTGCCGGAACTGCAGCGTTCCCGAGTTGATGTAAAACCCTCCGTACTTCGTAGTGAGAGAAGCGGGAACCAGCTCATCGTACTGGAAGTAACAGAGAACAGTTTATTGGCACTGGGAGCTTGGTTACTTCATTCCATAGCTCAGCTGCTTGGAAAATGCAGTGGGATTCATAGAATCGCAAAATATGCTGAGTTGGAAGGGACCCATCAGGACTGAGTCCAGCTCCTGGCCCTGCACAGACACCCCAACAATCCCAACCTGGATTTGGACAGCATTGTCCAAACACTTCTTGAGCTCACACAGGCTTGGTGTTGTGACTGCCTCCCTGAGAAAGCTGTTCAGTGCCTGACAACCCTCTGGGGGAAGAACCTTTTCCTAATATCCCACCTAAACCTCCCTGACTCAGCTCCAGCCATTGCCTCGAGTCCTGTCACTGCTCACGAGAATGAGGAGGTGGTGCTCCCCCAAGAACAGCCTGGAACGCCTACCAGCATCTCCTGCCATGCAGCTGCCCCAGCAGCTCTCACTCCCTGGCCCTGGCACCCTCCTGGCTCACTCCCAGCCCAAGTTTAGCCCCCCAGGCAGCCACCTTTAGCCACTCTCACACACCCCCAGCACTCACAGCTTCCGAGTTGTCGATGAAGGAGTCGGACTCATCATAGCCATACCCCATATCAATCAAATCCTGAATCCGGTCCTTCCTGCGCCTCTTGCCACCCTGAACAAGGAAACACGGACACTGTGATCGCTTTTCTCTTCCAGCACCCCAGAGATACCCTGATACAGGACAGCAACACTGGCTCCAGGACAGAAAAGCTACAGCAGAACCAAACCGGGGTTGGCTCCCATCACACTGCACTCCCAGGGTGCGCTAAGTCCAGTTTGAAGCCTTGTCATACAGAAACAAAACAGTGCAGCCAAATGAAAAACTGCCAGCCAGACTCCACACTGAACTGGGTCTGCGCCCCTTCAACATTCCTGCCAGGGCTCCCTTCCACAGGGCTTGCTCTTCCCTGAGTGCCCCCGTGGGTACAGACTCAGTGCTACACACATCAAACACACAGAGAGTGTGTCAGGGTGACCCACAGGCCAAATCTGGATCAGGAAACAACATACAGCTTGCTACCCCAAAGTGCCAGAGGTAAAACACAGCGTGGTTTTACTGCCAACTACAGAAATAATGCAAAAGGAAGAACAGAAAGGAACAGGTAAGACAGATCCATGCAGCAGTGTTCTGAGGGCAGTGGACTCTTCACAGCCCCATGCTCAGAGACTTGGCAGATTCCATCCTGTTGCAGCAACAAGGCCTAGAAATTACTTTTTGCTTAAGGAAATTCAATTTTATCAATCACAGTAAGTGATTTGACGCTCACTTTAGTTCATGTCATTCGCTTTAATTAGACTCATCTGATTTAAGAATGAATCTGAACTATTTCTGCAGCCCTGAGACAGAAAAAGAACATAAAAACCAGCACGTGGCAGCCAGGATAAAGGACTGGGGGAGAACAGGAACCTGAGAGCCAGTGAGCATTAAAAGCACTGCCTGAGAGCTGAACAGCACTGCCCAGGCCAAGGAATAACATCACTTAAAGAAGAAACACTTACATATTTTTCTTCAAACTTCCTAGCAAGAGCCTCCACTTTATGCCTTTCCTTTTCCTCATCATTGAAGGGATCAGCCGGGTCTTTCTTCTGTAGAAACAGAAGTGGTGAAACCATGACAGTCAATCCTGTCACACTGCCACCAAAACCCCATGAATCAAACCCATCCCGACTGGAGCAGCTGGGCAGCAGCTCAGATAAATCAATCTTTAGGACAGTGACGGTCAGTATCTTCATCAGTGACATGGACAGTGGGCTCAGGGCACTCTCAGCATGTCTGGGGATGACACCCAGCTGTGTGGTGTGCTTCACACACCTCAGGGATGGGAGGCCATCCAGAGGGACCCGGACAGGCTGGAGAGGTGGGACCACGGGAACCTCAGGAGGTTCAACACAGCCAAGTGCTGGTGCTGCACCTGGGCCAGGGAACCCGCGGGATCAATCCAGGCTGGGGGATGAAGGGATGGAGAGCAGCCCTGGGAGAAGGATTTGGGGTGTTGGTGGGTGACAGCTGGACTTGGCCTGGCCGTGAGCACCCAAAAACCCCCCTGTGCTGGGCTGAGCCCCCAGCGTGGGCANAGCTGGAGAGGGACTGGGGACAAGGGATGGAGGGACAGGACACAGGGAATGGCTTCCCACTGCCAGAGGGCAGGGATGGATGGGATATTGGGAAGGAATTGTTCCCTGGGAGGGTGGGGAGGCCCTGGCACAGGGTGCCCAGAGCAGCTGTGGCTGCCCCTGGATCCCTGGCAGTGCCCAAGGCCAGGCTGGACAGGAGCAACCTGGGAAGGTGTCCCTGCCATGGTTGGGGTGGGATGGGATGAGCTTTAAGGCCCTTTCCAAGCCAAACTGTGCTGGGATTCTGAGAGTGTCTCTGTGGTTTGGGTGCTCTCTCAGCTAGTTTTGTACCTGCCTCTGCTTTTCCTCTCAAAAAAAAAAAAAAAAAAACCCCAAAAATTAAGCAGCATAAAACATCAACTGACTGCTAACAGTTCTGAAGGGAAACAGTAAGAGGAATAGAATCCAATAAGTTTCTTTTCATAGACAAACCCTCCCAACTCAAAGTTTAGATGCTGCAGGAGTTTTTGTTCATGTCTCCTTTGGTGCTCTTTGGAAAACAGCTCCTTATCACTGCCAGCCACCCAGGTAGCAAAACTCACTTTAGATCCAGCCATTCCAAACTAAACGAGCATCACATCCCTCACCTGCCACCAGCACAACACCTTCCCAACACGAAATTCCAGCCAAGGCAAAGGAGTGATACAGCGTGGCCTGACAACAAGAACCCCAGCCTGGGGGCCAGTTCTCCTGCCTACAGGATGTTCAACCACCCTCCTCCCACCTTGCAGCACCTCACAGCAAACACAGACCCAACTCTCAAAACCGTGGTGCTGAGACAGCCTGTGAGGCCTTCAGTTACAACACAGGCTCCCATAGGCCCCCAGGGACACTCACCTTGTCACCTGAAGAACCCCCTTTTACTTTCCCTCGACAGCTCTTGAGGAGATCTGGGTAGAAGAACTCCGGGCAGCGTTTGTGGTCCGGCTCGAAGAGGGTCAGAGTGATCCGAACGGCCGTGGCCGCCGGCTCGGGCTCCGGGGGCTGCTCTCCATCGTCCTTCCGAGACCTCTTCAGGAAGCTGCTGCTCAGTGGCCCATGCAGAGTGGTGAACGAAACCCTGTGGGGCTCTGTCATGGCTATGGCCAAGTCTTACCAGGCCTCACGGCATCGTTCCCATTGCATTAGGAAAGGTCTGTCGGGCTGCACTGATGGATTTCACCACTGATGGATAATGGAGGACGTTGGCAGTAGAACAAGTGCTTTGCTTTCGGAGTTTTCTTGGGAAATGACAAAGGGCCGTGCTGCGAGCACTTGCTGCAATCATTAGAGAGAAAGAAAGAAAGAAGTCAGTCCTCGTACCAGACTTCCCTTCAACACTGGCAGTTCCCCGTTATCCCTCCAGTCCATCGCAGGTCTCTCTCCTCACACCACACCGTTCCATTCGTAAGGGCTGAAGGAAATCCAGCTGCCGGGGAAACAAAACGACCCCGCCAGACTCGCTTTGACGCGGCCCAGGAGCCCTGGGCACAAACACCGGGCTGGGCTGCACCTCCCGGGGCCGGGGCCGCAGCTCCTGAGCCAGCTCTGCACCCCTCGGGGCCGGGGCTGGGCTCCGGCCGCCTGATCTCCCGCTGCACGGAGGCCCGGCCACCACTGTCCCAGGGACAGCGGCCCCGGCGGGGACTGAGCGGCGCCCAGAGCCGAGCGGGACTCGGGGGCTGAGCAGGGCCCAAGGCGGAGCGGGGCGCGGGGTGGCAGCGCCGCCGGAGGGAGCGCGGCCCGCGGGGCTGAGGAGAGGACCGAGGCCGTGGTGC
>VZTD01005358.1:38044-106142 GCA_013397725.1 Rhagologus leucostigma | reverse complement strand
AACCCCTCGGTTTCCTACAATAACCTCTGTGTTGCCCTTTATCTTGAGAGAATAAGAAACAAGTCAGCCCTGGAACGGAATTAGAAAGGGAAAAACACCTGCAGACTGATGAAGAAAATATCCCATTTCTGAGTGAAATATACCATTTTTATTGCAAAAGGACTGTGCTATTTTGACCACTGCGCAGCTTTACAAGTTGCAAATCCTGTACCATTACACAAAGCCAGCTCTTCCGGGCAAGAGGCACCTTCTGCACTCCAGCAGCCTCCAATTTTTAATGTTTAGGTCTATTTTTAGCATGCCTTTGCCGCCAAGAAAGCCAGCACTGTTCTCCACACAAACACAGCCCTCCTGATTTTCACGTGGTGCCAACAGCTCTGAGGGCAACTTCCAGGAACAGCCCCATGATTTGCCACAGTCCTGCTGCAGAACACCTATAAATTGTGAATCTGTGTGTCATGACACACACCTGCCCCACGGAGAACTTGAAAAAGAAGCCCTCGGATAACCTGAATTGTTATTTTTCTGAATAACCTCAAATTTTAGAGATAGCCTTGGTAACCTTCACAATGTGACTGGGAACATAAGAATAAATTTATGCATCTCTGTGGACATTCCCAGCCAACCCTGTGACTTTGGCTGCCTTTTACTCAATAAAGCTTTCCTTTACAATAAGGTGCCTCTGCAAAGCTCACAAAATAAAAATTCGGTGACAGTTAATTAAGGTGTGTAGCAGAAAAAAACACTGACAGTAGGTGTCACTTTTGATGATAATCTAGACAAATTTACCTGCTGCAAAAATAGTAGGGATTTCACTCAAAGATATTCAGTAACTGCTCTTCTTTTTCTTTGTTTTCCTGTTTGTTGCTTAAGAAAGCAGAGTGAATTCCCCTTTAAAACAGTGTTAATTTGGGTGCCAGCTGAAAGTAACTAATCTGAAATTTCTTAAATCATTAAGGTCAAGAAGCTTTCTCTGAAAATCTGAAATAAAAATAATTCTCACTGCATTTCCACTGTTGTTGAGCTCTTCCAGCACTGCTTCAATAGTCCATGAAAATAAAACAAAGATTCTCACTTCTCTAAGCTACAGCAGCCAGCCAGAAAAAGAAAATAATTACTCATTAAGAGCAATGCAAAAAATCTGCTACATAAAAAGCAGCAAAACTTCATCTGTTATCAACAAAAACACCACATAAGAACACAAAAATCCAGGAAGGGTGGCTGCATCCAGCTGTGTTCAAGTATTAGTGCCTTCTATTAATAGACACGATTGAACACTGAGGTGGAAATTGGCTTTCCTGATGGCTGTGGAACTGGCAAAAACTTCATTAAAGGCTGTAAAAGGAAACACAGCAGCACTGGCAGGAGGCCTTCTGCAGAGGGAGGAGGTTAGTTCAGTTTTTCCTCCTCACTGCTGCCTGCTAATCCTGGCAGCCGTGACCTGGTTTGTGTACCTTGGCACTCAATGTGCACAAGGCAGAGGCTGCTCTTGGGCAACCCAGTAAACATTCCTGATGATGACAGCCTCACCTGAACCTCCCTTTTCACTCCATTTACCTGGCAAGCCAGGTGCTCACTGAAAACCACCCCCTCCCCCGGTACAAACCAACAGTCGAACAGGACTCCCCCATCACAGAGGAAGGAAAGGCTTGTCACAGAAACAAAGGAGTCAGAACATCTGTTTCGGTTAAGCCTCTCTAAATTATTCATTCAGATTTGAGTCACACAAAAACTGGGCACATCCAGGTTGCTGACTGAGCCTCCTAAGTGCCCTTAGTGCCGAGGAGGAGGCAGGAGAGGCAGCACTTCTTGCACCACAGGGACACTTAGGCAGCCAATTAACATCCCCATAGGAACACACTGAGCAGAGGCAGCGAGTAAACACTTGCTGCAATTCCAGGAACTCAAGAGTGACACAACAGAGAGCACAGGGGTAAAATGAAGGCAGAGAGAACTGCGTTTCGGATGGACAGTGCGACAAAAACAAAGCCAGGCAGCTGAGTGCTCTCCCTTGGACAATCAGACTGCCCACACACTCGGGTATGACGCAACGACAAACCTTCATCACACACAAGCTCCTGCATCTGAAAGTCAGAAACCCCAGAAGAAACAAGCCATCAGTCATTTTTACTCACTAGATGAAGGAAAAATTACCCAGGCCTGATGCGGAGGCATCAAACCCCCTCTTAGCTCTTCAGTTTAAGTAATTTCACCATAAGGTAGGAATAGGTTAAAAAAATAAACAGCGTGGGCTGGAGCAACTTAACTATCCCACCTCCCTTTCCCCTGGTAAGGATTTAGAAATTTATGGAGGAGAAGTAATAACAAGTAAGTATTACTGACCAACAGAATTATTAAAGCTACATCAGGGGGATATAAATAACAGAAGAAACAGCACTCCTAAATTGTCCAAAAACTGGTGGAGTATTTCTGATTGCACTAAAAGATTTGATCTGATTTTGCAGGAAAACAGAAAAGGCTGTCTTGCCTTTTCAAGAAATACTTCCCTTCCTGTAAAATTCCTGTTAAAAAAAAACATCACCACAAATTTTTTTGTTTGCAATAGGTATTTTCAGAGAAGAAAATAAAGGCAGAGAAGAATACAGCTAGACAAATGGCTTGAAAAAAGGTATGGGTGGCACAAAGCACAACAAATCCCTGAGTCTTCCTCTATTTTAAATACACTAGAGGATCACAGGAGATTGTTGAAAGTAAAAGTTACAATTAACAGAAGAATTAGCCTAAGTGAAAAAAGGTGGAATTAGCCTAAGTGAAAAAGGCTGAGTGGCAACTAAAAAGGCTGAACTTAAATTAGCTATTGATTAAAAGTCAATATTAGATAGTACGAGTGGAGTATTTTCACAGTACAGAATCTTTACCAGTAAATATGTTGGAATGTCACAGAGACTGGAGAAACAGCAAGTACTGGTAAAATACACAACCTAAGCTGTCATAACATAATATACAGCAATTCCTGGCAATTCCACTGCATTATTTTCATGACAACACCTTCCAGCTCTTAGGCTTAATAGAATGTAGGAATTGTGCCTTCCACACTTAAAAGTTCTATCTACTTACCATAGAAAGAACACGTACTGAAGAAAAATAAAGACTTTGAGATGTGTTAGTCAGCAAATTAGATCTAAGCATTCCTAGGACTGTCTTGGGGTGACTCTATCATGTGTATCCCCTATCATGCTCTATGCCCAAAAAGTAATATTGTGCCTTCTCTGTGCCTTAAACTGAGCTTGAGGAAAAAAAACCAGACAAACTTTCCAAAGCAGCTTCTCAATGACACAGAGATTACACTCCTCAGTGTTGTCTGACTGCGTAAAGGCACGAAGGGAGCACCCTGCTTGCTTTTTCTTCAGCCAGCTGGTTTTTTTTTCCCTCTTGGTGTGAGACGGAGAGCTGAATTTTGTTTCCTGGGACTTTGGTTTTTTACTCTTCTTCTCTTCTGAACTGTTTCAACAACATCAGAACACATCAGGAGAATTTTCTCCCCGAGGCCCGGGGGTGGGCCCACGTCCTCACCGACCAGCTCCGAGGAGGAGAGAGACCACACCTACAGAAGGACTCTGAAATCTTCCCAGGTTTCTCTCTATAGCGAGGGTTTTAATTCATTATTGAGCATCATTATCCTTTTCCTGTGTGTTTGTTAAAATAAATAGTTTTTATCTCTTTCACTTTCCTTCGAGGAAAAATTTCCTTTTTTCCCGAACCCTGTGGGGGGAAGGGTGGTTGTAACCTGGTTTTCTCTCAGGGGCTATATTACTAGATTTTGGCCAAACCAGCACAAGGACTATGCAGCTGGTGACTGATATGGGCTGCAGAACTACATCCAGGTTGACTAGGAGGAGAAAAACCCTGGCAAAGTGCAAGGAATAGAAAGAAAAGACAAAAAAATAGCTGGGCTGTCTTTAGTGATAGACAGAAACATTGAAAGAAAGGGACAACAGGATTTACATCTTTGTCTCCTCCCTCACTGAGTAGAAAGGAAAGATGAATTACTTAGGAAGCATGTAGATATCTTTAGGAGTATTATTTTACAAAAGCCCCGATTAAGAAAATAAAAAATCCCATTCACAAGCAGAAACACCTCCTGCTGTTAGGATCCTTCAAACAATGGGCTCTCTCCAGACATGGAATGCTGTGGTGGATCAGTGGACCCCTCTCAGCTTGACTTAGGAGCAGCCAGCCTCACATCTTGGGTGTAAACCTAAGGAGCTGGAAAGCCCCTGGCTCACACATGGAAGTGAAGGTGGGTTGAGAAATATGTCAAAAGGTGCTTCTGAAACCCAGAAGTTCAGGGTAACCAAAGTACAGAACACAGTACCAGAACTGAACAAAGACATTGATCTTGTCTCCACTACTGCCCAGCTGCCTCACTCTTGAATACTGCCATCAAAGAGGGCCCAATCCGAGCTCTCCCCAAACCGCAGCCGGAGCTAAACTTTACCGTCAAACTTCACCAAATTCCATCGAACCGTCAAAAATATTTATTTACCTCAATAAAACATACTGCTGCTTCTCTTTTGAGCGCTCTGCATTTTATTCACCTGTGACAATTATGCACCTGACAATGGCTACCAGGTGCAGCATCAGGAAGAGTATTTTCAACACCCTCTTTCAATACCCTGCAAGACCTGAGCACCCTGTTTCCCCTCAAGAGAACATCACCTGCACTCCTTTGCAACTCAGCTTCAAAATGCTTCTTGAATGATCTGCTGAACTGCTCCAGGGGCGATGAAAGCAAAGACAAGCTGTCAGTGCCTCAAACTCACCAAGTTCCACCAAGTAAACAGAACCCAAAAAATACAAACACCTCAGGGTGGGGAAACAACCACAGCCCCCCAAAAGTCAAATGAAGGTTGCCACTGGTATCAACAGGGCCAAGATTCTTTGAAATAACTGGGAGACTAACAAAGAACATGTGAAAGGGGAGAATGTTACCCTCTATTCCCTCAGGATGTCAGCGCTGGCATTCTGCTGACCTGTGCTCCCCTTTCATTCTAACACAATTTCTAGCAAGTCATGAAGAGCACCCTTGTGGTGTTGAATGTTGGCAAACAAAGAGTTTTCTATCCCACTGCAGGGGATGGAGTCACACCACATCCTCTTCACTTGTAAAAAAAAGACCATTTCCTTAAGTATACGTTACCTTAGCAGCAGCAGCTGCTCCACTTGTCTCTGTTTCGGCGGGCTGGCTGACATTAGCACTTCCTTGTTTCTCCTAAAAAATAAAATGACATAATAAAGGTCAGAAATGTTGATGAAGAAAAAGAAAAGCCAAGCAAAACCATAAAACAAACAAACAAAACTCCCCAACCAAATCCAAAGTATTAAAAAAAAGAAAAAGCGCATTTAAAAATGTCCATTAGAGCATTTTTTGTGAGGCGTGTCACCAAAATATGAATTGTCCAATGTAACTGTAGTTCACACAGGCACGTTTCAGAGCCCAGAAATGTGCACACCCAGAACAGGCTGAGTTCTCTTGCAGTGTTTAATGGAGGATATATAAATCTGTGCCATTTCCTGCGGCACAGCAACTCCATTTCAAGTCAACAGTTAAAGCAACAGTAACTATATAAAAAGTATCACGGAAATAAGAGCGGCAAGCCTCTGCTGTTCCGGCATAATTTGAAAGACTAACCATGAAAGTAACACCACACCTCAGGCAGGGAAGTAAAGATACAAAGTTCAGGGCAAAATTACGGTTTTTCTGAAAAGCACAAGAGTCACAACACAATTAAAGATTTCACATTTCAGCTGCTCTCCAAAGCAGGGCAGGCTGCAGAAGGGACACAGATCCAACCAGCAAACTCAGAAACATCACTTTTCAATGGATGGGACACCAGATTTGTAACAACCTGGGAGATCCAGCGACCTCTGCCATTAAGGTAATTCCACCTCCTGTTCTCTTTCTGATTTAGCTTGAAAACCTGGAGATCACCTGGAGCAAACAAAGATGCGCTTTCAACAGTCACCTCCAGAGATGGGGCAGTGGGCCACCCACTGTGGCCACGTATACAAGATCAACGACCAAAATATGGACTAAATCTGGTACCAGCTGAAACAAAGAGGCATCTTACATCCACGGATCACACTGGAAACAGTGACATCCCGGTAAGACTCCACAGGATGCTGCAAAACCCGAGGCTAACAATGATTTTTGCCTGTTAAAGGGATGTTAGGAGTGTTCCAGGACCGTCCCGCACAGCTCCTGAAGTCCAGTGCTGCTGCCCAGTACAGAGCTGCCCAGCCACTGGAGCCCGGAACCCGGGGTCTCTGCCCAGGCTGAGGGATGTGGTTAGAGGTGAAAGCAGCAACAAAACCCAGAGACACCCCACAACACACCCCAGAGACACACAGGACCCTCATCACAGCCCCCCTCCACCACGCGTCAGCCAGGTTTGTCTCGATATTTTCTCCTCTGACCGCACATGCCTAAGGGAGCAGACAATCTCCTTCCACGTACTCTTCAACCTTCATTGCAGAGAACATTTTTAACTCCCTTGAGAAGGAAGCAGTGCTCCGGCTGAGGTGGTAATGATCCTGGAGGCAGGTGGTGGAGGTGGGACGCATTACAATTTTGTAGAGACAGTACCGAGAGGCAGAACACCTCGGGCTTTGTCTCTGACATAGTGCACTGAAGACTCTGCAACAAGCATCATCCACAAACCCTTCAACTTTTAATTAAGTTGTCCAAGTAGTTTAAAGTTTGAAGTGCTAGGCTCCCCTTTTCAAAGAGAAAAAGGAAAAAAAAAGAAGTCACCACAAAAGAATCACCAAAAAAAAAGAGCAAAACTCTGAGGAGTAATCAGTATTGTGGGCACACCTTCAGCACCACAGATCTCGACTGCCACCTCATTCATGCTCAGCCTTTGGCTCAGGGTTCGTGGTGCTCAGGATTTACCTTTGGGACCAAAGACGATGTCTAACATAACTGTGATGCTCTGAAAATATCACAGAATCACAGAATTCCACAAATCCATAAAGCACTGTTTCAGAGAAGGCAGTCTTTACGACACCTACCAACATGCTCAAAAATTTCAGGCACAAGGGTAGCTTTCGCCACCCCCACCAAGCCTGAGCTACAAAATAAACCTCAAAAACAAAACAAAACAAAGTAACAATAAAATTTAAAAAAACCCCAAACACAAAAAAAACCCCCAAAACCCAAACAACCCCCCTAAAATAAAAACAAACAAACAAAAAACAGAACCAAAAAACCCAAACCAAAAATCAGACAAAAACCAGAAACAAAAAACCCCACCCCTCAACCCCCCGCCAAAAACCAAGGAAAAAACCATCGCCCCCTCCCCCAAAAAACAACAAAACCAACCAAGCAACCAAAAAAGCCCCCTTCCAAATAACAGAACCAGCTAACAGGGTGAAATAAATCCTTGTTCAGAGTATGAACTTCTGTTAATCAACTTAACAGAACAAAGAAAATAATGTTAATGCAAATATTCGTTTGGTGCCAAGCCAAACAGCATTTAAAGGCAGAGAGAGAAGAAAAATTAACAAATACATTTTGCCCTGGAACAGAGAAAGGCTACCTGGAGATAAGCCATGTGGAAAGTTGAGCCACCAGATCAAATGAGTATTACTTACTGACTACTGACCACAACACATGGAGTAATATTTTAGTAATATTTTAGTAAAAAAAATATTTTAGTTCTCAGAGTCATCTTTCAACAGCAACTTCTTTGGCATCTACCCCTTAACATATTCGTAAAAGCAGAAGGACTGGCCACATCATTCAACTAGGTTTATCATTCTTTCACCCTTAGTAAAATAAGGATGTTACAGTGTTTCCCAAGATGTTCCCTCCAGGCAAACCAGCTCAGATGCCCTGTACTGACAAATACATGAGAGCTGTTCCCATCTTCTCGCCCTCCAAGAACTGGAAGAGCATTTTTCTTCTGTGACAATCTCAGACACAAACAACTGAAGAATTACCTTGCAGCTGTACTCACACTTTGCTTCCCAACCCGATAATAACAGAGACAATGAATTATCAAAGCACAGCTTCTTTATGAAATGAATTAAAATAATTACGGGCCTGTAAAGAATTGTGAGTGAAGGAATAAAAGCTGTAAAGGCATACAGGTACTTATAATCTCTTCGTTATTAGCAGTGGCTTCAAAACAAAAAGGCAGAACACTGTTTCAGAGTGGAATATTAAATCTGCAGGTTTAATAAACGGGAGATGAAATATACATCCTTCTGATAAACAGATTTTAAAAGGAGAGACATGTATCAAGACTGGTGTCCAGAAATATGGACCAAATGTTCATTTTGAACTACAACATTCAAGTGTTCATTGTAATATTGGAGTCAGAATGCATACAGTACACTTGTCTTGAGGAAAAAAAACCCACAAGAGGCAAGAATGTGCAATCTCTGTTCTGCAAATGCTTCTGACAACCATCAGCAGCATTTCAGCCTCCTCCTATCAATCATTCATTCAATTGCAGCTTGAGCAGCAATCACTCTATATTCCTTCTGAAGGCAGAGACTTACATTGCAACAGCTCTCAGCGAGTGCCAGAATTTAACTGAAATAAAGTTATTTTTCAACTACCTTTGGCGTTTTAGCCAAAAGAAGCACCAAAACAGAAAAGGGACACAGACAAAGAAGCTGGTGCTGTGCTTCTCAGAACCCGTCCACTCCTCCACTGGGGATGGCCACAATCCCCTGTGCCAGTGCCAAGGTGCTGCGGGGCACAAGGGGAAAAGGAAACAAATGAACAATACAGATATAATGTGGTACCAAAGTAAAAAGAAACTTCACAAACACTGCAGGTAAAAGCTACCCTTGCACTTCCACAACTCAGACCAGCAGTGGGCACCACAACAAGACTGTCACCAGCCATAACGCCTGTTGTCACCATTAATGCTTTTTCTGGATAAGGAATCCTAAGTGGCAAGCATCAGGATTAAAAAAGTATCACAGACACATTGATTTCCGAGCAAAGAATCAATTCTAATAGAGATGCTTTAGCACCAGTCATCACTGTCATTCTTTCAAAGTAAAGAATATAATTCCTGATTAGTAAAGCACAACGAGCCGAGCAAGCAGAACAGGTTCTGCCTACAGTGCTGAAAAGCACGACTCAAAATTCCAGGACACGTTAGAGAGGGCCCTGTTTCACACCATACCTGGTGAAATACGGCCTCACTCTAAGCTGGGGCTTCCAATTCCTATAATATATGGTTCTGTCTTCCTTTTTAAGAGCACATTTTCACATCCAGACAGCAGCCATGCACAGGCTGGGCTTTTACACGGATACAGAACCTCTCCTCGGTATTTCCCGCTGCCACAGTCAAAAGAGAACAGGTCTTTCCATATTATTAACATGGATCCTCTCAGAGCAGAGGGGGTTTCAGAGCACAGCCACGCATAATGTGAGCACTTCTTCTGCATTATTGTTACAAATTTCACGTGGCTGTGTAGCAGAGCACACTGTGCCCCAAGGGCAGCCCTCTGACAGGCAGCACTGACACGGTGTGCAAGATTAGGACAGCAGGACCATGCACCTCACTGCAGTGCAAGACCTGCCTTCCCGAGTTCGGATAAGCTTCAATTTTATCATTTCCCTGTCTCTAGCAGCGGTCAGCAGCAGATAGGAAAGAAAACAAAACCAGTGATATAGAAACAGTTCAGGTCCACGTTGGTGTTTCTTCTAAATACTCTTCCAGACTCAATTTGTGAGCCAGGGACTTCTTAACTTCAGTGTATTTTATAAACCATCCTGGGTTTTTCTTCAGTGATTTTGTTCCATCTGCCCTTGAAAGCATTTATATTTTAGTACCCAAAGCTTCTAGAGCACCAGTGGCCTCAAAAGTGGAAGTGATCTGAAACTCAGACACACACACACACACACGTAAGCTGAAGACAACGTCAAAATGAGGGACAAAATAAAACCACACCACCTGTCCCTCATCACACTCTAACAAATTGCTAAAAGCCTTGGAACACCAGGAGGCAAGGGGAAGAAAGGAAGTTTACTATTTCGTACGCTTTGCAACGGCATCTGCAAACACGTTAGCTCAGTTCCAGGATGTCACATCACAGTGAGAGAACAGAGGGACAGATACGGGAAACCTGCAGCACATCCCTCACTCTCACTGGGTGGCAGCTGCACCCCAGCCGCAAAAATATGCCACCGATTCATGCGCACGAGCAACCAGCAATTCCAGCAACCACCATTTCTCTCCTGTTAACACCCCCCATACGCACACCCGCAAGGAGTGAAAACATTTCGGTAAAGCTGATCTAGATTTTCAAGAAGTGGGTTTTTAACTCCCTGAAATGTGAATTCAATAAATGTAAGGTTCTAGCAACCAAGACATGAAGGTTTAAGACAGATCCCTGTGACCTGAGCCTTTGTCCTGGAGCAGTGCCCAATACAACATAACACACACACACACTTTTATTGACATTTACACTGATGAATAACTGCCTTTATTTTTTTTTTCAATTACATATTCTAACACATCTGTAGTTTCCAGCACATCTTTTGACTGTTCCTACAAGACACCATGCACAGATACACACTCAGCTGCTCACAGACTGTGTGAATCTCAACCCAAAGCAGACCCTTCCCGTGCAAGCAGATCCCCCATCCTGCCTAGACTTAAAGCTTGAGCAGCACTGCCTAAATGATGCAAAAAAGTATGACAGTGTCTTTCCTTCGCTTAAATCTTTAGGCAATGAGGTGATGGAGATTAGTCCTTCCAAGGACAACACGGCCCTGTCAACCATGGTATCACAGTTCCATCCCTTCTGTGCAAGTCCATGTCTTACCAAACAGGTTTCTATCTACAGTAAACCTGCTGTATTTTCTTCAGTCTGCTTCTAAGACTCCAAGAAGAAAGGCTTAAGAAGCCTGTTCTACACCCTAACAGTATTCATTTTGAATTCCCCTTGATGCTGTGGCTAATTGGCATCTCCCACTCAAACCAGTGTCAGGCCTTTCCTACTTTTGCTTTTCAAAGCTCTGCCCTCCTTCTCTCACTCCTTCAGGACTATGTACCCAAAAAATCTGAGAGACAGAGTTGTTTGTTGTTATTTTTAGTTAAAGACAACCATACTGATTTTACTGTTTTCCTTTCAGTATGGATATAAACTCTTCAAAGACCTTTGTATTTTCTTGTAACTTTCCTAATGCCAAACCTTTTCTAGCAGGCAGGTGAACAAACTCAATATTCTAGACAATGTTGCCCAAAGCTCTCTACGGATATGTCATAAATTTCTGCTTCAAAAATTGAAGACTAAAGGAATAATCTCTGACTTTTAAACAAAAACGTAGCATTGCAGACTCTTGGGAAAGTTGTACAAAGATTTTGAGTTGCTTCCTCAACTGCTTAACAAATGAGAGTGTTTTGGAGGCAGGCATGAGTCACAGTGGAGTTAATGCCCCTCAGTGGGTCTGTGGAAGAGGTTTTTGATCTATTTCCACTTTTAAGTTCTGCAGAGTGGATGGAACAAATAAAACATACAAAGAAATTCACAAGATGAAACATAGAGTAAGAGGAAACAGCCGTATCCTAAGGACTCAAAAAGCAGAAGCATCTGGACAATAAATTTTAGTAACAGTCTTGTTCTGCTGGAAACAGATCTTCTCAATGAGAGGTCAGAAACATTAACCCCAGAACCCCAAACTACAGGCCTCAACTCCTACCCTTTCCCACAGAAATGCCAGCACTTCTCTGCTAAGAAGAACAATGCATGGTCAAAGAATATGGCATTAAACCAAGAACGTATACATGCACAACGGTATTCATGAAAAAAACAAGATGTTGGGAGAGGAAAGGAGGAACGTGTTCTCAGGCCAGAGGAGCCTTCCTTGCTTTCTGGACAGGAAAGGAAAGCAATTGCTTAAATCATCTACTTCAGAGGACTGTAATAAAAGCATTCACTGACCCTGATTTGCACGGCAGTCAAACAGGCTTAGCCAAAGTTATTTCCCACAAAGCTTCTGCTATGGATGAAGCATCAGGTGGAAAGCATCACAGTGCACTCACTTCACCTGTGCTTCTGGGCAACTGCAAAACCAGGGCCATCAGATGCGTCCAGCACTGCACTGGCACTGCACAGTAGACACTCCACTGAGGTAAATTCCACAGATACCAACGTGACATATTCGGGAAAATATGAACAAAGCAAAAAAAAATATTTCCAGTACACTGCTCAGCAACACAAGACAAAACTAAACATCCCTGGGATGAATAATGACTGACTGGAGTCAGCAGCTAATTGTCCAAAAACTGCCACTTTGCTATCAAAAGGCAAAAATATGTATATGAGAAAATTCATTACCAACTTTTCTTTTTAATATGTTCAAACACTTGAATTTACCTCTCTCACTTCTGCTTTTTTCTCTCCCGCCTTGGAAGAAGCTTCATTTGCCTTCTTGTCGCCATGCTGCAAACAGAGAAAACAGATGTGTAGCTATTAAGATCTTAAGTCGTATCTTCCACACAAAGAAACTCAAAATTCTTAGTGCAAGGATGATTCCTTTCAGCTACCACAATATGACAGCAGGGAACACTTAAGTTTTTCTTCTCACTAATGGACAGGATTTCTAAATGGCCTGCCAGATAACTTCAAGAGAAATCAGTCATAAGGTCATGACTCTTAGGGCAGTTACGTGACTGTTCTTGTGAAAAGCTCTGGAAGATACTCAGCTTATCACTCACACCTCACCAGCAAAGCACTCTCCAGTGCTTGTTTTGGAAATGTCGGAACCACAGGCCTCAGCAGAAACTGAACAGCTCTCAGAGACACCAACATGATGTACGCAACCCACTCCAACGTCTGGACTTCCCTCAGACACACTAAAATCCTTGCTGTGCCCAGCCCTCCTCACCTGGAAGAAAGCTGTTACCACGATTGCTGTAATTCTGGTGCTGGTATAGAAAAAAATAAAACAGTTCAGGCACAGGTGCACATTAGGAAATACAGTTCTTCCAGGATCCCTGAACCTCCTGCATCTTTTATCTCCTCCAAGGCCCTAAACTTCTTCCATTTGCATAACCTGATGTACAACCCCAGCAGCTTCCCATGCGCAGCAATGTAAAGAAAGACAAATTTTGCTCAGCACGCACACTGGCATCCGGCACGTTGCAACTGTCTGCATCTCTGAGAAGTGGTGAGTATGGTCCCTCAAAAATCTTTTTCAAAAATAATGAGAGCTAAAAGCAAGAAATAAATATAAGCGACAACACAATATAGCTGCTCTCTGGTATCTCAGCTAGCGTAACTTCCCACAGCAACTGAGACATCTGGGAGGGAGGATTCACGTCTGGTTTGTTTTGTTAAGTAAAGACAGGAGATGATTCAAGACCCATTTATTCCCTTCTGTTTTCAGGACTGAGCAGCAGGAGGTAAAGCCTGCTAATCCACTAAGTAATGAGTTCCTGCAGATTTTTCTTTACATGGCTATAGGGAGAAAGTAATGATCCATGTATCACTGCACTATCTTCAACAGGAATCAGTTCCAGCACATCAGCAGGAGAAAACGCAGGCTGAAAAAGGTACTACAGCAACAAAAATTTCAATAATTGTTTTGGACAACCTCTAACAATCCAAGTTTTTAAAATGAGTTTGGTTATGACTAAGATACTTGACAAGTTTTAAAATTGGAAATGCTATACTCATATTCCAATTGTGCCTCTTTAGAGGAAAAACAAGCCCCGCAGGCTGCCTATTCAGGTAAGAGATTAATTGATTCACTGCTCCATAATAGCACTTCCAGTGCAGACACAATTTACCCAGCTATCTGTGCTTTTTTACTGCTGCAATAAAAGCACATCACACACGTATCAGTAAGAGCAGTGTCAGTGTGTGTGTCCTGTTGCTGACAGAACAGGAATTTCAGAGCCAGCGCTGCCACAAGGCTCAGGAGCTAAAGGAGAACTCTGTTGATTGGGTTCTTTTCTTGCATGGATACCCTCAGCATCAAAATGCTCCAAAAATCAAGTGTTACCCTGAATCCAGCTGTTAAAGTCTTTCATTGCTTTCGTTCATTTTCTTCTCCAAATTCAGGCATAGCTTTAAAAGCAGCAACACCAGTCAAAGTGCAGGCTCTCTTTAGCTATTTTTTTTTCTTTTACAAAACCAAGTCAGGGAATGTAGGAACTAATTACTTGCTTCCTGCTGCGTATGCCAGACCTTGATCAGGGCTGAATCTGGTGTTAGCCTTCCGGCCTAAGTCTACCTCCACATCTTCATACCAAACAAACCCACAGCAGACAGGACCACAGCACCAAAAGGGCACCCAGGCCCAGGACTAGGAAGAGGGAGATACGGAAGGGGATTGGCAGGGTTCCCTCAACCACCCCTCAGGCAGAACACCTCTGTGTCCCCCAGGGCAGCTTCACCGCCCAGAGAGGATACGGAACGGACCAGGACAAGGACCACAACTTTGCTAACCCTAAACTCAAGTCAGCGAGACATGAAAAGCGTGACATCTTCCCTCCAGAAGGCTATGTCAAACAGCATCTGTAATAAAGAGACTTTGACTCAGATGCCAAATAGGTTTGTTCCAACTGAGGGAACAAAGCACATATGGTCAGACCAAAGCAGTTTTGGGTTTTTTTTTTTTAATCCAGTAAATTGAGTAATGCATTGTGTACACACGGAGCCCTGATACTCACTCTCTGGCCTCAGATAATAAAAGAGCCTGTGAAAGTACTGCCTTGCAGAAAAGCCTGCTGTCCTGAAGAGGTAACCTTGGAAAGCACAGCTTCGCAATACACCTGAGGAAACCATGCTGGTTCCCTGAACGGTTGATGCATAAGGTATGATGAGGGACCCTGTTTCAAAAATGCCCTTCAACAGCTCTTTTCTTACCTGTATTTCCAAGCTTTGAACCCTCTAGTAAAAAAAATTAAACATACAAATAAAATACATGCAGTAAATCAACCTGCTTAGTAAGAAGGTTAAGCTCAGGTTTTGTGGGACAGTGTACATTCACTGCTCCTTCACGTTCACACCTCGTGATGACAAGCTGACTTTTTCTTTGGGCACTCTTTCCTTTTCCTGCTCATCTTCCCTTACAGTGCCAAAGATGCATATTCATAACCAAATCAGTGGATCAGAGCAGCCCCAGCACTCTTGCATCAACAGTGGGCGTGCAGCTGAAGTGACATTTCTAGTTTAACTCGTGAGCTAACAGTTCTTCGTAGCTTTTAAGCTGGCCCAAAATATTTTCCAACCTTACTTACTAAAAAAAACCCCACACAAACCTACCCATAATTACATGTTCACAAAAATACGTAAGTGTCATGAGCAAGAAGGTTTATCCTGAGATCTTCATCCTGTTCTGAAGCGCACAAAAAATGTCACCACGCTATTGTTTTAAGCCACACCTTTAACTTCTGAGTCAAACAGCACTCATAAACTAGAAAGTAACTGGTGAAAAAGCACAGAGAAAATTACTAACAACTGAACAGACACCCATGCGCACAAAAACCCAAACCTTCACTAAAAGGCTTTGCTTCCAAGAAATTCCTTCTAAACCTCAGGAGATTTAGAAGGCATTAACAAGCCTTCGGTTTAAGGGCATTGCGCAGCATCCCGGAGGACGTGCAGTAACCGGGTGAGAAGCGAGGTCTTGCAAGGTTCTCAGCTGAAGTCAATCAACTCAGCACTAGAGATATTAAAGGAGATGGGAAACTGACCCTCGCTCTCAGCTGGAACTGGGAGGAAGACAGAGATCTTTTGACACTGCTCGGAAAACTGTTATCTGCAAGGAGGTGCCAGGGGAGCTCCAACCAAGCCAGGTAAGGAACCGAAATGTGAAACCCAGATTCTTATTACATCCAACCCCAGCTTTAAACGCGCCAGCCAGTAAAAACCTTCCTAGACTTGAATCACATGAACCTCCTTTGTGTCTGCTCCTCTCACCCACCTTTTCTGCCTCTCCCACCTCCCCAGTGTGACTCAGGTACAGGAGAGGAGCGGGCTCCAGTCCCACGCGGAGGCCGACAAGTGCCAACAACCACAACCACGGGTTTCCAAAAGAGCAAGTGTAGCAGCAGTTTTCTTACCTGATCACACACAGTCATATCTTAGTATCTTTCCTCACCCTGGATGTGATGACACAGAGCTAACGAGACCTTTTACATTCATTTCACTGCTTAATGCAGTAGTTCTCAAACCTTCCCCTTTGTGATTTTGTGTCACCTCCACCACGCTGATTTGACTCGACGCAGTGACTGATAGCTGAAAACACTGCTAAACACTGATCCAAGCTACGTGGAGCAACTTAAAAGTACAGTTGTAACTTCAAGACATTTCATCTACCTGATCATATATTTAGGAAACACATTAAAGTGATGTTTTCTCTGAAACCAGCATTTCACAACATATGCTTTCTGTAAAACTTTAACAGAATGCAAACTTTTTTTTTTTTCCCCACTCCATACACAGACCAACTGCTTCCTCCTGTGAGTAATAAACCATAAATGTTTCTTAAAGGCTTTTTAAAGCCTTTTAAAGCAGTCAGGGCTTGGTCACAGTAATGACCAGCGAGCCAAGTCCATCCAAACCGCAGGGAGCCATCAGAGAGCTGTGGTTTGCTCAGGGAGGATCTGGCAAGCGACGGCTCTTCCCGGCAGCACCGCCACCACCCACCTGAAGCGAAGGACACGATCCTGGAAAAAGGCGCTGCGTAGCTTTTCCCAAAACAGGAACAGCCCCACATAAAATCCTGCCTTACGCGTTCTGGTGCGGTTTCGTCACCCCGCGAGCCTGCGTTACTCGGGAGACGACGAAAACTGCCAACCGCACGGAAAACCTCGATTTTCAGTCCCGCTTTCTGACAGGGGATGGGATGCGCAGAGACGGCCGGAGCGCACCGCGCTTCCACCTGACCCGAACCACTGGGTTTTTTTTTTTTTAAAAAAGCGCTGTCTCGCCTCCAGCCGCACCGCAACCCCCTTTCCTTACCCCTTCTCCATCCCGAACGCCGCGGAGCGGCGAGAGCATCCCGCCCACCGCGCCCGCCCCACTCCGCGCCCCCCGCCAGCCGCTCCCGGGGTGGTCCCGGGGTGGTCTCGGTTCTCCCGGGGCTCTCCCCCGCACTCACCATGGCATACCACCAGCGGGCGAAAGCCATGGCGCTGCGGCTGCTCCTCCTGCCCGCCCTGCCCGGCACTGCCCNCCCGCCTTACCGCCGCGGGCAGCGGCTGCCTGCCCTTGCCGGGCGCTGACATGCCGATCCCGGGGAAGAGGAGCGGGGGGCGGCCGGTCGCTCCCAGCTCCACGGGCGGCTGGAACGGCCCTCGGTCCCTCCCCTTCCTGCCGGGGCCGAGCCGGGACGGGGGAACCAGGGGGGCCGCGGGTCCGGGGTGAGGTGGCGGGGACGGCGCTGAGCTGGAGCGAGAGTGGCTTTTCTTTAAAATAGCGGTGTTTCGTGCGGGGGAAAGACCGCGCAGACTTTATTCTCCTCACGAAAAGTCGTTCCCCTTGGAAAAGCGTTTGGGTGTGGACAGCCGACCCTAGGCGGGCTCCAGGCTCCATGGCAGCTCCCGGAGTGGATCCTGCCCCTCACGGCTTCTTCCCCCGGGATGGAGCCGGGCGGAGGGTGCTTGGGGCTGCTCCAACACCCGGCTCCGCCACCAGCCTCCCTCCGGCTCCTCTGCCAGCTTCCCTCCAGCTTTGGCAGCCTATTCCTATAGCGGCCTCCTTCCCCAGCCTTGGCGTCCTGGTTCCTCCACCAGCCTCTGGCTCCTGTGACAGCCTTCCTCCAACTTCGGCACCCCTGTTCCACAGCCTCCCTCCAGCCTTGGCATCCCGACTCTTCCACCAGCCTCTGGCTTCTGTGCCGCCTTCCCTACAGCCGTGCCACCCTGCCAATCTCTGCTGGCTCCAGCATGGCACAGTGGCGTGGCCTCGGTCCCACCATGCGAACACACTTGGTTTGGAAGTTGGCCACACATCCTGTGGGTTGACGTGGTGTTAACCCTCACATCCAGGGGATTTGTTCCAGGTCAGATTATAAAATGGAAAACACAGATATTGTGTGCAGGAATGGGCGCAGTTTGACGATTTTTTTCTTGCCAGGTTGTGTACAATAAAAGAAGTCTGCATTTGGGGTGTTCTGTGCCAGAGAACCACAGGCACAGGCTGGGTGGGTGGAACAGCTGTTGGATGAGTTGCACTACTCCAAAGAGATAACAGCAGCAGCTCCTGAACACGTTCTTGTGTCAGGAGGCCTTATCTATCAGCAGGAGGAAGGAAAAGTGTCCCAGTCTTTAGGGAGTGCTCATCTCCTGCTTCCTTGAGGAAGAGGCAGTAGGACTAATCCGCATGGTAGGAAGCCTGTAAACCCAATTAGTGCCTATGCTCTGGGCTGTCAGGCAGGAGACAAGGGGGTGAGGTCACCCCTCAAGGACTTGGGAAATGGCTTTAATCCACAGAGAGGGATGATTGTTCAGATGGGTCTGCCTAAAGCCACCCCTGCTTTTCCTTTCTGATTAGATCCATGCAGATTTGTGGCTGACTCTGAAGTGTTTCAGCCTGTGACACCTAGGCAAGGTGCTCCAGAGGAGGGGGAGGCGAGGGCTGTGTTTAATGCATGGCTTCTGCACCGAGCTGGTGTGTGCAGGTTTACCTGGGGCCACTCTGACAGGTCTAACAGATTGTACTGCATTCCTCCAGCTGCAGGCAGCAGACCTTCCCTGCTAGAAGAAGGTTCCAGGGAGCCCTCAGGAAGCGTCGCCCATCTCACTGCGACGTGCCTGGTGACAAACAACTGGAGCTGACAGTGGCTGGAGTGGTGGAGTTGCACAGGAGCAGGGCAGTAACACATAAAACCCTTGGTGATGTCAGCCTGCACGATGCTGGACGTTCAGGGTTCTGCTGACCCAGAAGCACATCATCCATTCCAGCTCTGCCAGTAGGTTCAGTTTATAAATGAGGTTTGAACACTGCTGCAGGAGGGAGGGAAGCTGCCCAGACACTTGCCCCAGTCCCTGCAGTTGTTGCAGTGTTTTGTAAACTGATTGGGCTCCATCCAGCCCTGCAAGGAGATCTTGCTGTAGGGCCAAGGGCTTGGCATTGTTGTTTCTATTAAAACGTTCCTCTGGCTTGCACTGCTTCAAGAAACCATTGCTTATTGGCAATTTCTGCCCGAATTTATTCTTAACTAGTTGAGATTACTTTTATATGTAAAGGATGTAGGCAGCAGACATTTACCTGGGGATGGAAAAGCAGGTTCTTGTTTGTCTGGCAGAAGCAGAGTCAGCTGATGGATGCCTGAGTCAGCCTTTTAAATACTGCAGGCCTAAACTCCACTCCAGCAGTTTACTCATTTGGGTAAAGATTTGGGTATTTGAGTGGAGCACTTGCTAGTAATTATTCAAGTCAGTCTGACACTTATTATCTTTAATTAGGAAAAAATAAGTTTTCCTTGCAGCTTGTAGCAGCATACAAGTGTGTGGTATAAAAATCACGCAGAGTCTTCTGTCACAGTTTCTGCTTATTCCTTCAGAGCATCTGCAAGTGAACAAGTCCACTGAGGCTTGCTGAGATTTTATGTGGCATTGGCCACGGAGTTCTGCACGGGGCTGATCAGAAACAGATGCGAGAGGTGATAGACAGCACAAACATCAGCTTTTTCAATGTTTGTTGGCTGGAAAACGAGCAGGTGGCCACATCAGGAACACAGAGGTTGTTCTTTACTGCAATAATATGTGATGTGAACAAGTATTCAAAAAGAGTTTGTGTGCTTTTAATAGTCATGGATACATTTCCATGTAATTCAAGGTATTAGGAGTCTAAAATTGGAATGAAGAATCACAGACTCATTTTCCCCACCATGCCTCATCTCCAAAAGGCGCCAGTTGACGTCAAATGCCTCCCAATAAAAAGGTGCTCAAAATTCTGGCAGGATGGGATGAAATTTTTGCCAAGCATACATATTTTATTAATATAACTTGCATAATGGTATGACTGCAAGCTTATGAGTCATTCACAAAATCTACAAAAAATCTCTTGTGCAACTGGATTTTTATCTGGGGTAGTTTAAAAGAAGTCTTAGCATAAAAACTAGTTAAACAAAGAGTTTTTAAAATTTCTTTCCTCCTCTTCCTGTGGTTTATGAAGCAACTCATTGAAAGTTTTTGTTCTGTTGTCTTCCTGTGAAACCCAAAACCATCAGGATTTTTTTTTTTAATTTGATGCATTCAGTCCCACCCTGTTTTAACACACCCACAATAACAAAAACAAAGAAGTACATTTCATTTCTTCTTTTGCTGTTTTTCTTCACAGCATGTTCAGTAAATGGAAATTGGAATTTTAAGTTATGGAAATTCTGTTTGTCGATAAGAATGGTTTGATGACATCCTTGCTCTAGAAAGCATTAACACCAATCCTTACTATTGAAAAGAAAGTTTTCTTTCCATATCTATGGATACTTATCTTTTTGTACATGTTATAAACACCTTTTATCTTGTAAGTGGTATGTCCTCTGCTAGTTTAGTGGGGTCTGAAGATTTCCTGCTGGACTCCATCCCCACTGATGAATGGAGATTTCCTCCCCTCAGACAGAAGACATAAACTTTGACACCAACCAAGAGAAAATT
This sequence comes from Rhagologus leucostigma, assembly GCA_013397725.1. NCBI lineage: Eukaryota > Metazoa > Chordata > Aves > Passeriformes > Rhagologus > Rhagologus leucostigma. Next base: position 85,539 of record VZTD01005358.1, on the reverse strand, counting down.
AGAGTCTTCCTTGAGGCTTGATATTTTGTAATTACCTAAATACCGAGCTGAACATTAATTAAAAACCAAAACCATTTCAAAATTAATCTTGAATAATTTCTGGAGCCAGATTTGTGTGATAGGTATGAAAATCTTTATCTATCCAAATTTTCTCTTTTGTTACGATGAAATGCAGCAAATCACAAGGTTTAGTACAATGTATCACATACAACCGTGAGGGAAAAAAAAAAAAAAACTGTAGCCTTCATCATCCAGGACTGTGTTTCACATCTGTGTGTTTGGTCCTCTTTTCTCTCCCCGCTTTCTGCTGGGGAAGCCAAACTCTGCTGTCAGTTCTGGGAGTCAGCAGGATCTCAAGGTAACTGGCTTGAGACCACACTATAAATTAAGGTTTTAGCAAACCACAGGCATTCTTCTGGACTGGATACAGGCGCAGATGAGGTTATGGCCCCAAAGTGAGTCCAAAAGGAAGAGCAGCCGGATGAGGGAGGCGTTGCCCCAGTGAATGTCAAACATCGCAGCTATGCAGGAGTGGCCGACCTGCAGCTCACGTCTGTCTGCTGTTTTATCTCAAAAGAGCTTTCCCAAGCTGAGGTACATTCTCTCGGATGTAAACCAAATGATGAAAGTACAGAAAAATGAATGATCTAGGCCTCACTGATTTTTATAAGCCTGATTTGTAAAGATTTATACATACGAGAATTATGATAGTATTTGTCTTGGATTCTTAAACTCTAGGGTTAGAGTAGTCTGTAGGTAGAAATTGCAGACTGGTGAGCTCTGTGAGAGGTGAGACAGAAAAGCCTTGTGTATTTAGAAATATACATTGTACTCTTTATACACCAAGATTTCAAAATCAATAGAAATCCATGCTAACAAAATAAAGCACATAGCTTTTAAGTACAGCTTACAATGTCAATGTGCAGATTTTTTGGGAAATGCTTTGATCTATGTCAAATCATAAAATCCATGCAAGAGATTAAAAATTCAGTGTACTCCTTGGACATTTTCTCACTTAATCTCCATTTGCTACAGAAACAATGATTGGCTTGAGACTGATAGCATTCCCTCCAGTGCCACAGTGCGCTTATCCTTAATCATCAAGGTGAACAACACTCCCCTCAGGGCAGTACCCTTCTTCAGGTAAAATTAATCCTGAGATTCTTGGTATTAAGAAAGGCTCCCGGGAGGAAGGGTTGTGAAAAAGAGTTGAGGTTTTCTGAAATGCATCCAGTAAAAGAAGTTAAAAATTATCTGCTCTGGTTTGCAAAGATGCAGTGAGTGACTTTTGATCCCAGGGTGATGAAGGAAAAGTTTTACATGTCATCACATCCCTGCTTATGTTTTGGTTCGTATTTTCTTTTCCTCGCTGTCTTACCCATGCACAGATAACTGCAATCAAGGTTGGAAAAGCGCATCGAGATTAAAATACAGTTTATAACTAATCCAAAAGCAAAATTAAAGCCAGTACTCAACTACTTTATATATAGTGTGCATGTACATTTGTACATACATAAATACCTTGCAACTATTTGGCACAAGTGTATCGTGTAAAGCACTATATCACTAACCAGTGTTCCCATGATTCACAGGTAGAATAAAAAACTAAATGGCTAAATACTGAAGAAAAATAACTCAAAAAAGCACTGGTAGGAATAATAAACTTGCACTGAAGTTGCACTACAAATTGTTAGCTAAGGCAGAATTTTGACACAAACCTTGGAGATCATCCAGGGCTAGGAATGTGCAGAAAAACCTCTTCCACCTGCCTCCACTCAGCTTTCACAAGGGTTATCCAGAGCATCAGCCTGTAGCTGGATATCGCTCGTAGCTGTCAGTGACAGAAGCAGCACGGAGTGGCCAAAACCCTGTAATACGAAAAAAAGATGGTCACTTTTGCAGCTGTTCCTTGGGGGTTTTCAGAGCTGTGCTTCTGGGACAGGACTGGACACTTCTGGTTGTTATAAAATACAAAATGCTCTTTTGCCAGGACTGAGAGATATCTCTTTTGCTTCCTCCTAGGGTTTGAAAATTCTTCCCTGATCCTGCATTGTTTGCAAAGTGATGCTTCCTAGGGCAGGGATGGAGTCACCATCCCTGGAGGGATTTAAAAGTCATGCAAATGTGGCACTTGGGGACGTGGTTTAGTGTTGGGCTTGGCAGTGCTGGGTTGACAGTTGGTCTCGATGATCTCAAGGGTCTTTTCCAACTTAAATTGTTTTGGGATTCTGTGATTCTTCTCGTATTCTTTCAGCAGCTGCCTGTGAAACAAGATGTCAGTAATTACGAGAGTACTTCCATAGTGTTTCCTTCTGCGCTTGTGACAGGGGTATGAAAAAAAAGAACCTCTGGCAAACAAGAAATTCCTGTTGAGAGGGAGGGAAATTACAATGCTGTGCTCTGTCTGCTCAGTAATTGCAGATTGGCTGGATGGGGGTTGGTGGACGTGGAGCATTTAGCAGCCTTGTTAGCATCTGGTTCATCATGTGTTTAACTTGGTTAACTAGTGCCTCATCTGCAAGTGACATTAACATGTTAAAAGCTGCATTGATGTTAACAACCATGTATCTGCTTACAGCCTGCATCCCTGAATCCATTATATCCGCTGCTCTGCCATTACTTGCCTCTGCGCCTATTTTCTCACTTGCATGGATCAAGTTCTCCTCCATCCCTGGTGTGATGGCTCCCTACAGACAAAGTTTCACAGGTCTTTTCTTAGGTTCATACCACACTCGGTGCCTCTTAAGAAGCACAACTTCCATTCAAAACAACACAGAGGAAGCCAAAAGTAAGGACAGGCCGCCACAGGAAAGTTTTATGGGAAATTGCAACACTGCTTCGCACTAAATTATTTCTTGTTTCAGAAATGCATGAAAACATGGGATTGCTTGGAAGGGAAGCATGGGCAGCATGGAAAATACTTTACAGCTGTGTGGTGCTCTGGAGGCAGCAGACATTTTTCACAGTTAAAAAAGCAAGCAAATTGAAGGGGCATTGAGCTGAACCACAGATAAGTGAGCACCAGGGCCACAGCACTCGGTGCAGCTTGGCTGGGTGAAAGCCTCTGTGATGCATTGCCTGAGGACATCCCTGCTTGCAGCAGCTTCCCTTCCTGCTCGTTCTCCTCTGAAATCAGACATATGGCATTAATGGAGCCGAAGCGTGGATCGCTTTCACTCTGCACATACTGCTTTCCCCTGGCAGTCGTTCTCAGTTCCTCCTTTTTCTTTCAAGCTGCTGGGTTTGTGTCTGTCCTGAGATGTGCGGTAGGGCAGCCCTGCACTGCAGCAAAATCCATTTCCGTGCACGTTCAGGAACAAGCATGAGCACGGGAGCGCAGAGAACTTTATTTGCAGTGAAACCACTTGGTAGAGCAAGCCGGCACGGTTTACATGTGGCTGACGTGCAAATCACTATAAGCTGTGACAGAAGAGGGGTTTTTTTTGCACATCACAAACCCACAAATCTGTCACTTCTACGCAGAGCCAGATGCTGCTTCTTCGAGGCAGGCTGGTGGGGCCAGACAGGCCTGTGAGCTGAGGTGATGCTCTGCTCCCTGTGGGCAGTGACCACCCCAACTCCTCCTGCGGATGTCCGGTGTCCTGTGCTGTGTTGTGCAGGTGACAGAAATTCCATCTGCAGACACACCACGGCTGTCGCAAACGTGGGCGTTTGGGCAGAAAATGTACACCAGTTCTGGAGGAACTTAGGGTTGGTGGACAGCAGCCCCAAATGTTGCAAAATCCGAAGTCATTCAAGTCTCTATGGAGCAGCAGAGGAGTAACAGGAAGTCCTCTGCTTGAGAGAATGAATTTGGTTTGCGTGGAGCGCCTTGTGATGGCACTGCCCAGCATAGAGGCACCGTGCCCAGGCTTGTGCTGCCAGAACCGGCCTGGCCACCCCTGCTCACGATGATGCTGTGCTCTGCCCTGACACCAGCAGAGCACCCCTGCCCCGTGTCCAAATCCCCAGTCTACTTCTGAATGAGGGACAGAGAAGCTCCCTGACAGAAGAGTGAGGCTGGACCTCCGGGATCCATGCGGGGAGGTGGATGACACCCCCACCCCGTGCCTGCTGCTCCCCCCACAGCTCTGCTGTGACTCAACCCAGTGAGCTCCATGACAGATCTGTCCCGCTCTGCTCTCCTGAGGCTCCAGGCAAGCAGCACAGCAGCTTTGGGGTGGAGTAATAAGCTAAATAATTAATCTGCAATTATTAAATGTGGCAAAAATAATGGCCTCGAGGGAGAAAATAAGCCCATCCCGCTGTTAAGACCCTGAAAATAGATTATATTTTTTGCAAATAACACAGTATGAGTGCAAGTGCCCACCTACTAGGGGCACCAGGAAGTCAAAGTCCTCCCCCCCCCCTCAGAATTTGCCACAACTGGAGGAAATGTGGCCACTTGTTCTTGCCAGGGACCTGCTTCAAACCTCACTGCAAATGTCAGCTTCCCACTGTCCTCAGTGAGTTTTAGATCAAGTCCAAAAAACATCATTTCTGCAACAGCAAAGCGTGGAAACAGTACTTTGCATGAGTCAGGTTAAGATACCTGCAGCTGTGAAAATCCGCTTTCCCCCTGTAGGGGAAAAACCGGGAAAAAATAGACAAATCATGATAGCAACATCTGTTATCTTTCTTTAAAAGACTCCAGAAAGCTCTGCCAGCATTGTGTACTGTTGTCAGAAGATACCTGATCCTTTTAAATCCCAAACCCACTGCCAGTGGTGGCAAGAAGGCTGGTAACTTGTGAAGAACAAAGAGTTAGAGAGTTCGGTGCCAGCGTGCCTGTATCTGTGCGGCGATGCCGGCACAGACATTTCCTCCACATCCTCTGCCTCTACGGCCCAGCCTTGTGGGTTTTACAGCAGGAGTCGGGGGACTGGCTTCACATTCCGAGGAGAGAATCCCTGGGGAACCAGGGCACCTCTGGGGATGGGAAATATTAAGTACAGCACATAAAACGAAACGCGAGCTGGGATTTCACAGGACTGTAGGAGGGCTCGGGGAAAGGATGGCAGTGGCGTGAGGCGGGGAGCAGCCCTTTGCTTGGACAAGGGCTTATCTCTGGGGACAGGCGCCCTCTTCCCGGGGTTGGACGGGGGTGGCTGCCGGATGATTTTCCTCCCTCTGACCGCAATCCTGCCGTTCCCCGCTGCTCCTCGCTGTCTGCGTTCCGCCGTGTTTACAGAGCAGCTCTTTATGAGATGCACAAGGCGTGACTCACCCGCAGCAGCGCCCGGACTCTGGCAGAGCTGGGTTGTTGAAGCTGAAACTTTCCTTTCCCTACTCTGACTCTGCAGATGAGCCGGGCTCCGCCGCACGGGGCTGCTGACAAGACTGCGCTTGTGCTCTTTGTTTTTCTTGTTTGTCTTGCCAGAAATCCTGTGCGGGGAGGTTCTCAAGAGTCGTTCTCGCTCGGATCTGAATTTCTGAGCAGAGAAACAATATGTTTTGGACGAGCTGGGCCCTACTGTTCTTGTGCTGCTGGGGGAGTCTCCCGCCTGTCGGTGGTTCTGCGCTGCCTCCCCTCCTCTCCATCTCCTCACCATGCGGACCAGGACTCTGTAAAACACACAAAATCTGCTACACCACACACCCAGGAGGTACCAGGTTTTATACCCTTGTCTTTCACAGGTGAAGGTGTCTCTTAGACATTTCTAGACTGTGCCCAATAAATTTCACCACAGTGCTTTTCACCTTTTTTTTTTTTTTTTTTTTTTTGTGTGTGTGTGTGTGTGTGACTATTGGATGCTTAGAATTGTCCTACTGGGCGATGCAGGTTCATTCAAGGTAACTCATACCTGGGTTAATATCTGCCGTACACAGGCTTTTGTCTCCTCAGCCCCAAGTCCTCCAGAAATGGTCCATGATGTCCCCTGGTTTCTACCATTCCTGGGAATCAAAACAGCATCAGTGAAGCATCATTACTTTGGTTAAATTACATTCAGCGTTTTTTTTCTGATCATCTGATGACGTTTGTGAGTCTCATGCATCTCCCTACGGTGCTGAGAAATACTGAAAGATGTGGCAGAAGGAAAGAATCTGAGGAATTTAAGCTCTTAGACCTACACAGCCCTTTCAGCTGCTCAAAATGGCTCCAAACATCAGTGGCATGGTAGCAGTGGGTTCTCCTGTCCAGTGGTATGCGTTGTCCCAGCTTGTGTCTCCTCTTCTTCAGGGTGCCCCAGGAGGACAGCAGGCTTTGATTTCTGCTGCCTCTTCTCTGGGGAACTCCCTTTGCCCTGCTGGGGCCATGACTCATTTCCTCCCTATGGCTCATCTCATCCTGTCTGCTGCCAGAGTTTACAGCTCCCTCTTCCCCTCTGCAGCAGCAAAACTTGTTACAGAAAGAAGTGAAGCTATCACGCTGCTGGGAATCTTGTCCCCTTTCCTGCAGCATGTAGAGAGCCTTGTCTGTGAGCCTTGTATACGGTGTGACATGGAAGAAAAAGTGGGGAAAAAATTTGTTTATCTGCGTGTAAAGCCATTTTATATTCCTGTTGTGCAAATGTGGAGGGAGGCTCAGGCAATAATAACTCGAACAGCAAAGTAGCCCCAAGCTTCAGTCTCAAATTTGTTAATATAAATTAAAAGCTTGAGCAGTGATTGAAGGCAGAAATAACCATGCTGGCAGTGCCAGTTCTTGCAGTGAGAGGCATCCTGAAAGTGAGCTGGCCAGGAAACTGGGGTGCACATTTCCCTGCCCCGTGGGTGGGACCCTACCCTTGCATTTGCAGCAGAACTTCTGCCTTTATGTTGTTCAAGATAGGTGATCTTTCTTTGCCTAAGAAACTAATCCTTTCTGAGATGAAAAACACAAAAGTTTTAGTTTTTATCTAGCCTTGCCTAGGTTTGTTTTCACCTGTCACTCAGATTCAGTTTGTATCATTATTTCTATAAATTTCGGAACAGGCGGCAAACAAAACTGGGTGGTAGGAATCTTAAAGTTATGCAATCTCCTTTTACCTTAACTTAACTCTGGTATTTGGCTTCCTACAACTACAGGGGAAAATAAGGACTTTTAGGATGAATTTTTTTTTTAATTCTTCATCTGCTTGTTAAGCCCACTGGTGACGTGCCAGTGAGGTTTTTTGCTTCTCTGAAGAGTTCCTAGACCTTGCCACATCCAAAGAGGTGGGCTGATGGATCCTGCAGCAAGATGCGCTGATGGATCCTGCAGCTTGAAATGAAGGATTGCCATCATGTTGGGCCTGAGATAGGATGCAGCCGGGCTGTGAAAGGTGGAAAAATGGAAATCATTCCATGAAATCAGTGTCCAGGCTGTTCTCAGGTCGTGCGGAGAGAGACACATGGGGAGACTATCAGTTCTCTCACAGATGAGAGACAGCAAACTGCTGGGGGCTCTATCAGATGCATCCTATTTTTTCAGATTTCAATTCAGTTTTAACAGGTAAAAGGGAGCACTGCAGCAGTGATGGTTCACTGCTATAAATAAAAGCATCAGTGTTCTAACCTCAGAACTGGTTGCAATTAAAATTTAATGCACAGGGTATTCTGCCGGTGCACACGCAAGAACTCAGCTGAAATGCCAGTAATAGTGAGCCTGTTTAATTTTTAAATTTTTTTTTAATGCATTTACTACTAATTGCAAACTAGAGCCAAACTGGTAGAAGAGGGATTATAGTCATGGGGCATAGTCTGTTGATTCATTCCTTATTTTCTCCTAAAACACTTAAAATATGTGCCACCTGGTGAGGTCATGGGATCTGCTTGATATTTTTAAAATTTTTACTCAGTTTCCTTTTCCTTCTTCTTTTCCTTTTTCTCTTCCTCTTCCTTTTTCATTCTTTTCCTCCTTATTTTTCTTTTCTTTCTGCTTTCCCCCTTTCTTTGTTTTTCACTTCGTTTTTTTGCCTTTCCTTCCTTCTGGAGGCGGAACAAGCAGCTGAAAACTAATCCACGGCCAGGAGATTTCTACATGCAGCTCTGTGCTCACACTTCACTCTTGACATGATGCTTTCAGTTCCTGGCTGCAGTGAGCCAAAAAAAAAAGCCTTTAGGCAGAGGTGCGCTTCGGAGTGAGGGAATGCTGAGCCTGCCAAGCCGTGCTGGGGAGTGAAACAAAGCTCTGGATGTGGCCCAAGGACACCCTTGGCGTGCGTCAGCTCTTGTGGTGCCCAGGAGATGGAGACGGTGAGGACAGGCACAGCTCTTCCCGAGCCAGCAGCTGGCCAGGGAACGGGGACAAGAGCCCTCCGACGACAGTGAAGTTGGAAAAAGTTCTCAGCGCTTCCTCGATTCCTATGATAGCTCAGGATGACTTCACTTTCCTATTCCAAAGCTCGTGTGCAGCACCTGGAGCTGGAAGCCCTGGAGTGGCCGGCGGCTTTTGGAGGGGTCAGAGCTTCTCCCGCACTCGTGCACTCCGCACGAGGCACTGCCACGGCTCCCAGGGTAGCTGCGGACTGGCAGCCAGGCCAGATTTCATCTTTTCCCCCTCAAAGCAGCTCCCTTTGTAGCCATGGCAACCCGCTGCCAGGCGCAGGCAGGCCCTGGAGCTGGCGCTCTGCAGCAGCTCTGGTCCTGCTCGCCGTGGCTGGCCAGGCAAGGGAATTTCCAGGAGTCTCCTCATCAGCTTACAGTCGGCTGTTCTGGTCTCCCAGAAGACACCTATGAGGCTGAAATCAGAATGAGATATTCTGAGCATCCCTTCACGTATCACAACAGCTCTCTGTGAGGTGCAGCATCCCCTCAAGGGCCACAAAATCCCTTCAAGGGCCACAACATCCCCTCAAGGGCCACAACATCCCCTCGTGGAGTGCTCCCACATCCCCACCAGGAGTGTGGAGCTGCAGACCTTGGGTGAGACTCATCACTAAATCTGAGCAGGGGGACAGCGCTCAGAAAGGGCTCAGTTCTCCTCAGAAATGCTGTTTGGGTTTGCTGCTGCCACAGAGAGCCCTGTGCCACAGCGCACCTTCTCTCTGTCTCAAAAATTCTCCATTGAGATGTGTATTCTGGAGTGCAGCAGGATTTGATCCTGCTCCAGCAGCGAGCTCTAAGGGGTTAAAGGACAGAGTCACACAGCCTGGGACTTTGCTCATCGACTTCTTGCTGTTGTTCGCTGTTGCAGACATTTGTTACACCCTGCATTAGTCAGGTTGTCCTTTAAGACACCTTCCTATTATAGCAGCAGCCTTCCTTAGTGAAAATTTCTTAAGATTTCTTAATGAAAACCTTTAGGTTTCTGTTCTGTATCCACACGGGCAGCCCAAACCCTTTCCTTTCATTGGCTTGAGGAGTTCTCCTCCTGAGGGAAGAGAGGACATAAGAGAAAAACAGACTTATCCCATTCTCTTCATCTCAGCAGCATGTTTTTAGGGCTGTGAGGGGAACTAGGGACAGCTTCCACACACCACCCTGAAGTGATAAGAGGAAATCATGGGCATTTCTCGACCCTGGTGTGAGGCGTGGCTCCACCCTTGCTGCTCAGCTCCTGCAGTTCATCTCCTGCTACCAGAAAGCATTGCTGTAATCAGGAGCTGCAGCTCCAGAAGTGTGATATTGCTCCTTGGGGAGCCATTCTGGCTTTGCGGGGAGAGGCAGCACGGTGCCTGCGGAGCAACATGTTCCAAAAGCCAGGAAGAAGGTGGTGCTGGAGCCTCGGGTCTGCATTGCTCATATCTGCAGTGCTGATGTTTCTGTGTGCCCAAGCACCCACCCCTGGTTTTCACGCCAAGTGTTTTTTCTAGTACAGTGATTTCTCTGGAAAAGGGCAAATCTCCGGATTCACGCATCCGTTGTGACAGGAGGGACGGGGAGATGGGACTGGCTGTAAAAAAAGGTGACACTTGGAAAATAGAAAACAACCCATGGGATTTTGCTGTAGCAAAGAGGGGAGGCTGTTGGCAGATTCTCAGTGCCACCGTATAGACACTTGTTTGAATCTTGTGAGGGTTCACAAATGAATCATAAGTCGTGGACTGGAGACTTCAACACTGGCAAGCCTCACACAGTCAGCCTGATTCCAGTCTCACAGGTGTCTTCTGGGAGACCAGAACAGTGTAAGCAACTGAGGAGGCTCCTGAAACTTCCTTCTCCTGACCAGCCAGCAGCCCACAGCCAGCAGAACCAGGACCAAGGCTGCTGCAGTGACCCAAAGCAGCCACTGCTGCTGCAGTGCAGAAGGGAGGAGGGTGCCCATTGTGGCCCTGCTCCCCTCAGTCTCCTGCAGGAGCCGAGTCATCTCCTGATGCAGGTATTCCTCAGGCTCCTGCATCCCTTTGGTCGTGGACACACTGACCTGGTGCTTCAGCTTCAGGCTGGACAAGATGCCCAGCCGAGCCAGGGTGAGAGCGGTTGATGGAGCCATGGCCTGGAGGAAGGGGGGGGAAAGGGCATTCAGTAGGTCTGGCTGGGAGGGAGCAGAGGGTTGGGGGCACCTGAAATGTCCCCAGAGCTTCTCTGGACACCTGCTGTCACTGAGAGCCTCGAGCTCCATCTGCCTGAAGCTCCAAGAGAGACACCATGCCCCGCTCTCAGGGTCCCAGCTCTCAGTCCAAGTTAGAAACCCCCTGGGCATCTCTCCCAGCTCCCATCCAGTCCAGCATTCCCCCTGCATGTGCTCTCACTGGTTGCCAGAATCCAGCTGCAGTGGGGCTGTGGCTGGGGTTGCCTGGTGATGTCCCTGGCACAGCTCCCAGTCTGCTGTACCGTCCGTGATACTGAAACCCTCAGAGCCACACCTCCCAGCCCACAAGCCCAGCCTTGGTCCCCACTGCCAGGCTCAGGAGGTCCTGGGCACCCCCACCCTGGGCAAACCCAGCCACAGGAGCCCCCTGGGGCTCTCTGGGCCAAGGGGGGCCTTGACCAAGCCCTCCAAAGGCATAAGTGAAAGGAACACGGATGTTGCTGGCTTAGGCAGAGAGGTGCGTTTTATCCTGGGCCACATCATCTTACTGAGCCTCCCTTTCTCCAGGATAAACCCTTCCAGCTTCCTCAGCCACTCAAAGAGCTTCATCTCTAGACCCTTCCCCAGCTCCTCTGAGCGTCTCTGGACACACTCCAGCACCTCAACGTCTTTCTTGCCATGAGAGGCCTAAACATGAACACAGGATTTGAGGTGTGATCTCACCTGTGCTTTTCCCTCATCCACTGAGTGGGTCACCTTGTCATAGAAGATCAGGCTGGTCAAGCAAGACTTGGCCTGTGGTCACAGTTCCCCTCCACAGTTCTCCTGCTTACCAGTGCATTGAAACTAAATCTGTGTCTAGTTTGCATGAAACAATTTGCGTGATGAAACTGATCCTTTCATTCTGGTTGTTTTGCGGTCACACTGGAAGCCCCAGTGTCAGCCCGGATTGTAGGCCACTCTTTTGGGTCATGGTCATACGCTAATGGTGGCTATATTTGCACCCTTCTTGCAATCTACAGTTTCTAATCTTCAGTACGTGCTACAGGCTTTTTTTTTTTTTTCCATGCTATTTGGGTTCTTTGAGGACAAGGAAGCGCCAGCGTATGTAAGGACTTTTGAGCTCTTGCCCAGTGTTTGCACATTCTCCTGGAAAGAGGAACAGCTGAATGAGAATAAGCCAGACAGCAATAAGGAAGGTCAGATTCCAACGTGACAACTGCTCTCTTGCACAGCTGGTTCAGCCACTTTTCAGCTCCTTAAAAGTGCAACCCAGCAGAGCAACACGTGGAGCAAGGGTGACACGCTGTGATGATCCACGAGAAGTACAGGGATGTTGCTGTGGTTGTCCCCTCTTCGTTCAGGATGGTTTCAAATCCACAGTAGATGGACTTCATTCACTGTGGCTCAGGCCCAGGTGAATGTCCACCTCCCAGTGTCTGTGAGCACCCAGGATCAGCAGTTCCACAGGAACAAGCTCAGTCCCAAAAGCAAGTGAGAAGACAACACGCTGGCCAAAGCACAAGCTCTGTTCATCTTAGCAAGGCTGCCCATCCTCTTAAGGAAGAGAAAAATAGTTTTAAATCTAAAGGAAAATTTTCCCGAATAAATCCGATAAAACGGGTTGCTCCACGATCCTGGAAGTCAATCAAATTTTGAATCTCGGGTTTGTGCCTTCTGGTTCTTTCCTACTGGCTTCCAATAGGGTTGCAGCAGAAGGGCCTGCCTTGCTAGATGTTAAGGGATGTATATGATGAAGATGTCATGGGATGAATCTAGAGAGCCTTCAGCCTGTTAGAAACCAAAAAGCCTTTCTGAGCACCAAAAAAATGTTAGGAAATAAACCAAACAGAGCATCCTCTGGTGCCTCATAAACTGTGAACTCTGATGGAAGTTTTCCTTTCAAATAATACCAGGTATAACAACAACTGGGAAAAGTTATTCCAAGTATGGACCTACCTTCTGCCACTGGATCTGCTGCACTTCTTGTACAAATATACATATAAAAAAAAGAGTTTCATAGAGTTCAGAGCTTTCTAGGAAATTAAGGCTAAGGAGGCAAGATAGATTTTGCTTTAGGAAAATAACAGCCCAGGAAACAAACACGTGTAGTAATGATGAGTGTCCTGGACAAGATTCAGCTGTTTTCCAGTATTGCTTTGGGTATTGTCTGTCTTTAAGAGGAGGCTTAAATTGGCATTTTCACCATACATGAACTCCCCGTGTCTTTAAAAACAGCAGGTCATGGAGCGTGGCTGCTGTGACCAGAGGTGTTGGGGTTAGAGCTGGAATTCAGCAGCCTGAATTTCTGTGAGACCCTGAGAGCACGGACAGTGCATGCCCACCCCAGAAGGGCCATGCTTCTTCTCAGCATTCCTGATGAAAGAAGCCCTTGAGCTGTTGCAGCTGGATGATGATAAAGTAGAGCTGCCCCTCTCTCAGAGCAGCACAAGTTTGATCTCTGTCCTGGAATGATATTGCCCAATTTCCAGCATTTACAGAAATGCAGGGGTCTTACAGACAGAAAAAGGCCATCGATATGTCGCAACTCATTCCCTTGCATAAATTTAATTTTTCACAGTTTTTGCTCAAATCAGGATGAGAAACCTGATATCAGTTCTCATCATGATGTCCTTGAAAAAAAGAGGAGAATCTTTCCCACAAAATATGACATTCATAAAGCCTGTATAAATAATTGCTGTGTCTTCACTCTGTGTCTGTTTTGCATTTTTAACCATTGCAGGTTTCATTGTGAAGCTTCATTGATCCTTTGCATCTTGCAGAGGCAACACATCTGGAAAGCAAATGAACTTCATCACTGGCTCTGCAAGTGATTTGCATTTTGGAGCTGTTGGAATGGTGGTACAGAACAAATTTTATCCTGAAATGCTTTCCTTGGGGCTTCCCATTGTTAATGGAAACTTTTTGTCTTTCAGCACCAAGTATTTCCCTGCAGATATCATGTTATATTTCCTTTCTAACTTCTCAAACACTCATAATACATTCTGTCATATAGGAATATATGGAGTGACTGATGCCAAACTGTAAAAATTTTCCTTTATGCTGCCCTGGACTTTTGCAAATCCTCCAGACTGTTGTTAGAAATACACCTCAGACTATTCACATTTTTTAATAGAAAATGTTACCCTGGAAGATTGAGGCTATTACCTCCCTGCTGGAAAATCGATCAATTTGGTAAGTAGGAGAAAGAATAACCTGTTCTACTCACCAATCTTCTTTAATCAGTGGGTACGTCCATGGCTTGTTAGCAGAGCCTTGGCTGCCTCTCTGCATGCTGCCAGCCTGACACAGCAGCTTCTTCCCCAGCCCTTTCCCTAAATCTTCACGGGAGAGCTGTTGTTGAGAGAGGCTGGCTTGTCCTCACGGTTATGTGATGAATTTCTCTGCTGCATGCAAGTCAAGGGATGTGGCTGTTTCACAGGGATGCCCACAGCCTTGGGTACAGCCAGGATGATGTGAAAACAGCTTTTCAGTCAAAAGCAGGCCATTTTTTGCTTCCCTCCCATTATACGGGCAGCCAGACCTCTGAAAATAAATCAGAGGAATTTCAGCAGCTGCCACAGAGGGTTGGTAATGCTGGGGCAGCCCTACTTGTGGTCAGACTCTGAGGGCCAGTCTCCTCCTGGTGTCGGCAGTCACAGTGCTACTGGGTTTTAGTGGGTATTGGAGGGACTTGGAGAAGCCCAGGGTGCAGTGAGGTGGGTTTTGGTCCTCCCATCTTGTGTGTAGGCACACAAAGATTTGTATGTGGCACCTGGGGACATGGTTTAGTGGTGGGCTAGGCTGTTCTGCGTTAACAGTTGGAGTTGATGATTTTGGAGGGCTTTTCCTACCTGAACAATTCTATGATTCCCTGAGTCTGTGATTCTATGAGTCTATACAGAGCATGAGCATTCCTGCTGGCTGTAGCTGCATCCAGCCCTGATAAAGATATCACAAAGCTCGGTTTCTCCATGCTGAGATGACTTACTAAACCCCATTTTCACTACGGCTAAGCTTGGTTTAAAAACGTTTTCACCATCTGAACCTGGTGAAAAGGTTTGCTTCTAAACTCCTGGAGGTATTTTAACATCCTGCTGCAGACCACTGAGACACACCTTCCAGCACTGCCTGTCATCTCTGCTGGTCTTCTGTTGAGTCCCCTGTGACTCCACTTTCATTTCAGGTTTATTCCTCTCTCTGCAGAAAATGCTTCTTCCCAGTAATCCTATTTCATAATCCTTTCCATGACTGTTTGATTTATGTTGCCTCCAACCTGCCGTGATCTTCTGCAAAGCAGCAATCAGATCTCTGCAGGCTTGTCCAGCCTCATTCTCTCTTCTACCAAGCTGCAAACATCTCAAAAACACCCCTGTCCTTTTCTGCTCTTCCCAGACACGGCCCAGACGGAGCTGCACAGTCTGAGGGAGGACAGCCAAATTGCACTGGTGCCATGGAAATGATGCCCAGTGCTTCTTGCTGCATTGTAAACCTTGAGAAAAACTGGCTCTGTGAAACCTGTAACTCACACCCCGTTGTCCTTCGGAAGAACAAGAGGATCTGACATGAACTCCTGCTGCATTTCTGCTGATGTTTTCTCAGTGTTGCCTCCCAGGCATGGTAGTGAAAGACAGTTTTTAGTGTTTTATAGAAAAGTCTATACAAATTAAGTTGGGGAAGTCCCTCTTCCACATGAGATGATGTACTCTCTGTACTCTCTGTTGGTGAAAATAGGGCTGCAGCATTTTGCAGACCCTGACCAGAAGAGACTGGATTGTTTTAAAAACACTAATTTTCCTGATTTGTGCCTCAGCAGCATGGACAAGCCACTGGAGCTGACTCTCTCTCCCAGGCTCTCCCAGGAGTGGGAAGAGCAGTGGACAAGGGGCTGAACACCAGCATTTTGGCCACAGCCCTGGCCCTTTGTTCCCAGCCCAGGGAAAGGGCTACAGATCCAGCCCTCAGTGCTCCCCCAGGAGCATCACTGTGCTCCCAACAGCAGTGGAAGGATTTCTGCCTCATTTGAATAATGGGTTAATTAGTGCTCCTCTGTTTAAAATTGCTCCATTTCTGAGTCCATCAAAGTCTGTGAAAGCTCTGTCACGTGTTTTATGGGGATTAGGAGGCGGCATAATTTGTGTAAGATAAGGAAAAATGATACAGGAAAAGGAAGAAATTATTTCAGAATAGAAGCCATTAGCACAAAGAGTAAAAATTACATTTTTTAAAAAAATTCTATTTTAAGAATTCATACATGTATTTTTGGGCCTCGTTCTCTCTCCTAGCACCACACAGTGCCGTGTCACGACCCAGCTCCGTGACTGGATGCACTGGGCTTTTTGTACACAGCCTTGGGTGACCTGGGAGCATTCCTCTCTTGCGGGGCGGGTGAAAGCTGTCAGGAAACATCTGGTGGTGGGGATGGTCAGCTCTGTGAGTTTGTTCTGCAGCAGCTTCAGCAGGAGAGAGGAGGAAGAGCTCTGTTTGAAGGGACTCTGTAGGTGGTGCAGAGAGCACTTCTATGTCTTCCTTTTTTTCCCTGAGAAATAAGTGGAGATGAATAATTCATCAGGAGAAACATCACAGAGGGTCGAATTTGTTGCCATTCCTCACAGAGCAGGCTGTTAAAACACACAGTACTTTCTGCCAGGACTGGATGAAAACTTACTGCCTAAATGCGTGAAAATATATTAGGAGTCCAGGCAGGGTTTCTTTGCACGAAAATAACTGCGGGTGAAGTCAATAAAATGTTATGCTGTAGGAAAAAACTCGTGAGGTCATTGCATAAATGAGAATTGGCTGGTTCAGTCTGAGCACGTGCTGCATCTGAGCATTCCCCTCGATCATTGCTGCGGGTTCAGAGTCTGTGAGCAGACGGGGAGCCTCACTGCCTCCACTGGCAGGGCAGGCTCTGCAAGGCAGGGAACAAACAGAAGAATCACAGAATCACAGAATCATTTAGGTTGGAAAATTTCTCTAAGATTAGGTTGGAACAGTCCACCAAAATCGTGGAGTCCAACCACTAGCCCAGCACTTCCAAGTCCACCAGTAATCCATATCCCCAAGTGCCACATCTACACATCTTTTAGATCCCTCCAAGGATGGTAACTCCACCCTGGAAAGCCTGTTCCAACACCTGACAACCCTTTTAAGTGAAGAAATTTTTCCTAATATCCAAGCTAAACCTCCACTGGTGCAACTTTAGGCTCTTTTTTCTCACGTCCTTGTTACTTCTGAGAAGAGGCCGTGCAAGGGAAAGGTCTGAATAGCAAAGGGCTCACTGGAAGGCGGTGAGAACCCAACACTGATAAGCACAGATCATTGCTTGTTAAAGTCTAGCCACTGATGTCAGGAGAATGTCCATTACTGTGAGCATTCATGGCATGCATGCTGGCCCTACCCTGTAAAAATGATGCTTATGGCAGACTCCTGGTGTCTATCACAGCTTCACCAGGACTTGTGGGAGCCGCTCCTGAAGACAAGAGAAGATGCTGGGTGCTAATTTACCTCTGGGGATCTCTTGAATCGAAGTCCAACCCTTTGCACCAATGAGTTGGAGCATGGGCAGTCAGGTTGCCTGGTTTCAAGCCAAAATGTTAAAATCTGATGTTAATTTGGCTCGCCTCGCCCGTCAATGACATTTTAGTGGAACAGAAGTTTGTGAAAGCACCCTGACACCAATTCTTATTTTAAAAATATCTCTAGAGCAGCCACGTAACAGGAACGTTTGGGGTCAGCTGGCAATTACCTGTGTTCCCAGGTATCACCCTGCTTCAGCATCTGATCACCACCTTTGCTACTCCTTTTTAGGCCAAGGCTGCATACTGTTCTAACCATCCAGGAAGTTTGTCATGAGAAGGGATGTCTCCCTGGCAAAAAGATAAGCATATCTGAATGCATTTTAGGGCATTTTCTCATAGTTCAGCTCATTTACAGGTGGCCGTAAAAACCTGTTTGTGTGGTTACAGCTGCAGCTCTACTTACCATAGTTATACATGGACTGGTTACAGCATGAAGAAACAAGCAAGCATCTTGGTCTTGTCCAGGGTATGGAAATGCCCTGGTTTTATAGCTCCCTTCTTTCCTGGCTTTTTGGTGGCTGCCAAAATTGGTACCCTGCACTGAGCATCACCTGTGGGGCTTTGTGAGGTGGAGCCCTGGGCTGGTGCCAGCTGCAGAGCTGGAAGGATCAGTCCATTCATCAGAACAAGGGCTGTGGGAGTGCATCAGTGATTCCATCCCCTTGACACGAGGTCAGGAACACATGGATAATCTCAGGCACCAGCAGGTTTCATTACCTTGAAAACCCTGACTTGCCAGTCCAAGGCATGATTCCTTGTTTGCAGAGATAATGTCAATGGCTGGAATAATCCGTCGACCTGATCCAAACGGAAAAGTAAACACTTTATTTCCATCCAGAGCCCTGTTTGCTAGGCAGTAGTGCCTGTGACACACTGGAGGATGAGCTCACACTCGTGAAATATTTCTGTTCCCGCTTCTACTGTCCTTTGCAACGGAAGCTCTCACCTCTGTTTTCACTATAAAACCCTTGTAGGAGAGAGATCATCCGCAGTTCTGACTCAGACCATTAAGGGCATGTTGAGAAATAACTTTCATTTCCCAGAAGACTAATTTACGTCAGCAAGCAAGAAGATAATCAGAGTCATAAATCTTTGTCCGTGTCCATATCTCCTGATTGCTTTAAAAATATCAGGGCAATACTTTCTATACCTTAACCAAATGCAGAAATTCGGCTTGGTTTTCCTAAGATGTGCAGGGCGTGGTAGTTAGGCTGGCTTATGTCTGCCTCATTTCCGCCACGCTGGAATTAAGCACGGCCTGTAAATTGTGCGTGACTTTTTAACATTCATGAATCCCATGATTTTACTGTATTGATCGGTTCTTTACCATAATTGGCAACAACCCATGAGAAAATGGATGTTCTACGTCAGGCAAATGGGAATTTTATTGATGTAGTATTGGGAAAGCGATAGGTATGCTTAGCAAGCTAAAATGTTCCTATCCTTGACGTTTGTTTGAGAGCAGGATTGGTGTCCTCCTGCCTGCATTTTACCTGGGGTCTTCATGGGAGCTGGAAAACCTGCTCTATTTAATAATTATAGGGAAGCTGGCTCATCCCCCTAGCCCTCTATTAATATTAATGAAGGTAACCGCATATATTCCTTTCACTCTATTAATATTAATGGCAATGAACTCAGGTGTCAGTGCAGGGATTCCGAAGATCTTCCTTAAGACTTGCAGCCAATTTTCCCACTCTCTCCATCTTCATTCCACACACTTCCTGAATAGGCACACATGGCCAGATGCAACACAAGGCTCTTCTGCTGATCCCTGCGCTGGAGGAACAGCAATTCCTTTCACTTTCGGGGAAACAAACCCACCGTGAATAATCTGGTTAATAAAAACTGTGTACTGAACCACAGCCTTTGCCCCTGTGTCAGCTGTAAATCACAGAGGCACAGAATCATTTAGGTTGGAAAAGAGCTTTAAGATCATCAAGCCCAGCCCCAGCACCGCCAAGCCCACCACTAAACTGTGTCCTCAAGTGCAACGTCTACACGTCTTCTAAATTCCCCCCAGGGATGGTGACTGCACCACTTCCCTGTGCCAACACCTAACAACCCTTTTCATGCAGAAATTTTTCCTAATATCCAATCTAAACCTCCTCTGATGCCACTTGAGGCCATTTCTTCCTCCTGTTGCTCACCAGCCTGTGAGAAGAGGCCAACTTCCCTCTGGCTACAACCTTTTTTCAGAGGATAATAAGATCCCCACTGAGACTCATTTTCTCAAGGCTAAACAAGCTCATCTTCTGCACCCACTCCTCACCAGGCTTGTACTCCAAACTGTCCTACAGCCCCGTTGCTCTTCCTGACGCATGCACGAGATTTAAGACACATCAACAGCAAAAAAAAATCCATGTCCAAAGAGGAGCCACAGCCATATCTCTGCTGTCCTTATGTTCAGATGAAGGGAAAGGAGAAACCAATCCCTTTATTCCAAGGGTAAAACAGCCTTTAATTAGATAAAATAGATTTCTTATAAAAACAGTTGCTGGTTCGAGTGGGTGGCATCAACCCTTTTATTGCTCCTAAGACTGAGGACACACAGCCTTCCTGGTGGGCCACATGGCAGAGACTTTTAGATGTTCCCCCAAAGCTCCCAAAGAGCAATCATGATAACAAAGCATTGATGGTGACCTTTCATGGCTTCATTTGTGCATCTGTGGAGATAAAGATTCATAGTGTGAGGGCAGTTAAAGAAAATTTAATTCTCTATGTGCGCCTCCTAAATAATTTTAATGTGCAATTTGCACTCCTTGCGTTCTGCTTTGGGAAGACATCTGATTACGTTGATAAAAGTGATTAGGGCAAGAGAGTCAATCCTGTGTCAGTTATTGGGTGTCCGTAATGAGATCAATTTTCTCATTTTATTTCCTGCTTATCCATCAACCTTATGCTTGTTGAAGGTAACTGCATTTGTGTCCAACAGCAAAATGAAGATATTTAGAATTTACTCTAATGAAATCTTGTACCAAGGTTATATTAAACTGCAGGGAAAGATGGGAACTGCTTTAAAACATTTTAACTTGAAGTCTGCGTATAGCAAAAATTCTCCTTCTTCAAGCATAACTTGCCTTTAACTCTTCATTTTTCTCCAGAGTGTGCAGTAACAGAATAGAAAAATGGAATGACCTCAGGCCTTTTTTTTTTTTTTTTTTGAGAGGCAGAGGGAGGGAAAGAGCTTTAAAACAGTTGATAAAACCCCTTAATTGTGCTTTCAGAAGGTCTTGTATGGACTCACACCTCACGCAAAGTACAAGTCTCTGTAGTTTGTGTTAAAATTAAAAAAGGACTATTAGGAAGAGAAAAATCCATTGAACACAAATAATCCTAAAAATTAAGTACAAGGTGTTTTTAGTACCTGTACAGGCAGGGAGAGCTGGTTTAATACATCAGAAAGATAAAGCATTTCTTCCAAGATCCTGGAAAACAAGAGCAGATTATAATAAAGTAAAACGGCTAAAGAAAATACAGTCTCCAAGAAGTCCAGAAATTTTTGTACTCTTTAGCAAATAAAATCCGTAAAGCAAAATCTTCCCTACACCAAAAAAAAAAAAACCAAGCCAACACCAAAAAAACCCCCAAAACCAAAACAGAACAAAATAAAACAAACAAACAAACAAACAAACCCCAAAACCCAGCAAAAAACCCCAACAAAACAAAAAACCAAAAAACCGAAACAACAAAAAAAGACCCCAGAAAAATAAACCAGAGAAGGGAGGAAAAAAGGAAACAAAGAAACCCTAAAACAGAATGTGTACAGTCCTCGGCCAAGGGTATTTGTTGTGAAGCGTCATTGTGAAAGCATCATCAACCTTCTTGGGAGAGCAGCATTCACAGACAGCTTTTTGGGGAGCCAGATCAAACATAGCTTCCTGATATTTAAATTCTTGACCATTAATAAAATGGTTTACGAGAAAACCATTCTTTATTACACGCCATGTGAGAGAACATATGTCTTGATTTTTGAGTTTTTGGGAAGCCAGGGAATGCAGTGACCATCTGAATGAATTACTGACCTTTTTCTTGGACGTGGGCAATTAAAACACTTTGGTTTTTTACAAACAACCCTTTTTCGATAGGACAACCTGATATTACACAACCACAGCATCAGAGTGCACTCACCAGACTTTTTCCAACATGTTTGATCTTCATAGTAACTTTGTGACTGTGCAGAACTCTTCATAAATATTTAATTCATATTATTCTGCAGGTGCAAGTGCCGGTGAAAGAGTTAGAAAGTGACTCATTGTTTCTTAATAAGAGATGAGGGACAAAAGAGCTCTGGCGTCACAGTGGGAGAGGGTTCTTGGTGCTGATAAAATCATCCAAGGATTTAAAAAAACCCTGTGGCATGAAAAAAAGTATCTCTTATACCATCAACAAGGTATGTGAGAGAAAACAAGAATAATTAGTCTACTTTAAAATAACAAAAATTATTTTAGCGGTAAAATAATGATAAAAACAGTAGGAGTAATTTATTTCATCTTTCAAGAGCTTTGGCTGTGATGTCATGGATGGAAATAAGAAAAAGTGTGATCGCACACTAAAAAAGCTGATTTATCATTAAATGCTTTGTGCAAGGTACAGCCATTCCTCTGACCTTCTGGTTCAATTTAATTGACTTCTGTTTATGCTCGCATTTTTCTGGGATTTGTCTTCACTGATTTGGTGGCCTACAGCAAATTTAACATAATTGGTGAGTTTCAGGATGGCTCTGGGACAATACCAAGCATTAGCTTCACCTTTTGAGTTTAGCTGGTTAAACGACAGCAGATTCTCTGACAGCTACAAAGATCCTGCAGGAAAAAGTGGTGAAAAGATATTTTCCTTAAGTGAAGTCTGCGTGAGGTTTCCTATCTCATCTCCTGGGTGAGAAGCTTACAGCCCACGTTCGCTTGAGCCACACATAGAGATGGCTGAGCTGTCTACGAAGCTGCTTGGGAAACTTATTTACTATTCATTTTAAGGTCGGTAAGAACCCTTTTTAAAAACAAACAAACAAACCCAACCAACCAACCAACCACAAAAAAAAACCAACAAAAAGACCAAGCATGTCTACAGCTGGTCAGGAGCTGCTGCAGGACATCAGCCACCAGAGCAGGGACAGCAAGCTCTACCCCCTCCATGTGGCCTCTTCTGGATTCTTTGAACATTCTTGAAGATGACTTCAAGACGAACTTATCTATCTTTTTTTTTCCCAGAGTTTGTGAAAGTTTCCACTCCATAACCCGATACAGATTTTATTGAAAAATGACTATGCAAAGGGTATCTGAAAAATGACTAATCATCATTGCTTCAGTCTCCTTGACTTACCCTCATTACCTGACACTTACTCTCTCTGCATAGGAAGGTTTTTCTCTACTTTGCATACTCTGGTATTAAATTCTGCCTTCAAGCAAAAGTTTGAGCAACAGGCCAGGAGATAAATGGTCAGGTGTACCTTGGTAGAGTAAGCATATATTTCTATTTTTGTCTGGGCTACATTTTGAGTTGCAGCACCACCCCGAAAGTGATGTCTGATGTGTGACAGTTATTGTTATGAATTGCTTTTGCAGATCTTTCAAGCCTGCAGGATGCTATCAATCCTCAGGGAAAGCACTGAAGGGTAAATGCTACATCAGTTCCCATTTTAATTTTAAGTTAACCATGTCTTCGTTGTGTGGAGCTGCACACTAAACGAGCATCCACAGTTTCATGAAAAATAGTCTGTTTTTTCTGGTTTTTGTTGGTCCTGCTATCACTTTTCCTGCACCGGGAGGTCAGCGCTGGAGAGTTTAACCCACCTCCCGGGGATCTGCCAAGAGCTGCTCAGCGTGACGTGAGGGTTGAACATGGGGATGCTCCTGCCTTCTCGTGGAAGGAGCAGGCATTTTCTTTTACAGCCCCACGGAGCCACTAGGAAGGTTATCTGTCAACCAGGAAAAATGTGAGCACCTTCAGAAACTGATTCTTCCCTATTATCCCCTCCAAAACAGATCGAAAATTGTGGTGCTACAGCCTATGCATGTAACTAGTTTTTTCATGACCCTGTCGTTAACACAAATAGTGTGTCTTCAGGCTACTATAACATCTCAGGTGCTGCATAAAGAGAAGTGCAAATCCTTCAAAGTGGGTTAATCCTTTGTATTCAAATCAGTCCTTCATTTCTTTTATATCTGCTAAAATCCTGATTCACTTTTATGCAGTAATATCACCAAGACTCACTGGGTACTGCTGCATGACTTTGCTTTGGGCTGCTGTGTAACCTTGAAATGGCCACAAAAATAGGGAAAAAGTTGTCCTTTTTTGGGTGCCTTGAAAATACAAACATTTGTAGCACTTCAGGGGGCAGAGAGGCCCGAGCAGCAGCAATAACAAACAGCAACAACAAAAACTAAATTGCCTGAGCTCTTCTACTAGCCAAGAGGGTGGCAGCTTTGAGGGCAGATCAGTAAGACCTGAGAGGCTGTGTCAGCACTATGGATGAGTGCTGACAGCAGGGCCGGGCAGGGAGACACTTTGCAGCCTATTTGTAAAGCTCCTCTTTGGCTCAGAAAAGCTCGAACCCCGAGGAGGAGGAAGGTTTTTGGTGGTGGCTTTGGTCCTGCATGGCCTGCAGCTGGCAAGGGAAAGCATCCCCAAAAGGATCCTGGTGACACCCCCTGCCCGCCCCGCTGCCCGTGGCCTTGCTGCTGTCCGAGAGATGGAAATTCCCTTTATTGCGCCTGGATAAAGAGCACTGTCTGTTTCTCTATCTCACAGCCATTCAGGCTTCCAAACCTCTGCAAAATGGAGCAGTAAAGTAAGATATAAAGTCAAGATAACGCTGTTTTATTGCCCGAGCAATGCTGAAAGAGCTAAAAAAGGCATCATAAATACCTGCCAGCAAATGAGAAGTCTGTTGTGCTCGATGCCAGTTTTATGATGCCAAGGTGAAGATGGTTTAAGTCACTCCTGTAACTTACATGGGCATGACACAGACTTTTGACATTCACTATTTTTTCACTCTACCAAGAACTATAACCCTGAAAGTGTGGGTCCATTTTCTTTTCCTGTCTTTTCTTGGAAAGAACCATAATATGCAAGACTTCTCAAAAACTGCAGAAGAAAATCCGGGCTTACTTCACCCGTAAAATTTGCTAACTTCTCTGAGCCAAGTTTTGTATCTTAACACTAGCACTGCCTAATATATAAATAATACTCCCATAAATGCATAAGAAAAAGCATTTTCCCCGTTTGAAATGTATGTTTACTTTGTGAGAGAGGTGTTTACTTGGTGTCAAAGAGATGAAGATTTGAGCTTTGTGAGCTCAGAATGAACTTCCCACTACCTGCTGTGGGGGCAGAAGAGGGTTCTGGCCCAGCTGGAGCATCCAGCTGCTGCTTTTTTCCAACAAGAAAATAGTAGAAAGAGACAACTGAAGAGGATAGAACTTTTTTATTATGTAAATAATACAACAAATATAACGAATCTGGAAATGCAGAATATTTCACTTATCTTGGCAGCTTTGAAGACTAAGATTTCCAACAGGAAATTACCACTGATCATGAGGCAGTGTGATTACCAGCAAATTGCATGTATGTAGCCCATGCTGTAAAACAATCTAAGTTCCATTTTATTTTATATATATATATAGATAGATATATAGATATAGGCACTTAGCACGCTGCACAGCATCTACTGCTGCTCTTTCACTGAAAGCAAACGCAACATTAATAAGTGATAAGGAAACAGATTTGTATCCTGGTGGACAGAACTTGCAAGACGGACAGCCTGCAGGATGGGCTTTGGCAAATCGGTTTAATTTTCCCCGCCCCTTTATCTTTGAATGATGGATTAAGAAATAAAGTTCTTTTGTAAAAGGTCTAGCAGTATTGATTAGTATTCCTGCTGTAAAATGCACCATGAAAAGATGGTGTGCTCTTTTCTATGGTCCTTTTCTCTTTTTTTGCCTAGGACAATCATAATAATTTTGATTCCAAATAATGCTGCCCGTTTTGAAGGGTATTCAAAAGCTTCTTTCTCTCATTCTCTACAAAACCATCATTTTAAAATGCCTCTCCCCTTATGACAGGCATTCAGAGTGCTTTGCACACGAAGGATACTATTGACATATTCAGCGGGATATTTTTAGCATGGTGGGAAAAATAAAATCTTGGGAAAGGTCAGCTCTTTCAGTGCGCTAATTAAATTTCTGCGGAAGGAGATTATATCACGATGGTGACACGCAGGCTCGCGGGGACGTCACGCAGCAGCCTGCAGCCAGCAGCCCGGGTGAGAGGGGCTGGTGCGAGAGCGGCTGGCAGGGGTGGACCTGACAGATCACCCCTGAGTCACGCAGCACCAGATTTCCTTCCCTGATGGTTTCATTTCGGCAGGGCATCTTGAGAAAAGAGGTTTCCTGTTAGCTAATGGCAGCTCTGTGCACACTCTCTAGGAGCAGAATGTGCTGAGGGAGGGATGGGTGCAAGGTGGTGCTGTCCGTGAAGCTGTGCTCTCCAAGTGCACTGCCAACACAGCCTGGGATAAAAACCCTGAGGACTCGGTGGGGAGAAAAGCAAGATGTTTTCTGCAATGAGAGTGGTGAGGCACTGGCACAGGTTTTCAGAGGAGCTGTGCACACCCCGTCTCTGGGAACGCTGAGGGTCAGGTTGGGCAGCGCTTTGACCAGCCTGGTCTAGTGGAAGATGTCCCTGCCAGTGGCAGGCAGAGTGCAACTGGATGGTCTTTAGGGTCCCTTCCAACCCAAACCACTCTTTGATTCTATGATTTTATGTTTCTGTGACTCTGTGATTCTATGACTCGATGGCTCAATGCCTCTTCAATTCTATGATTATGTGATTTTGGAGGGGACATTCAAATTTGAGGTCACTTTTTAACTGAAATGATGCCAGCATGATCACAGGCAGAGATGGCGCTTGACACATCTACATTATTTTGACTCCTGCCCTCAGTAAAGCTTGAAGAGGATTTTGAAGGAAATCCTAGAAATTAGGTTGTAATTGTACCTAAACAAAAATCAAAGCTGGGTTTGTGCTCAGCACCCAAAACACCCCATTCCTACCCTAGGGATGGCACCAGCCAGTCCATATCCGCGTTCCTGTGTCCATCTGCTCACTGTGGCAGAGGGAGGAGGGTGTGTCAGTGGCCTGGGCCATCGATGTCCCCTCAGGCGTGAGCTGACTCAGACCTCTGAATCTGTCCCTTGGCAAGGAGCTGCAGCAGTGAGCACCGTGAGCAGCTGTACAACTCCTGCTGCACCACTTTGGCTACGTAAACAGGGCATGTGGGAAGCCTACAAAAGCTCCTTGCCCATCCAAATGTAGTCTGTCATTCAGGTTATATGTAAGCTTTGTGTTTATCCTGACAAATGGTGTGTCTTTCTCGCGAGTTAAATCACCTCTGAACACTTTCAGTAGATAAAAATGTTTGTTGTTTGGTTGTTTTTGGTTTTGATTTTTTTTTTCTCGAAGTTGGATATATTGCTGCTGTTTGGGGGATATCTGTTGGCTTTTGCTTGGTTTCAGCAAACTGCACTGGAAATCCTGGAATTTCAAAGCTCTGCACGGTGGTGATTGTTGCTTGTCAGTAAAGAGACACCTTCTCCTCCCTTCAGGGGGCAAAACCAGCTTGCTCCAGTGCAAAAATTAAGAACATTCTAAGCAATATATTTCAAATAACTATCAATTATATTTCAAATAAGCTATTTTGAAAACCAACTTCCAATGGCTATGAAGAATGAAAACAGCTCTGTGTTTTTTGTTGGTAACGCGCTGTCTGGGCAAGGCAAGGCACAGAATATCTGCATCAGGAGATGATTTGTGTTCTTCAGGACAGTGAGAGAAGCAGCTGGGCAGCAAACCAGTGTCTCCGCAGTCACCTGCAGCCTGACAGGTCCTGCCAGGCCTTGGATCCCTGTCTGCACCTGCCAGGACTTAAAGAATGCGTTCAATTTGTCTCAGAGCACTGTCAGAGGAGGGCGTTCCCACAAGATGAGCTGCCACAAGAGGCACGGATGGCAAGCAAGAAGGAGTTAATGTCAGGCCTACACGGAGGTGAAAGGCTTGGAATTAGCACGCCAGACAAGATTCAACTGAGCAGCCTGCAGGAAAAGCACAGAAGCAACAAGAGGAAGATGCCAGGCCTGGTGAGATCTGGGTAACTCATCCAGACAACAGCTCCCACCATGGCAAACTGTGGGAAAGGAAGCAACTGCTTGCACACATTCCATCCCAAGATGTGGGAACAGATCGAATGCCGCATGGGCACCTTAGACTTGGTCTTTATAAAACTGGTACCTCCAGGTGAACACTCAGGGATCCCCTCCACCGAGCAGACCAGAAGAAGAGGAGCCAGCAGGACACCACAGGAACCCACGTGGTGGTTAATATCTTTCCGCTTAATATCTCTCTCTCTGTTTCTCTCCCCTTCTCTCTCTCTCTCTGCCTTATGTTTTGTTTTTTTTTGACTTCAGCAAATGATCTCGTTTGTATCCTAATTCTGGCAGAAACACCTTTTAATAATCAGACCCTTACACTGTTTCAGGAGTGGGATCCTAACGTTATTCCAGGGGATCATAACAGCATGACAGCACCCCTGTCATGTACTATCTCTTCCCCAGCCTCCACCCAGAGACCTTGCCACCCCTGCACCCACCAGTGACTGCTGCCTCATCCGTTCTCTAGTCCTGCTGTGGCCACCGGTGCCTGCACAGCTCCCTCCATCATTCCTGGCCAGGGATGAGCAGAGACTTATTTTTCCGAACATGTTCACTGATCTCCTGCAGCGCCCTGTGGTAGTTTAGTAAAACCTTCTTGGCTGGAGACAATTTTGGTTGGTTACCAGTTGATGGCACCAGGGCTGTTCACCCTCCCAGTCGAGCGACTGTCACTTCCCAGCAAGTGCGAACCTGTCTTCACGCTTCCACAAGCAGACAGGGCAAGTTGCCTGTGTTGTGTCTGTTCAGTGGGGGATCCATCCTCCAGGGTGGAACTGTCACCGTCTTTCAAGGCTCGGATTTTAATAAAAAAATCTGCACAAAGCATTTTGACTCTGAGCTGAATGACTGCTTTGAATAGAGCAATTAAGGAGACGAAAGGGGGGAGGGCAGCCCTGTGTATCGTGTTGTCATATGCTTCAGCAGAGTTCCTGGGATGGGTGTGATGAATCCATGAGTGAATAAGTCTGTACAAGAAGATCAACAGAGTTAAACCCGGGTGCTGCAGTCCCGGACCCAGCCATGGGAGGTTATGGCTGAGGATCCCGGAGGAATTTGCTGGGACTTCATCTGGGAAGATTAGATTTAGGATCATTAACTGCCTATGAAATCCTTGAACACATTGTGTTTAAATTCAGATTAATTGTTCCAATCTGCAGTTAATTTCAGAGCTGCTGTCAGTGTGTTCTCACCGGCACAGACGTGAAGAAGGCTTCTGAATAAAATGTCTGTGGCTGTGCTTTTGCCCCACAAATGAGTGAGCAATGCTCCCAGCATCAAGTCATTGGCCTCTGCCCCCTTTTCTGCAGTCTTTTTGGGTTGGATGTGCAGAGGAATAGCAGCCCAGCATTTCTGAGAATGCTTCATGGCAGAGATAATTACATGGTGAAATGCAAACTAACAAGCTGCATCTACTTAGTATTAAAAATTAATGATCTCAGCTTTAGTCTTTGCTTCCCTGCAGGGTGGCACATCTCACGAAAATCATGCTTCAATAAATACAAAAAGTGTGATGTGCAGCCTGTGCAGAGTGTACATATAGGAATAAGATTCTTAGTCTTCTCACCCATCATCTGAGGCTGGGCCTAATGTTCTGCAGCTTCACTTGCCTGAGGCAAAACAGCGATGCAGGTTACAGAAACACGAAGTCACAGCATGGTTTGGGTTGGAAGGGACCTTAGAGACCATCCAGTCCTACCCCCTGCCATGGGCAAGGGGCACCTTCCACTAGACCAGCTTGATCAAAGCTTCATCCAGTCTGGCCTTGAACACTTCCAGGGATGGGGCGGCCACAGCTTCTCTGAGAAACTTGTTCCAGTATTTCATCGCTCCCAGAGCCAAGATTTTTCCCAATATCTGATCTAACCCTCTCCTCTGTCAGTTTAAAGCCATTCTTCCTTGTCCTTTCACTCCATCCCTTGTCCAAAGCAACACTCCAGCTCTCTTGGAGCTCCTTTAGGCACAGGAAGGTGCTCTCAGGTCTCCTCAGAACCTTCTTTTCTCCAGACTGAACAACCCCAGCTCTCTCAGCCACCACTGGACTTGCCATCCCCTGAGACACAAACCCTGCTCTGTTCTCCCCTCTCCAGGATTATTTATCCCCATTTCCGAGCTGCCTTCACCAGCTCTTTCTCACTGTTCTTTGTATATATTTCATACGGTGAGATGGTGGGCACTGTGGGCCACACCACACACCTGGTGCTTTCCTCCTGAGTCCTCTCCACATTTTATAGCCAAGACATGGTGCTTCACCCACCCTTGGCTGTGACCAGCCGTCACTGGAGCTTCCCTCTGAAACAAGTAGTACTGGATAGCTTGCCTGCTTGCTCTTTTGATCTCATTGGCATCTATTTCCCAGCTGCCTGCTGCTGGTGGGCTCCTCTGGAGCAGCCTGGAACATGCTGGATAGGTGGCAGGAGGCAACAAGCTCGAATGGCAGACAGAGGCAGGGATTTGGCTGGCAAGCCTGCTTCAGTCTAGCTCAGTTTGTTGTCATCTTCAGGTTTTCAGCCTTCCCCGAAGCTACACTGCAGGGGCAATGTTACAGAGGGGAAAATGTGGTTCAATAGAGCACATGCAAGACAGGTTATGAAAGCAGCTGCCATCCCGTGGAGTTTCTGGTGTATCCAGCTCTCCCACGTCGGCTCTGGTAGGCAATGCACGCGTAAAGGCTGCTTCAGGTTATCACCTTCCGCAACCAGAGGACGGAGATCCTGTCCCTCATTCAGTTTGAAGAGATTTGACACCTCAAAGCGAGCCTCAGTCTCTGTTTGGGGTGACTTGTGTCGGACACTTACCAGAGACAGCAAACCTATCAGCACTCCCACACACCTGTGAGCCATAAAAAACCCTTCAGAGTGTGAGCTAGAACCAGAAACGCAACCAAATCCTTCAAGCAGAGTTTTTCTGGCTGGTTTTTTTTGGAAGCTGCTTGAAAACACTGTTCTTTCTTACCTCCCTCTAGCAGCCACTGTGTGGTGTATTTTATTTCTGTGAGCGTGGAACTGAAGTGCCCCCATGGAAGGTAGTACATGCATCCAACTGGCAGAGCTTCCCTCCACCAGCGCTGTGGGAAATACTACATGCTCTCAGACCTGCTGGCACATCCAGCTTAATCATCTGAAGCCTATTTGAGCAGAAAAGAACCCTAGCTGGGATAAAGGAAAAAGGGATATTTCTGTATGTGGAGAGAGGTGGGTTGCCTGGGTCGTATAGGCATGAAACATCAGCTCTGCCTGGCATGCCAGATTTTGGATTCCCTAAATGAGTACCTAAAGCAGAAGTGGATCCCTCCTCTCCTGGAGCACAAACCATCCTGTCAGGCTGGCTCCCCAGCTAGGGTATCTGTATTCTGGAAATACGCTGAAGGTTTCTTATTATGTCGTTTCTGTGGCTGGTTGTGTGAGTAAATCTTGTAGTCAGGCGAAGCATGAATAGTTTGGCACATATAATTCACTCAGTGTATTCAGATGCGGTGCCCTGAATACTAAGCACCATTCTCCCATCAGTGAAAAAGACTTATTTTAAATGTTGGGGGCTTTTTTCTCCTTCTTGGCAGTCAGTGAGGGTTGTATGTAAATCCTGCACTTGTGTGTATGTTTCAAATAAATAGCTCTGGGTTGTTTTTGGTTTTTTTATTATGAAAAGGAATCATCCAGACTTGCACTGAGACAACTGGCCTGTCGAGTCAGACTCCAAGGGGAAACAAGGGAGGAAAAAAAAAACGCAGGNNNGGAAAAAAAAACGCAGGTCAGGGCTGAAATGGAAGGGTAGTCTTTCAAGGAAGGCTCAAGGAAGAATGCCCTGTCTTCCCAGCCTTCGGAGGCAGGACATTCCAGCTTTTTCCAGCCCCTGGAAGGCAGAGCCCAATCTGTACCACCCCCACCCAACACTGTTAGCCACCATCAGTGACTTCAGAAAGGTTGTGATCCCATGGCCACGTTTGGCAACACTTCTGCTCCCCGTCCCTGGGGAAACATGCCTGGGCATCCGCACCGAGAAATGGAGGGTGTTTAGCATGCAAAAAGCTTCCCTCCTATTTCATTTTTTATTTTTTCTTTCTTTTCCCCTGCTTTTTCCTTTTTTTTTTTTTTTTTTTTTTTTAATTAGAGAGCGCTGTAGCAGCGAGCAGCTATTACGGCACAGCCTGTCAGCTGTAGTGCTGGCAGGTGGGTATCTGCGGGTTGTGTCTCGGGTTTGCTGATAGGGACCTTACACAAATAATATCTCCCACCTTCATCAGTCCCTCTGAACCAGCCTGTCAGTTCAGGAGACAGGGAACAAGGCTCAAGCTTGATTGCAAGCCTCTAGCTCCCTGCTGGGGAGCTGAGAGGACAGGAATCAAACCCTGGGGCTGATTTCTAATTGATAAGACAAGGAGACGTTTTAAATGAGATAGCTGCAATTAGGATGAGAGGCACTACAGAGATCAAGAGAAATGCTTCTTCATAAGAACGAGCTGTTGCTTCTCTCGAGGGGAGCAAGCAGGGGAAAGGTAGCCTGCCTGAAATAGGTTAGCTGCAGCAATTAGGCAGAAGGCTCTGTATACAGAACGAAATCGCTTCCTTCAAGCTTGCAACTGATTTCAAAGGAATCAGGGCTCATTGAAAAAATAAATTAGCATTATTAATCTGGCAGCTTGCTTAGCTTGGTTGTTTTTCTCTTACTTTCATGTCGGGAACATTATTAACTACTTCTGCGATTTTCAAGCATGCATGGAGGAGCACGTGGCTACTGCAACGTTTGAGAAGAATGAGACAATATTTATGAATCCAGCAGGGGAAGCTGATGGTCTGCCAGGCCAGTGGCCCCCACGGGGCAGTGGAGACGCTGGCAGTGACCCCATGTCCTGTGGAGGGTGGCCACCACTGGCCGATTCCTTCACCCACGCCTTTCCTCTCAAAAAACCATCAACCAACTTGGAAACCAGAAGGGATCAAAAGTGCTGTTTACCCCTAGAAATGGGGTTAGGAAGACAAATGCAAACTGTTTAGCAGTGGCAGATGACAACTGAGATCAGAGCTAACACCAAAATTCCTGGTAAACACACCTCCCGAAAGCAGTGACAGAAGGTGTCCTCCACTACCACCATGATGCTCTTACCACAAATCTCACTTTATCTTCTTTATTTTCTTCAGTGGTAATTTTAGTCTTCCATATTTAACACAGTCTGCAGGTTTCTGGTAGCTATAATTTTCTGGTGGCACTTCAGTTACAGCACAGTTTAGATGTGACCTGTTCATCCACAGGAAGCTGGAGATGAAATTTCAAGCGTTTGAAGAACATTGCTTGAGCATATGCTGAATGCAGAGCAGCTGACTTTTCCCTAAAAGTTACTTACAAGCAGCACTAATTATCTTATTTTTCTGAAGTTCTACGAATGGCGTCAGTGCTTAAAAAAATCATCAAGACAGTCTGGAGAATAAGGTTTTGCTGGAAATGTTGAGCAGAGCTCAGAGCTGTAGATGATAAGGTCACAGCAAAAGGGAGCACAGAAGCTGAATTTCTTCTGACAGCCCTCCTGGTGCACTGATACTGAGTATCAGGGAGAAGCAGAGGTTTCCATATCTAAAAATAAATTGAAACAAGACCATCTTGCGATCTGCTTAGCAGCATAGAGCAGCAGCAGCTGTGGTGCTTCCCTTGGTCTCCCCAAGGCTCCAACGGGGAGGATTCAGGCCACTGACTTTTGTATATTTTTTAAACTGAAGCACTCAAAACAAGCAGCCAACAAGTGTTTTGACATGAAAAACTTGCCTTTAGGGCTTCTGCTTTTTCTCAGGCAATTTTTTCTTTTGTTTTCATCCTTCCTACCTGTGCCTTGTTCTTTGGCCCCCTTATTAGCACAGCAGACAAGGAGCCAGAGAGCAGTCTTGATTCTCATCTGTTTCAGATCAAAGGGAAGAGAAAAACAGGCCAGAACCAACATTGCCCTGGCAGAGCACAACGGGTTCTTAAAAATAAAAAAGAAAAGGCCGGGATCAAGCACTTCTTTACATCACAGGAGTGCAGCACATAAAAATGGGTTCACAATGACCCGACTGCCTTGAGCAAAGACCTTTGTCCCAGTGCTGCCCTGGCCCTTTGCTGCATCCAGCAGCAGACCTGGGGGCTGCACGGGGTTACCACTGGCAGGTGAGGGGCCACATGACCCCAAAAATCTACAGGCACCCTTGGGCTTCATTCCCAGGGTCTCTGTGGTCTGCCCAGGGCGTGAACCCACACATGTAGGCAGGCCCTGGGGCCACACAAGGGAAAACCAGGCAGAGTTGCTGTCAAAGTGACACAGAGATGGATTTTCCCGGTTTTTGATAAAAACTCGGTTTAAGAGAAATACACGTTTGAAGAAATTCTTCCCTGTGAGGGTGGTGAGGCACTGGCACAGTTTTTCAGAGGAGCTATGCACACCCCATCTCTGGAAACACTGAGGGTCAGGTTGGGCAGCGCTTTGACCAGCCTGGTCTAGTGGAAGATGTCCCTGCCAGTGGCAGGCAGGGTGGACCCAGATGGTCTTTAAGGCCCCTTCCAACCCAAACTATTCTATGATTCTGTGATTTTATGTTTCTGTGACTCTGTGATTCTATGACTCGATGTTTCAATGCTTCTTTAATTCTATGGTTTTGTGATTTTGGAGGGGGAATTCAAATCTAAGGCCACATTTTAACCAAAATGATGCCAACATGATCAGAGATGCAACTTGACATATCCGTATTATTTTATCTCCACCTTCAATAAAACTTGGAGAGGATTTTGAAGGCAATCCTAGGAATTAGGTTCCAGTAGATAAAAATGTTTGTTGTTTGGTTGGGTTTTTCTCCCCAAAGTTAGATATAGCTGCTGTTTGGGGTACATCTGTTGACTTTTGCTTGGTATCAGCAAAGTGCACTGTAGATCCTGGGATTTCAAAGCTCTGCACAGTGGTGACTGTTGCTCGTCAGTAAAGAGACACCTTCTCCTCCCTTCAGGGGGCAAAACCAGCTTGCTCCAGTGCAAAAATTAAGAGCTAACCAAGCTATTTCAGCGCTTGAAAACTGGCTTCAAAAGGATATGAGGAATGAAACTGACTGGATTTTTTACGTTAACTCAGTGTCTGGATAAAGCACTGGCTTGTCCCCTGGGATGCCGAGATTTTGTCTGGCTGGCTGCATGGTTCCTGCAAAGTCACTGCATCTCCCATGTCTTCCAGTTTCCCTCTGAATAAAAGAGAAATAACAATTCTGTTCCTTGTACAGAGTAAGCTGATGAATCATGCTGCCTTAGTGCTTTATCTCTCAACTTGCCATTCTCCCAAAAGAAATTATGGGACACTGTCAGAGTATGTATTAAAAAAATTTGGGATTTCTCCTTATGATATTCTTAGCATTTGTAAAACCAGAACAGATGTCATTGTTTCATTCAGCTGAAACAGATCTATGATTTTTGGCTTTCTTTCCAAACTAAGAGCTGGCATTCTGGTCCTAGAAATTCTGGTGGAACCTGAAAAAACACCAAGATTCTTACCCAACATCTCTTAAATTTCATCAGCTTGAGGAGGGAAGGCAAGGCAAGAGAAGAAGTAGCACATGGACAGAGGAGCAGACACACAAGTGCCCGAAAATCCAGGAGGGGAGCTGGGTGCCAGGATGCCAGAGAGGCCAGGGAATCATATCAAAGACCATCCAACCCACTAAAGCCCACAGAAGTCACTAGAAAACTATCAGGTGGTTGACTCCACGTTCAACATCTTTTTTTTCCCTCATTTTCCTCTGCACTCCCCCAACCCCATTTTTTTATTTTAGGTCCAAGAAAAATACCAGCACAGAAACCTCCACTCAGGAAATAGGGTTAGAATTTTCTTCTCTCTCTCTCTCACACTGGCATTTTGTTCTGAAACTTTCTTCAAGAACTGCTTATTCCGAGAAGCGTGATATTAAAATGAATGCCACCGTCACTTTGAATTCCTCAGCGCCATTTTACCACCCCTCTTATCTCTGAAATCAGTTGGGTAGGTGATACATGACACTGTGATAGTGCAAACAAACATCTGCTCCTGTGGGCGTGGGCTTGCTCACTCCAACATGCTCTTGAATCTAATTGGGAATTTCCAGGCATATATTGCTCACGCTCTTTCCAAAATAACTTGTGTAAGTATAAAATGTATGAATTAATCATCCTTTTAATCCAGCAAAAGCTGTGCTATATCTGCTCAATCACAAGACGTTTATTTCTGTTCTGGGTATTCAGGATGGAATATTTTTGGTTTGGTTGTTGGGCTTGTTTTTTTTTTTTTTCCCACAAATGCTAAGAGGAATTTCCAGCTTAAAGAAGCAAAGCAGTTGATTTTTGCAACGGAAAAGAGATTCAGCAGCATGGTTGTCAATCCTGCTGTCCAGAGGGAGAGGCTGGACCGAGGCTCTTTGTTTGACTGGGTTTGTCCAGAGCTTCACACCACGTTGAAGTGCACATGCAGTGTGATAGCATGAGTGTCCCCACAGCTCAGAGCCCGGCTGCACACACCAGACAGGCAGCAACATTTCCATGTCCAGCCTCCTCCTTGGCATGGCTGAGGATGAGCACTGTGGCAACTCACATACCAGCCCAGGTGCTGAGATGTCACTGACCATTCCGGCCCATGCTGGACGGTGCAGCTGGTTGTGCTGGTATCAGTTTTGGGCGGTCATTTAAGACATGTCCACAGCTCAGAGTGCAGTGCAGAGAGCAGTGGGTGGAGATGAGCCATGCAGGTCCATGTGGCACAGACAGCGCTGTCAGAATGTCCTGGTCCGTGGCCACGAGCAGGTGGTGCACACCTTCCCAACAGGGTTTCTGAGCACAGGGGGAATGGGCCTTCTGGGTTCCTGCTATGGAACTGTGCCCAGGGAGCCACCAAAAAATCAGAGGGGCGTCAGTGGTGCCATCTGAACAACGTGTAAACGTGAGAGGAACAGAAAGTCGCCTGCTGGGTCCAAATGTTGGTGGCATCGGCCTGGCTACTTTTGCCCCACTCGCTGCACTGCCAGCTCACGGCGCTCTCCTCCAGCAAGCCCTGCAGCTTCCAGCTGACCGGCACCTCTGGCATGCAGAGCAGCATTGACACGGCTCTGGCAGTGCAGCAGGGCAGCTCAGGTGCCTACCTGAGCCTTGAGTAGGCAGCAGCCAGCTCTGCCAGCAGCACAGTGCGGCCACAGAGCTGCTGCGTTTCAGACTCACAGCAAAGCCCACCCAGCAGGACAATTTCCAAATTAGAGTTGCAGACCCGCTTTCCTGTTGCCCTGGTGGAGTGACAGAAAGTGAGGCCTGGAGACCAATTTTGGACACTGGAACAGAGAATCTGCACATCCCAGAGACTGGTGACACAGTTCAAGAAGAGCTCAGCACAACTGGAGCTCAGGGTACATTTCCCTCACCCTTGGCAGGGATAGCGTCCAGAGTCTGGGGGTTCATGTCATTTTTCCAGTGGCTTTGTCAATGCCTGTTTCCTCAGGCAAGGATCAAGACGTAGAAAGATGTTTCCAACAGATGACTCACGAAGTATGAAGGTGATTGCAGTACTGAATACATAGTCAAGGTGAGTTTCACAGCCAGCAATACTGTCATATCGTAAGCCAGTGCTACACAGTGCACCAAAACAATAATCTTAGTCCAGACCCCGTGGAGGACAAACATCTGGAAGCAATAGAGCGAGAGGAAATGGCCTCAGACTGTGCCAGAGAGAGTTTAGTTTGGAATTGGGAGAAATTTCTTCACCAGAGGGTTTGTCAAGTGTTGGAAGAGGCTTCCCAGGTCAGTGCTGGGGTCACCATTTCTGGAGTGGTTTAAAGACATGTAGATGTGGGACTAAGGGATATGGTTCTGTGGTGAGCTTGGCAGTGCTTGATGATCTTAGAGGGCTTTTCCAATCCACATGATTCTATGATTCTAAAGGAAATATGGCTAAAATTACTGGGACTATAACATACATCTCGTGTGCCGGGTTGAACAGGATATTTCTGCCAGACCCGTAAGAAGGAGGAAGGATGAGTTACGGAGGAAGGGTTCCACTCACCTGCAGGACCCTTCCTGGCAGCTACGATGCAGGAGACTGATTGTTCAGTGATTGCATTCTATTAAAAAAATCAAATAAATTTTTATTTGCTTTACGTGGAGAGCAAGCTTTTAAGTGGTTCTTGCAACTGAAAATAAAGCATTTTCTGCAATATAGAATTTCAGCAAAAGTTGTTGTGATTTGGCTGGAGGAGAAAGAGCCATACAGATGTTGGCAGTGTAGGTGAAGGAATCTCTAATTAAAATTTATCCCGTTTCACTCATTAGTTAGAGGAGGTCACTTAATAATGAAGGCTGTCTTGGCTGTTTCATCAAAATGGTACCTTTAAGCCAAACAGCACAACGTCTTATTTGATATATTCTAGAATATGGTGAAATATAAAATACCAGTCACAAAGTCAAGTCAGATTTTTATGGAAGAAAACCATTAAAAGAAAAGCAGTTACAAGAAAGTGAAATGTCTACAGCAATTCGAAGATGAGCTGGTATGGCTTGCCTTCTATATTGATTTTGCTTTCTGCTTAGCAACAAGATCTCATGTGGGTTATATAAAAATACAAAAACACCCAACAATATGATTCAGGATAACCTTTTCCAGAAATATTGCTGGTATTAATCTTGGATGGAACCATTTTACTTTGGAAGATTTGAACAATAAAATACAAACCTGAAGTATTTGATCTGTGGGGAACTAACTGGAAGTGCTTGCTTGCATCTAAAAAAAGGCTTTAATTTTAATGTGATTAAATACATCTTTATGTGATGTCTGTTCAAACATATGAGAGGCAACTGAAGACAAAGGAGATGGGTTGATGGAAAGCAGCTTAGGAAAGCAGCTTAGAGCAGCAGACTGTCCATAATGGCTTATTTCAGGGAACAGGGCTTGTTAAACGTTATGTAAAATTTCAAGAAACCCCAAGTATTTCTATTTAGGTAGTTCCTTTCAACTCCCCAGCAATGTTATGGTAGGATACCTTTTGTTCTATACCCAGTCTGGTGGCTTTTGCAGGACTACTGAAACATTTGTGCGAGATGATTGCAGTTTCAAATGCATGTGCTTTGATTTCCCTAACCTTTTACATCTCTTTTCTGATGATACTTGAGTGACTGTATTTCCCAGAAAGGGTATTTTTGCCTTTGGCTAGACACCATCATCTTGGAAGATGCCTAATGTTTCCAGCTGCCACTGGAATTAATTTTAGCTTGTTGGGAGTTGCATTTTCTTTGCTTACATGATCAGCTTTGTTTGTCCTGCAAGGTCCTCCCCAGTCCTGTGGTGCTGTGCCTGAACTGTCTTTTTTAGAGGAAAGGATGGCAGATTGCTCTTCCCTGGGCTCCACAGGGGTAGCTGGGGAAATCCCAACATATCTTTTCTACGCAGGAGGAATACACTTCTGTGATTGTTTGGCGTAAGAACGGTGACTGGGGGGATGCTTTTAAGACATACACTCCTCTCCTCCTTTTGTGGCTTCCCTCAAACACAGGATGAGAATAAAACATCCAGTGTCACGTGAAGCTGCTCCTTTTGTAGATGACAAAGGAAAGAGCTCTTCAGATAATTGGTAGACACTGCATGGAACACAACACTAAAAAACACCCCAGAGAGCTGGGCTCAGGTTACACAGTAAATTCAGCAATGCCAATACACGTGCCTAGGGATAGTTTTCCTGCCCGCTTAAAGGATGCAGCACCTCGTTTTGCACCCCACCAGCCCTGCTCACTGCGTCTTGGATACCTCCTGGTTCTGCATTGCTGTGGGGGTATCAGCTCTCTCAAGTGGAATCACATGGTGCCGAGACAGCACAGCTGGGGAAAGGGTCTTGTATCTCTTCTTGGCTCCCCTGTCTTTCACCGCAAACGTTGTCAATCCAAAATCTCAACAGATACATTAGCTCTGTGATAATTTATAGATGTTGATGACACATTGTAGTGGGCTGACCCCAGCCAGCATCCAAGCATCCCCCCTGCCTTTCACTCATTCCCTTTTGCTGGGGGACGGGGAGGAAAAAATTCGAAGGGAGGCAAAGAGACTCATGGGTTGAGATAATGGAGTTTATTAAGCAACACAAAAGCTGCCCACGTGAGCAAAGCAAAATAAAGGATTCATTCAGTACATCCCACTGGCAGGCAGATGTCCAGCTGCTTCCTGAGAAGCAGAGACTCAGCTTGGTTAATGACCACTTGCAAAGACAAATGCCATAATCGCTAACATCCCATCCTCCTCCGCCTTTCCCTGAGCTTTTATTGCTCAGCCTGACATCATATGGCATGGGATACCCCCACGGTCAGCCTGAATATCTCCACCTCCACTCCTAACTTCCACACAGCCCCGAGACTCCTGGCTTTGGATCAGGGTGTAGGCAAGAGAGAGAAAAGCTCAACGTGGTTTGAGCACCACAGTTCACAGCAATGCATCGTACAGGGCGCTATGAGGAAAGTGACCTCCATCCCAGCCAGACTGGCATCAAAATGGACCGTGGTGGGTTGACCACAGCTGGCAGACAGACGGACACACACCCAGCTGGTCTCTCACTCCCCGTCCTCAATGCAGCAGGGAAGAAATGAGATGGAAAAGCTCATGGATCAGTATAAACACGGGGGTATCACAAACCGATTCCCATCATGGGCAAAACAGACATGGCTTGGTGAAAATTAATTTAACAGTGCCAAGTAGAAATGAAGAATGGTTAGAAACAAAGATGGAAGCTAAAAAAGCCTTCACCTTTCACCCTGAGCTCGACTGCAACCCTTCATTTCTGACTCTACCTCCTCCCACCCAAGCAACGTGAGGCAATGAGGAATGGGGACTGCCATCAGTTCATAACATTGTCTCTGACACTCCCTTCTCCTCACTCTTCCTTGCTGCTCCAGCACGGGCCTGTTCCCTGGGCTGCAGTCCCTCAAATAAGCCCATGCCACCGTGGATCCTCTCCATGAGCCACAGCTCCTGACTGACAATGAGCTTCTGCACAGGCACCTCTCCCCACACCAAAATATTCCTCACACCAAAATATTCCCCACAAAAATATGGAAGTCATGCCATCAAAGCACCAACAAAAGTGGCCAATTTACAAACATGGTAAAACTCCAGTGCTTGGCCCCTCACAACACTGCAACAATAAAATATTCCCCACAATTATCCCACTCTTCCGGCTGTATCCAGACCGAGTTTTGTCCACTACCTCTCCCAGTTGCTGTCTTTATCTCAAATTCTCGACCGGATCCTTCCTGTTCCTAACTGGAGGGGAAAAGCAGATACAGGTGCCATCCCCACGTTCTTCCTGCTGACCAAGGGAAGGACATGAGAAAGTGAGATAGTGAAACCACCTCAAAGCTGAAAGGCCATGAGCAAAAATTGAAGGGGAGGACAGCTGCTCAGAAGGGATCCCTTCTTCCGTACTTATTGATGGCATGGGTCCCCGTCTCAACCATGCCCCTCTAATGGTGCTGAATGCTGGGACAGACACAGCCAAGTCCCAGCAGAGTGGTGAGGAGACCTCTTCTAAGACTTCCTAATCTTAGAAATCTCCCTGAGGTCAGCAGGGCCAGAGCAGCTCCATTTGCTGGGGCACAGGACACTTAATCACAGGATCATATATTTCAGCCCATGAAGTGGGAAGCACTTTTTCCTTCTTATCCTTGCTTCTCGCCATCCTACCCTTATTTTTAAGCAGTAATAAATTATTGTCAATTAAATTGAATTAGTTAAATGAAATTAATTTTCCCCAAGTCGTCCCTGTTTAGCCTGCGACAGTAATCGGCAAGTAGTGATCTCCCTGTCCTTATCTCAACCCGTGAGCTGCTGCTTGTTTCTTTCCCACCATTTGAGGAGGATGAGGGAGAGAGCAACAGGGTGGAGACCTGGCAGCCAGTCCTGGCCAGCCCACCACATATATGAAGGTATTTAATAACTTTGTACCCTTAGAGTTTACAGTCTTTTTATTTAGGTCGACACTTTGGGATTTTTGCTATTTTGGGCTTGTATTTCCTGTGGTGCAGAAGGCTTTTGAAAACCCCACTAGAAAATTGCCTGGGGAAAGAATTCAGCAGGAGAACAGATGCAGAGATGCGTACATGATATAAGAGAAACATACTTGGCATTCCTTTCTGGGTTCAGGAAAAGTCTCTGATGAGGACACAGTGGAGGCCCAGGGAGCCTGGAGATCCTGGATGAACGTTCTATGGGACAGTGTTAGATGGAGGGGTGCACGACTGTCCTGATCCACTGTGGAAAACCTCTGAATTTGCTGCTACATCTTCAAAACATTTTCTGAAACTCATACCCCACCCTTGAAAACTGTGTTGGTTTGGCTGCCA
Organism: Rhagologus leucostigma; assembly: GCA_013397725.1. NCBI lineage: Eukaryota > Metazoa > Chordata > Aves > Passeriformes > Rhagologus > Rhagologus leucostigma. Next base: position 44,041 of record VZTD01005358.1, on the reverse strand, counting down.
CAGCACTGGTAAAAACACTTCCAACCACATGCATGAAACACAAAGAGAAGGGCTGGTTTCATGTTTTTATCAGCTTTGGACGAGGCTGAGTGATTTACTTTGAAATGGCTTTGCTTTATCATAGCTGAACCTGGACTCAGAGAATGTTTAAAGAAATCTTTTCCAGCTGTCAATGGTACTTCAGTAGCCCAAACTCTTGTACCTTTGAAGCTAGATTGTAATAATTCGATATAAAGCAGCACTTGAGTTATTAGATAAAAGTACACAGGCAGCCCTTGGAAGCATCCGAAAGCATCCAAAAGTGTCCAAAAACATCAAAAAGCACCCAAAAGCATGATGTGCGGCCCAGCATCACCCAGCAGGGCAGGTTGTGTAGCACAGATGCTCGAGATATTGCCCCAAGGAGCAGCAAAACCCAAGCACAAGCCTGGCTTATCTGCAGCCTGATGCTGTATTGGCCAAACCAATATGGGGATGTTTTAATTACAGTTTAAGGATGGTTAAACTTATTCCTCATGGGCATAATACAAGCCAAAGTTAAGTGTTTTAAGCAGTGAAACAGTGGGAAGAGGAATTCTGTGCTGTTGGAAGACATCAGACCAATTTTAAGCAAGTTTAGGAAGGTGGCTGAAGGTAGGGCTTGGCAGTGCTGGGTTGGACTTGGTCATCTTGAGGGTCTTTTCCAACCTTGGTCATCCCGTTCTATTCTGTGATTATTCTCCCTTATTTGTGTACATTATAGACCCAGTACTGGCTTTCGTAGGGAGCACTGGCAATTTAGTTTCTCCTAGTTTTCTTCAGCAAGACTACCCTTTCCTCAAAAAGAAAGCTTTCCTGAAATTTTAACCTAAAATCACCATTTATTGTCATTTTTTTTTACTCACTTATTAGTTCAAAAAGAAAAGAGAGAGAAAGATGAGACTGTTTTAAAACACAGCTTTTTACATAGCTCTGAGTGGGGTTTAATCTGTTTTTCCACTGTTTTTCCATTTTTTCTGTTCTCTCATGTATTCATGCTCTTTGTTCTTTCCGGTCTTCTCTCTGTTTCATCCTACTTGAAATGGAACATGAAGAGGAAGAACACTGCATAAGAGCCATTTAAAATAATTAGTCAATGTACTTAGTCTTCTAAAAATACTCATAAAAAACCACCCCCTTTAAAATAAACGTGTAACTAAAACAGTAATTTTGAATTCTTGGAAGTGTTTTCATCAAGGCTAAATATTAATTATGCTGTTATTAAAATAAATCAACAACAAATTTATTAATTTATTCTTCCTCCTGTAGGGATTTACTGAAGAGCTTGCAAGTGAGGACAATAAAATCATCACAGCGAGTAAAATATTATTAAAAGTGTAACACAAGTATGAAGAATTTTTAAATGTCAGGTTTGTAGATAAGGGCGATAAAATGTTCCCTTAAAATATTTCCTTTCTTTGATCACTTCTTCTTTCAGGATTACAAAAAAAAAAACCAGATTATGAACTCCAACAGTGCCTCTTTCTATTGCCACCAGTAAAATACTTGAGTTGGACTTCGTCCTTACCAAACAGAGATATTATTGCTGTTTCTCTGGGGTTTCTACCTCTCCTACAGTCCCACCTATGCATTTTCCCAGGGCTTTTCGCTCGCATTGGCTCCAGCCACAGAGCAAACAGAATTATCCAGGTGGCCACAAATGGGTGGTTGTTCCCCAACTGCTTCCTGCTGGCCCCAGGAGCCGCCTGGTGCCATTAGGGCCCCTGTTTAACCACGTGTATGGCTGGGAGGGCATGTTTGTGTTTCACTTGTACAGACATGATTAGCTCCTTCTCAGGGTTCATCTGCTGTAAAACTGGAAATGTGTCATGCGCTATTACCCAAGCAAATGTAATGCCCCCAGAATAAACATGCCCCGCGAGCTCGCAGGCTGTAATTGATGGAAAAACAGGTGTTCCCCCAATCCTCTGTGATTGCCTGCACATATGGCCTCTTTTATGCCGTCCTCCAATTGCTTTGTAATGTTGGCTCCTGCAGAAAAAGAAATAGTGTTACCGCAAAAGAGTGGGTTTCAAGAGTTCTTCGGTCCACAGCCAAATTAAATACAAGCAGCACAGCCCTTTTTAGTATTTAACTAATTAAACTACAGCAGCCAACACAAGCACTTCAGGCATCAAACTGCATTTCCAGCTACTCTCGTTTTAAAACGTGTTGCTCTCACTTAGCAAATTAAAGCTACATGTAACACAAATTCCCATTTGAATGGTGTTAACATCCTCAAACTGGACCTACCAAATAGAATCAGTAAAATAATATCACCTCATGGCTGGTCTTATACTTTAAAACCTGAAGTTTTATGTTGGAAAAAACATTTAGCTCCCAGCAGCTGTGTAAGACCTACTGGCCTTGTAGTGCTAACAACAGGAAGATTTTGGAATGAGGTGCAGGCAGAAATATCGGTGGTCACTTTATATAACAGATTTTCCTGATCTTGTTCTCCTGGGGAAAGATAAAAGAGGGAAGGTGGCAGAGCAGCTGGAGTGCCACCCTTAAGAGGTGAAGGCTGGTGAAACTCAGCAGCCAAAACACTTAGTCTAGGGCTGGGTTGAATGTTGATCTGTTCCCCCCAGCATGTGCCTCTGTCTCTGCATCACTCTTCCTGTCACAGCAAGGCTTGCAGTGGACAGGACAAATCTCTGCTTTGGCTGTTTCTGGTGGTGGAAGGTTCCCAGAGTCAAGACCTGGTCTTATCTCTCCCTGTCAATCTGGCAGTGTGTGAAGGAACTCAGTAACATGTTCAGGATGTGTTTCTCCTGCTGCCTAAACATGCCTCTTTTGGTTTCCCACAGAGAGGGTTTGTTGTTTATCCATCAAGAACTACTGATATTTTAACCTAAATTCAGTTTTCGTATTGAAAGGAAGCTCTGTGGGCAGGAAAAATATGCTTGGCTTGATCTTACAAAATCAAACGGGCTGATCAAGATGTGGCATCAGAGATGAATTTTCTGTCTGGCTTTTACATTGTCACTGATCCAAAAGAAAATGTCATTACATAATATCTTTCTTCATCCAAAATATACTCGCAACATAATAAGACGATAAAACAGTGGCGTCTTCCTGAACCCTTTTGAATTTTCTGCAGATAAACATGGTGCTTTTGCCTGCCTTTGGTTTTCTTCACATCCTGCTCCTGTTTATCTCTGTTCTTTCCTTAATTGCCTCAGCAAGAAGACAGTTGCTCATCTTCTACAAGGTGCACAAAGAAGAAGAAATGCATCTTTCTCACTTTATCCCTTCTTGGGGTGTTTTCATTTCAGTGACAGCTTTCTCAATTCATGGCTTGCAGAGTATCATGCCTGTGCTTCCCACCCTGTAATAGATAAACTTCAGGGGGCTATGGCCACTACTCAGAGGTGCTGAAGTTCCTGAACTCCCCCAGCCTTCCCCACTGCACAGTTCTGACTGATGGGATGGGTTTGTTGTCAGTGTGGACGTGGTGAAGCCACAGGATACCAGCTGCAGAGAGTGATCCCCACGCCAGGGTGTCCGGAGAGATGCCACAGCAGCCAACGGAGACTCAGGCTTGAGATTACGGACTTGAACTTTGAACAAGGATTATTAGGTTCAAATATGTTATGTCTGCTAACAAGCAAGGAAATAGGGTGCTGTGTGTTTCCAAAAGAAGCTGTCTCCCTTTTTCATGGACAAGCCTTTGAAGGATCAGAAATGCAGGTAAAAAACACAGCTACCACCTCAAACCTTCGCATGCCTTTTGACAGTAAGGAAGAAAAATCCACTCAGTTAAACTCCTGGCCCTTGTGACTTAGGATTTCATCCTCAGTACTACATGCTGTATTGATGGATATCAGTGTGAAAAGGAACATTTTGCACTAGGTCCACAAGGGGATATTTCTGCTTGGGAAATACAGTGATTCCCACTGAGCTACCACACACTGAAAAAAACGTCTGCACCAGGTCCTTCCCGGGATGTGGATCTCCTGGAAGCAGGTCTATCTTGAATATCATGTTAAACTGAAGTTATAAAAAAGAAATAATATTTTCACAACCGGCCTTGTGCTTGTTTCTGATTTTACACTCAGGCAGAATACCACTGGGTGCAGTAGGGACTAAATAAATATTTCACTGATAAACAACAAAGCTAAATTGTTTATGAAGCATAAAACAATTATCTTTGACTCCACCTGATGCTGCTGAGCAAGCTGTTCCTATTTATTGTGCTATTATTAGATGGGAATGTAGTGCGTTGGACGGCATCTTTCCCAAATGGATGACATAACCAAGTCCATGCAGCACAGACTCATTCTCTAGCACAATTCAGAACCCTGTGCACAGCCCATCATCCTGCACAGAAGGATTTCTCAAAAACCAAACACATGCGAACGAATGAATCATTTAGGAAAGACTACCTAGACCTTCAAAACACTCCTATGGATGTAGATGTTCTGACCATTACTTAAAGACTTGAGGATATAAATTGTCATTACACATACATACAACCCTGATTTCATTTCCGTATGAAGACAGTATTTCTGCACAGTTCCTGAATAAATAATGTAATAAAAAAGCCATGCCAACTTGCAATCTCAGTGATGAGAAATGATAGGTAAAAAGCAATTTGTGTTTTGAGTAGAACAGTGGTGGTAACACTCGCACAGGAAGAACCTGCATGGAATCAGAAATTTCTTAGTGAGATGGCCACATTTAAATAAAGCCTCAGAAACAGTGCTAAAAATGGAACAGAGGGATCTCTAAGGCATCTGTCCAGGAAAGTGAAGAAAATACGTTTTTGGCAGTGAACACTGAGAAACTCATGCAGAGAATAAAATAAATTAGAATGAGCTGGAACCACATGCCCTGGTTGCTGGTTTGGCCTTGATGAACCTTGACCTGTCATTAAACCATGCTGCGGAAAGCAAGCCTGGGTGAGAAACAGGATGGTGCTGTAGTGTCATTTCATCAGTGTTCTATTCTATATCAATATTTATTTATATTCTCTCGGCGTTTCTTGTATACTCACTATACACTCACCCTTTCCCTCTCCTAGATCCATTCATATTCCTGTTTTTTGAGGCTCCTACTCTGATGGCTGGCATAGCAGTGGCAGTGGTTACAGTCTCCTGATCCCTATGGGTCCACGGAGATGCTTGGAACCATATCCACTCTGGCATAGTGATGTCTGGGGCTGAGATGTTAGACCCTGAAACACTGGTCTTTTAAAGTATTTTCCTCTCCTCTTTGTTTCATATTCATGTTTTGGTTATTTTCCCATTTTAGAATCCAATGAACAGTAGGAGAGGCACATCACTGTCACTTCATAATAAACAGAACGAAGCACAGTATTGAGGCACAGGTCTAAAACCAGCTTATTAAAATTTACAGTTTAAAAGTTGGAAGAATCAGGCAATGAAATATAATGCACTATAAAGTGAAGCTGCTGAAAGGTTCCGTTTCAGAGACAAAGAGCATTTAGAAAATATTAGGAAACTTTTAGAAGCATTTTCTAACACGTGGAAAGACAATGAAAGGGTAGGGAGAAGGTTAAATAAAGCTGAAGGAGTTGGGGAAATGCAGATGCAAAATGAAAATACGGAAATAAGTGTTTAACAAATTGAAGTGATTGCTGGAAAAGTACAACGTGTGGAGGCAACTGGATGCGATTAAAAGAATAAAAACTGAAATTATTTTCAAACGAGAAATCGTACAAAATTAATGACGGTATTCGAGGATAAATATATTTGCCAACCATCGTCGGGGTAGGCAGCGGTGCCCATTAATGCAGCACATCTGTGGCGTGTCAGAATTGTCGGGGGACAATGTAAAATAAATCGGGCTGTGCCGCCCGGGTGGGTCCCGGGTTAGAAGACCAACTGAACAAAAAATGCTGAATTCGTCCCTCTCTGCCTTCGCTCCGAGGCGAGAGGGGACGCGGGCTGGGGGCACAACACCCACCCGCGACGGGATGGGTGCGAGGGGCGGGCGGGGTCCGCGCTCCTGCCT
>VZTD01005358.1:1338-37832 GCA_013397725.1 Rhagologus leucostigma | reverse complement strand
CCGCATCCCGCCCGCATCCCGCCCGCCCGCATCCCTCCCGCGTCCCGCGGCCATGGCCGGGCGGCGCTGGGCCGGCCGGTGCGCGGCCCTGGCCGTGCTCCTGGCAGCCTGGTCCCTGCCCCGAGGAGGCAGCGCCGGGCGGCTCTTCCTCAACGAGTGGGCAGCGGAGATCCCTGCCGGCCCCGACGCTGCCAGAGCCATCGCGGACGAGCTGGACTACGACCTGGTGGGGCAGGTACGGCCGGGCGGGGGGCTCCGCGCTTCTCGCAGGATGCTCCGAGACGGGGTTCCTTTCCCATCCCGCCAGGCTCCTTCCCTCCCCTCTCCCTCAAACTTGTGCCCGGCTGCCGCCCTCGGGGTTCCGGGCAGTTTGAAGCTCCCGGTGCCCCACCGCAGCCTCCCAGGATCCGAGTCCTCCCCTGGGGCCCGGCCAGGGACGGCTCTTTCAGAGGCGACGGGGCAGGGCGGCTCGGCTCTTCCTCAGGAGACCAGGCGGGGACCTCCGGCTCTCCTTGACGGGAACAGGCGGGGCGCTCCCGCTCTCCTTGGCGGTACCGGGCAGGGTCGGGCAGGGGCTCCGGCTCTCCCTGGAGGGGTCCAGGCAGGGCTCCTGGCTCTCCCTGAGGAGACCGGACAGGGTCAGACAGAGCACCCCGCTCTACCTTGAGGAGACCGGCCGGGCACCCGGCTGTGCCACAGGGGACCGGGCAGGGCGCCCGGCTCTCCCCCGGCAGTCCGGGCAGGAGGAGGGCGCGGGCAGTCACGGCTGCGGCCCCACGCCGCCTCCACCTCGCCGGCTCCATCGCCATCGCGGGGCTTCTCTCCAGCCATCCCTCGGGCGCTTTTTTGGGATGCCGTGACGTCAGCGTTGTCAGGGATGAGTAACCGCCGAGAGGGAACAGCTTCGTCTCAGCTCCCGGCGAGGGTCCTGTGCCGGGCACGGCGCCTGCCAGCGCCGGGACCCCGCTGCCCCCGGCCCAGCCCCGTGGCCGAGGTCGCGGTCAGCTCCCCTCCGTGCCCCCGCTGCTGTCCGTGGGCTGCCCCCTCTGGCTGCCTGCCCAGCCCCGCGTCCGGACACGGCCGCGTTCTCCGGACTTCCAACCTGCAGGTGTGATCCCACCTCTGTGGGTTTGGTCCTTCTGCCTTGCTGGCCGGTGCGTTTGTCCCCAGAGCTTTCAAACAGCCCGTCCTTAGAGAAATGGGGTGCTGGAAGTCAGCGGGGTGCACCCAGCTCTGCCGGCTACTGAGCAAGTGAAAATGCTGCCACAGTGGGTGCCTGTACAACCCAGCCCCGCACTGAGGTGTCTGAAGCCGTGCAGAGCTTTTCACACCTGTCCAGCTGAAACCCAGGAAAAGCAGATAAAACTGGTGTGTGCCCACAGGTGCAGCCTGCCCACCGAAATGTGGCCGTGCCAAGGTGTGTCCAGGAGTGTAGTGGTGGCTAGCACAGATGCTGTTAACTTGAGTACTGTAGTAGTCATGACCGCACTTCAGTAGCCGAAATGAAATCACTCCCCCGACTTCCTCCAGCAGCACACAGGCTGTGAGAAGCACTTGTTACTTGAAGAGTGCTTCCTTGTTTGGATTAAAATATCTAAAGGCTAGTTTCTTGCTCTTTTGTCTTTTAGGCAGCGTGAATCCATTCAGGTTTTGATCACTGGTACTTGCTCGAAGCGGGGAAATACCTCCTGATAATTAAAGCATGCCTGTGTCTTACAGATTGGATCACTGAAAAACCACTACTTATTCAGGCATAAGAGTCACCCAAGAAGGTCCCGAAGAAGTGCCATTCATATCACTAAGAGACTTTCTGATGATGAGCGGGTGAGTGTTAAATTTATTCATTTTTTAAAATTTTTTTTATTCTGTGTCCTTACCGCTAGCTTCGTAATGAGGTCACAGGCAGGCCTTCCTCATTTTGCAAGTCTAATATATTCAGCCATCCATACTCACGCTGAATAATACTTAACTATTCCATCACTCACAGGCAGAATCTGACCCTCCCTTACCACGTATTTTACAAGAGCTTTCCAATTTAAGATTTAAGATGTGCAGCCGCAGAATTTCAGATGTTGATGTGCCACTGATGAAAATGTGAATGGGGACCCACAGGGCTGGATTCAAAGTAAAAATCCATAAATGCACTAAGTTTAATTAGGCCATGTCTGTGCAATTACCATGTGAGATAGGTTTGATTTAAAGTGACTGNAAAAAAAAAAAAGAAGTAAGGAAAAAGAGCTGAGGTTCTGCTGGGCTGGTTTCTACAACAAGCTAAAATCCCTGCTCAAAGGATCTGTCACACATTCCAGACTTGAAGTCTTTTGTTACAGTGATATGCCACTGCAATCGGAGAACAGGCAAACTGGAGAGCCAGGGGTCTAAGGCACAACCTACTGGTGAAGCAGGCTCCTCGTTTAGCTCTATTTCAGACAGAAGCATTTCTGTTTGTAAGCATAATGAAAAACAGGGGTGCATGATAAATTTAAAGAGCAGACCAGAAAGCTGTCAGCCTCCCTTACAAACTATTTTCTGGGGAATGTCACAACAACAACATTTGATTTTAAGATCCGCATTGTTGCAGCAATCACTGCGACAACATGAGCTGTCCAAACCATGAAGTAACCTAGTTGTCAAAGCCAGCAAATTATCATATAAGGACAAACCACTTCAGAATGAGTAATTTTCTATCTGGAGGTTTTAGATGCAAATGTCATCTAGGAGGAAATATCTTGTGTGGTGAGACAGGGTGTTTGTTTTGCCTGTTTTGTTTCAAAACTCTACACTCTCACATATTTCCTTGCAAACATTGGTTTAACAGCTAAAGTTGAAATAATCCTAACTTGGGGATATTCAAATCTGCACATTCAGTCAAAACTGGTTCCAGTTTACGCCCACACATATGATCAGATGTCCAATGTCATTGTAGTATGAAGTTCAGGATCAGAGTTTTGGGTGCAGTTTCTCCCTTTTTTGGGCTTACTGCATCAAATGAATCTGTTACCTTACATTAAGGGGAAGAATGAGGGTGTTCAATACATCACATTCTAAAATTGTAGCAGAATGGAAGCGATTGTATTACATTGCCACCAGACATTATTGCATCCTTACATTCTTAGATCCAGAAACGGGGCTTCAAAGTGCTGCAGGTGATTTGCTAAATTTACTCCAATTTCCCTTTTATTTACCATCCAGTATGCAAATTAACTCTGCGAATAAATGAGATGTAATTATGCATTATGTAAGTGTATAAACACAAAGCAATCATGTAATGCTGTGTAGTTACACAGGGACCTTTGCTCTAAAGAGCTGCTGTTGTTCAGCAGCAGCCTACTTAAAAAGATTTAGATTCAGCCTTTAAAAAGGGAGAGAAAAGGGAATCCTGTTTTTGTTTGTATAACGCCTTCATGAATTTTACGGTATGTTAAGTGTGAAAGCTGTGGTAAAACTTGGCTCTAATCTGAATATTTATCTGCTTCCTATAGTGTTTGTTGTAAAACAGATAAAGGCTGTGAATACATTGAAGGGACGTAATTTTCTGGTTACCTAACTTCTAGTATTTGCACTAGTTTCCAAATCTACTTTGTTGCAAGTAGACTTGAATTGAGATTATTTTTACTGCTTTATGTATCAGTGATGGCAGATTTGGCATGGGGCCTTCAGCTTTTGCTGGAGATGGATGGTTGGAACCTCACCCAGCTGCTGAGTGACAAACATTTGGCTTGTTTGCCTGACATATGTGCTTGGGAGTTTCAGCTCATTTCGCTCAGTGCGCTTTCTCACTGTGGAAAAAAAACCAAGCATGGAAGTTCTCAATTGCTAATTACTGTTGGGTGGTGAAGAGGTCAAGCTTTGCTGCAGGCAGGGAAGAGAGACAGAGGTAATTGCTCGAACGTGTGCACAAGCATGTATGGCCCTAGACATCAGTAGGGCAGTTTAAAATACCTACACTTGCATGGGTATATTCATCTTCTATGACCAAGGTTTGTAGAGGGTTAGGACTAAATATGTGGCAAAGAGAATCAAAAACACGCCTAACACAGCTACCATTTTAAAGAATTTATGGTGTTGTAGTGAATTTTCATTAGGCTTTCATTAGAAAATTGCATTTTAATCAAATCATACTTTTTAATCATAATTTCACAGTCATTATTATTTCATCTATGGTGATAGATGTCAGGATCATAAAGTCGTTCAATCACAGTAGATAAAAGGAACAAAATCTATTCAGAACTTGAAAGTAAAAGGTTAGATCCAAGGCACTCTCCACAGGAGGCTTGTCACAGGATCTTGGCAATCTACTGAACCTGAGTTTGCTTTGCCTGCTTGGAATTCGGGATGAAAAGGACCAACCTTATCTGTGTCAGAGTGACCATGCAAGGACCAACTACAAACAATGTTTTATTCCCTCTCCAAAAGACACACACAGCACAGAGAGAGGCATCACCATCAGGATTTCATTTGAACTGGGTTCAGTAATACATTCAAGGGTGAAGCACATTTAAAATACAAGCCAGTGCCTTAGAGACTGCTGTGTCTGTGCACAAAGGCTGTGCAACTTGTTTGATGATTTATCAAAGCACGCTGAAGCATTTTGGCTTTCAGTTGCCTTAAGTGGAATTACGCCAGTGATGAAGTTAGTCTAATACTCATAGCTTACTAATTGACCGCTCTTCAAAACATCACTAGGAAGGAGACTTGAAGGTCCAGCTGGTCTGTGAGTAACATCATCATTATGATTGCTAGACTAAAGCCAGAGATAATCTTTCTTCTTTCCTTTTAACTTCCCGTAGAGGATGAATAAAAGATAAGCAGGAGAAAGAAGCAGGCCGTGGTTTTCCATGTTTCAGTAGCCACCACTGCTTAGATGACCTTTTAGCCACGCTACATGGTTTTATTTGATGTAAAAACCTGCCTTGTGTCACTCACAGGAGCTCTTTGTTAACTTGTACTTAATGATTTTTTGTGAATTAATTCTATAGTATCATGATTTCTCCAAGTTCTCTTCCCCAAACTGCACTGTACTACAGTTTAAATAATCCTCTTCTCTGTACCAATGTTGCTCATTTTGCTTTAGGCTCCAAAATTTCTCTGTGTGAGGAATGCTCTAAGTTAAGAAAGCCCCAAACTAAAGAGGTTAACATGTCATATTTTTACAAATAATTGTAGGTGTCCTGGGCAGAGCAGCAGTATGAAAAAAAGCGAACTAAGCGTGCCTCTGTGAGAGACTCGGCAGAAAGTCTTTTTAACGACCCTATGTGGAATCAGCAGTGGTATCTGGTAAGAACATGCCGCCTTGTGGAACTAGGGATGGTGGTTGTGCCATCAGCTGCGTTATTTCACCAGTATCAGAGTGATTACTCTGAAGAGAATAAATGAAGAGTCCCTTTTGTTAGCGCATGCTGTAAAAATTAGCAGTCTCTGTGCATAACATTTTCAGGCAACCTTCTATCTTCTGTGGAGTGTTGTTTCTACAGAGATTCTAGGTGCCAATTCAGCTGCTGTTCAGTATGGGGGGAGGGAGGGGGTGATATCACAAACTGTTAACAGTTAAAAACTACTTTAATGATAATTTTTAAGTATTTGCTGTTCTCGTGTAAGAAGTCTGTTATCATATCTGAAGCTGGACATGTATTTCTTTATTAAAGTTGGTAGTGCAGAATGCATGCTCCAGATGAAAACAAAAGCATCTGCATGCGCGTGACGAGCACCTTCGGCCACATGGACTAGGATTTATATCTGAGAGGGTCTCTAAATCTCGATCACATGCTCAAAACCTCAGGGAAAAAAAAAATCTCATGAGCTCCATAGTTTCTTTATGCATGTGTCAATTGAGAAATACAGCTGATCATTTGGGTTTTACATGGTTTCTTCCAAGAGCCTGTGTTTCCATTGTGCATCTAGCTGTACCTTCAGTCTAGGATTCATCGCTTTCACTCAGAACAGGGATGGCATTAAAGGAGGGTATAACAAATCAAAAAGAAAGGTCAAGCACAAATGGAGCCCAAGTGGCTGGAAATACTTTTCCTCAGTTCATCTTAGAAAAATCAGACCAAACTCTACCCTGCTTTCCTTCATTTGAGCTAGGAAAGATAAATTATAAACCACATAGCATAAAATATTTTCATGAAGATTCCTGGAGACTCCTTTTCAACAGAAAAAAATAATTATTATCTGTAAGAATTTAGCTTTTCTTTGAAGCAGAATATCTGTTTGCTTCCTTGCCTGTATCCAAAAAAGCAGGACGTTTCTGAGATGTGTATACTAAACAAATACACAAACACACAGAGTTCATAAAAGCCATCTGGAGGAAAAAAATTGGCAGTGTTCTGCTCTCCAGGAGACGTAGTTCCTTTTCCCACCTATTTACGGTTTTCACTTCTTTTCCCTCTAGTTTTTACACACAAGGAACAAAAACATGCTCCTTACCCTCATTCGCAGTGCACATTTGTAGTAGTTTGGATTAGCGTCAAACCTGTGACAACATTGAATTTTTCTGATTAAATGCATAAATGTGTTAGATACTTTCTTCCAAAATACGTTTTTTGCCTTGTAGTGACTAACTGACTATTACCTGATTTTTATGATTTGATGGCAACAGTTTTAGTTCTATCCAGTGTACCTTTGCACATCACCAGGAAAAAAATATTATTTGATGGATTTAAGAGAACAAAACTTGAAACCTCAAATATTTCCTGAATGGAAGCAGTCAGATATAGATATCAAAAAAAATGAAAGAAATTTCATCCCCATAACAAATTTCTTTTTCTAAGCCTCGTATTTTATGCAGTATTTCTTTGGAAACAAAGACATAAAAAACCTGCCTTCAGCTAACGTAACTGTGCACAGAGAAACAGAAAGAAAGTGCTTCTTTTTACATCTGTGCTTTTATAAGGGGCTGTAAGCAAGTTTTCTAAATTAGATGTATGTACTGCACATTTAGTATTAGAGGGGGAAAATGACCCATTCAGGAGATACTCTTCAAAAAACTTGCTGTGGAAGAGAAGGTTATACGTGATTCATACTTCCAGCTGGTTTACCACAGGAACAGCAATGAGGCTAGTAAAGAGAAAGTTGTGATTCAACACAGTTGTTCCCAACCAAATGACTGCCTTAATTGTTTTATCCATTAATTATTTTGCTCTGGCTAAGTTTAATGTCAGAGGAGAAAATACATTTGGAGGAAATCCAGCTCACTGTACTGCAGGCACTGTCTTGGCTCCTCATCAAATGGAAAGAACAAACATTAGCAGGTCTGATTATTAACCCAGGCACTCCAAGGTCCACTGGTGCACCCCCACCACTTCTTTCAGCTTCTGCTGCCTACTTACCAATAATACAAGATATTTTTTGTTCAGAGGTGGTCTTCAGGGATCTTCAAGCAGTGGGGTAAATCTTTCAGTGCTACAAGTATTTGATGAAAGTAATTTTTTGTTTTGTATTTGCAAAATTTGAGCAAAATGTACAAGTTCAGGCTGAGATTGTTTACAGCATCTTTAAAATACGACTTTGGACCTGTTTGGTATAAACTGTTAAAATGCTGACATATTTTAATCCCTTCTGTCCCACAGCAAGATACAAGAATTACTCCATCCCTGCCCAAACTGGATCTCCATGTTATTCCTGTGTGGCAAAAAGGGTTTACAGGCAAGGGAGTTGTCATCACAGTCCTAGACGATGGATTGGAGTGGAATCACACTGACATCTATGCTAACTATGTAAGTTTGAGCATTAGATTGCTATGGAATAGATTAACCAGTTGTAAGTTTGATAAACAGACACTCTTCCCCAGCTCATTGTCTGTTCTGTAAGTCAGTTCCTGCAGTACAGAGACTGAAATATTTGCCCTAGGCATGATTTGGAACCTGGTCTGTGTCACAGGAAGCTGAATGTCACTTAGCAATGGTAGCGGGGCGGGTATTTTGTTGTTTTGTTTTTCCTTCAGTAGATTTAATTCCCAGACACATTTGTATGTAGTGGTTTAATGCTAAATTATTAAAGCTCCATGAAAAAATTATGGAAGTGTTAATGGCCATCAAATTCAACCAGCTTGATTGCTGCCAGTGTGAGGCACATCTAGTAAATAAATACAGACTCTAGAACCCATTTTGTTACACAATTTAGAAATGCCTTTTCTAGTTATCTGAATTAATTCAACTTTTCTTTTTTTTACACGTAGGATCCAAAGGCAAGTTTTGATTTCAATGATAATGATCATGATCCCTTTCCTAGATATGACCCAACAAACGAAAACAAGTGAGTAACTTTCCAGTTGTCTGAAGAGAACAAAACTGTACGTTATTAATTTGTGTGTTAGAACACACAAGGGCAGAAATTTCTATGTATGTCTCCTGTGGCAATCATTTAATAATAAGAAAAATTTGTGTAACAGAATCACAGGATGGTTGAGCTTGGAAGGGACTTCTGAAGACCATCTGCTCAAGCAGGGAGCTCTAGAGCCTGCTGCCCAGGATGATCCAGATGGCTTTTGAATATTTCCAAGGAAGGAGAGGCCACAACCTCCCTGGGCAACCTGTGGCAGTGCTCGGTTGCCCTCAATGTAAAGAATCATTAATGGATGTTCAGAAGGAACTTGCTATGTTCCAGTTCGTGGAAACATTCTCACATAACATTGGTATAAACACTGGGATTAAACACCCAGATGAAGAACTTTATAATTGTAATCTGCCTGTGATGTCCTGAATCTGTTCATGTCTTTGTGTGTGTAAGGTACTGATGTGCTTCTGCAAGATGAAGGGAACAATCTATTCGTGTGACTGTGTGTTTTTCTGGAATGATACCTCCCAAAGCATATTTTTCCTTAAATTCTCTGCTTTGCAATGGGAGCGTATTAGAGACCCTCCTCCTGACGGGTCTGTCAGACCTGGGCACATCCATTGTAGTCTGGTTATGGATTTTTTTAATAAGAAAGAGAACAGGAGGGGCCTCCTTAGAAGCTAATACACAAAATAAGTCAATTTCTTAAACGAATTAGGATGCCACTACTCAGTACAGACAGCAAGAAACTGATGCATTGGTTCCCTGTTTTCTACCAGATATTACAGTAGTAACATAACTCACTATATGGGGAAAAAAAAAGATCAGTCAGAGAATAAAAATCTCATGAATAAGATGTTTGAAAAATGGCATTTCTACATTGTTACAGTGTTATTTAAGAGAAAGAAGCCATTATCCTCTTGTTATGATGTCATTATCTCTTAAATCTACCTGTATTTCCTCTAATCTTTATTAATAAGTAAATGGAATTCAGCCCAGAAGCACTGAAGCATGTCATTGAATAACAATCTGCAGCATTACATAATACAACTCTCTTACCTTGACACACATACGAAGGCTTTCTGTATTGTGGAATTAGAATCACCCATGGCAAAAAGGAAGATTTGCATAGAAAATTATCGTTACAAGAAAAAATTAGCAATGGGGATACTTTAAAGGCTCACTTTCTGAAATCCTGAATAAATGCAGTTATATATAAAAAAATGTATCTAAACGTGTGATGGAAAAATACTTGCATCATATTTCTGAGTGAAGACAGCCTCTTAGCCCCAAATTTTACTCTGCTTTAGCACTCACCTAGAATACTGGCATCTAATAGGTCTACAGACTACGGTGAGATTAAGGAAAGCATTTATCAACTCATGAAAATGTTCCTTTGATCATTAAGTAGGTAAAATTATATTTAATGAAGCTCACGATTTTTTGCATCATGTAGATACAACTCAAAAGCTCTTCAATAACTGCACTGCATTCATTTAAAGGAAGAATTTGAACAAATCGAGGTCCTTGACGAGTCTTTCTGTACAAGACAATAAAGATTTTATGATGTGTTCTTTATTCTTGCTGTATTTATTCAGGCATGGGACACGGTGTGCAGGAGAAATTGCCATGCAAGCCAACAACAGAAAATGCGGAGTTGGAGTAGCCTACAACTCTAGGGTCGGAGGTGAGGAAACAAAAATAATTAGATGTCTAATAGGACTGGAAGCAAGACAGATGCTGTGTGTTGTCAGAAACCATTAATCTGAAATACGAATGATTGGTCATTCTTGGAAAACATGAATCTTGCGGTATTATAAGCTACAAAATCCTGTCTGGCCACAGTGCTGAGTGTCACCTCTACATGACAGGATTTCTTGAATAAAGTCTGGAATTTGGTTATGAATAGATAGATAGGTAGAATATATAACAACAGCAGCAACAGTATAGGCAGGGCTGCTGCTGCTGTGGCTCATAATAGTGATAAAATCAGCAATAATAATGTCAATAATATTAACAAGAATAAATAATAATAACAACAACAACAACAACAACAATAATAATAATTTATATTGTACCTAGAGTTAAGACTGTATCTTTTAAGGAATGATGTACTAATTACTTATTATTGTTTGTCCAAGGGAGGAGAGGGATTGAGTGAAGTGAAAGTAGGAGTATACAAAATTATATCCACCCATACTTGGAGCATATTGTTTCCATCTACACTATTACATTCAAAAGGTCATGTCAGTCAAGTTATTCAAACCACTGTCCTTTTTGTTCCAACACTTTCCTTCTCTACTGTCATCGTAAGTTAAATTTGAAAACAAGTGGAGCCTTGCTTGCCCATCAATCAATATTGTTGTTTTGTTTTTTTTAATTGGTGACTCAATCTGTTAGCTGTTTATGGAATAATCATGATGCAAGTATCAGTTGCAAATGGTTATTTAGCTCAGAGGAAGTTATTTGTACAGCCCTACTTTTTGCATTATTCCCTCTTTTTCCTTTTAAACGATGGGACGATGAGTGGCAATTGACATCCATAACTGTCATTCCCACCATTTCAGCGTGGTGTTTTGTCGGTTCCCAGTTACTCCACTGAGCTATCGTGGATGTCAGCTTTGCTGTTTGCCTCTGCTGTAGTGCATTATGCTGTCATGATCTGTTTAAATAAAATATCTCACTCATAATAGGAAGACGTCAGATTTTCGAAGGAAGGCAAAATGGATGAAGCTGCAAAGATGGCTGAACTCCCACTGTGCCCATATTTTAAGGCTCTTGCATCTACAGAGGAGGTTTTTCCTCAGCTATTTGCATATGTAGTTTGCAAATGCAAACTACAGATCTGTGCAGGATGACTTATCTAGGAAAGGGAAACAACAGCAAGAAAAGCAGTCTAGCAATCCACATCACCCAGGAAGAAGCATACACTTGGATGGGGGAGGAGGAAGAATGGAAAAGTTGAAAGAAATTGTAAGCTGCTAGATGTGACCAGACTGATTAAGATAGGAGTGTAACAAAAATATGTTCAAAGAGCAGTGGAAGAGAAGTCTTCAAAAGATTCAGATAAATTTGGAGTGGCTAAACACTGGAAGATTTTTTTGATGATCCAAGCTCTACAGGATTCATTTCTGCAGAGGCTGTTTTTCTTCTTTTTTTTTTTTTAAACCATGAAATGACACCCTGCACACTTCTACTTGACGTTAGTTCAGGATGACTTCCTTAAGTGTCTGTTTGCTTGTAGCTGTTGCCAGGCTGAACAAATCCAGTGGTCCACAGCCAGGTACTCCTCTTCCATGGTAAGCGATATCTGCTTTAGGGAGAGAAACCCTGACGTGTGGAGTACCTTGTTCTCCAACCTTCAGCATCAGAGCCTGGTTTAACTTGGCCTTGAGGGGTAAAGCAAAACATTCCATTAATTTTTGTTTTGTTTTGCTTTATGTGAACGTACTGAGTTTAACAATCCTGAGTGTTCTCACCAGTCGCATCAATGCCTGGCCCTGTTCTAAAACCTTGACTAGCCTTTCCAGTACTTTGTGGCTGTGAGTACCATAGGCTTTTCTGTGCACTCTGTGAAGAAAAAATACTCTTAATGCCAATTTTCAAAGCAACACTTTTCGGTGCCCTTTCACATCCATCTCTTGGTCTGTGTAGAGCAGAGAAATGAGTATTGTCTGGAGTAAAGCAGGGCGTGTGTATTTTCATGCATACCTAGCCATACCCCTGTGTTATGATATTTCCATGGTGCTACCATGGAAATTAAATTATTAAGAAGCTCCATTTTACAAAGGACTGGGCTGAGAGTTCATGCACAGTGACGTGTTGCTAAAAATAGCCTTCTGCCAGGCAGATACATATATGCGTCTGAAATTACCTTGGGCTTTGCCTGCTTTTGATTTTGTGGGACTGATGATGGGAGCAAGAATAGACAAGAGTTTATGCAAGAGGACATAATTGGAATCTGCTTAGGGGAATATCACTGCAGTCATCAAATCCCTGGGCTGACTTGAACAATCAGGGTTTTTGACGATCAGGAAGGCAAGGCAGCGATTTTTTCCTTGAACTGTTTTCGTCAGTGTGCAGTCATTGTTCTTGGGGTTTTTTTTTTTCCCTTATTACATTATTTATCTGCAGAGTTGTCTTTGTCTTTTTCTGTGGGAAGTATCTGCACATTACTCCTCGCATTCCCAGTATCTCATTATGTGTTTCAAACTCTCACCTGGGGCTGGCAGTCGCTTTCACGCAGGCAGATCTTTGCTCACAGTGTGCTGGCGTGAGAGAATCTGGCAATTCTGAGCCAACTGAAAAAGAGAGTAATCAAACCGTTCTCAGTTTAAGACAATCCTGGGTAAGTGGTGTTTTTAGTACCTGAGGCACAGGTACCTCGGTGCTTTTTCCAGCTTTGTGAGCGATAGTGGAGCAGCTGTGGTTGAACGGATTAACTCCTTTGTCTGATTTCACCACTAATGAATATGAAATAATAAAGCTCAGCTTTATCTCGAGGTATTAGGAGTATTAAGAGGTCAGCCATTTGGGAAAAGAATTATGCTCGCAGTCTTTTTTCCCTGCTTGATAGCATAAAAAAAGAGAACAAGACACTGAGCTGCAAGGGTGAGGTTGGAAGTTTTTTGTAGGGTATTTTTTTGGTATTTTGGGGTGTTTTTTTAATAGAATGACTACATTTTGCTTGCTGCACTTTGGCAAAATACCTGCTTTGTGGAAAATACTAGAAAATGAGTACTCATAATTCACCAACTGCCAGCAATGGTGCAGCTGCTGTGGTACTAACCTGCCAAATCCAAGGGAACCCAGACATTTTTATTGCTTGTAAACACAGGCTGAATCCTGACTGCTGTGGCTCTTATATTGCTGCCGCTGCTGTAAGAGCCATGCCACAGTGGGAATTTTGCCAGATTTCTGCTTTTTCTGCTGTCCTCCAGCACTGGACAGAGGTAGCAGCCCCGCTGCAGAGCTGTGGCTTTGCACAGCGATGGATCCAGTGCAGACGAACCACTGCCTGCACCTGAATTTTAAGTACCACTGAGATCTGGCTTGCTCTGAAGAAGATTAGATCACGCAGCTCCTAATAAATTGTTAATGGCTAGATATGTCTGGATTGCTCACAGTAGAAAAAACCATGGCAGTAGGAAAAGAGGGAGATTTTTTTTTCTGTGGTGGAGATTGAAAAGCTGGTGAAAGTGCGGCGTCACAGAGACAGCAAAACCTTTAATGACTGTGAGGACTAAGTGCTTTAGTCAGAACATTCAGAACTAAATCTTTGAACCAAAACTCTTAGAACTCCTAAAGATAAAAGTAATGTTGATAAAACCTATTTAAATTCAGTGGCATTTTAGCAGTTTGAGAAGTCTTTGTTACAGATGTAAGAAGAAGGAGGAAGAAAGAGAACGCAGTAAGAAAAAGCAGGAACAGTAAGCAAGACATCATCTTCTTGGGTCTCTGTAGAAGGAGAGAAAGAAATAAATAGGAGGCTAACAAGATTTTAAGGTTTTTTTTAATGTTTGTAGAGAAACACTGAGCTCTGCAAATAAACTCCAACTGTAATGCTTTACACTGACAAGAACTGTCCTCAGTATTGCTTACATGAACTGCAGGCAGCTGTGGTTGCAGTAGTTATGGCTTAATTTTACTGGAAACATTAGAAAAACAGCTAACAAAGACAAGGAGAAGGGAACAGAAAGTAAATCCAGTCTGCTTCTTTTTTTTCTCCTGTGAAGGTATACGAATGCTGGATGGAATAGTCACAGATGCTATAGAGGCCAGTTCAATTGGTTTCAATCCAGAACATGTGGATATTTACAGTGCAAGCTGGGGCCCTAACGACGATGGTAAAACTGTGGAGGGACCTGGGAGACTGGCACAGAAGGCTTTCGAGTATGGGATAAACCAGGTATGATACTTCAGGGAAAGATGAAGCAAAAATGTGGCAGAGAAGAGAATTTTAAGGTGGTTGATACCAGAGAAAAAAATGAAAATAGTTTGTGCTGTCTTTGATCAAACATGTTTGAAATGGACACAATATATTTCAGTAGTACAGGTGGGGGAAATTTCCAGCCAGAAAAGGACTTTTGAGAAAACACCATTACAGCCATTACAGCTTTCTAAACTGCTTTAAAGGTGCTAATCTCCATAAATAAGCTTTCTTTTTACATCCTTAATTTTGCTGCCTTTGTCTTGCCCTACACCCACCCTTTTCTGCTGCTTGTTTTACACTGAACAGTAATTGGATTTCTGCACTGAAAGCCCATAAAATTTAATACAAAATTCCTGCTTCAGGAATATTTTGCTGTGTGAAATAGTGACGCATTTTAGCACCCTGCGGATGAGCTTGTATTGTGCTAATTGCATTAATTTATAAACTGGTGCATACAGTGATCCAATTAAAATGAAAATAGTGCAAATACATGATGAAGAGTACTGGGAGCAATATTTTTATGGGTTTTTTTTTCATGTTACCCTCTTTAGATCCGTCTGGATGATAAATAGGGTGCAAACTGAGAGCTGCCACGTATTTATTAGTAAACTACTCTAGCTTTTGCCAGTGAGGTGAAAAGACATCTAAAGACAGGTACTAATAAAGAGAGGAAGACTGAATCATAGATGGGAGAGAAATGGCTTGAAGGAAAAGCAAAGAGAAAATTTTGGATGAAGGACAATTAACATCAGTAGGCAGAAGGAGAAAAGGAGAGAACAATGCAAATGCTGACTGCTGACAAAGACACTCTGAGGGAATAATGGAGACTGAGAGGAGAGAGCTGATAATAGGTTAGATGCCCATAGGTAGGCAGCAAGAGCAGAGGGGGAATTAAAGGTCATAATTAAACAGCTAATGTTCACTGGTCTTATTCCAAAAAAGCAGGTTCTTTGGTGAAGAACGAATCTTTTTAACAGCTTGTTTTATTTTTCATGGGGAACAAATTTACCCACTTGTTTGTCAGGATTCCAGGATTCCTTTTGCAAAGGTCTGGCTGGTCTCCATTCTGCTTAAAGTCAGCCGGTGTTGGAATTGACAACTCTAATCCCTGGATCCTTCGTGGCTGCTCTGGTGAAGCACCTGAGCACAGGCTTGACCTGAAGAACTGAGGAAGTGTTACCATCACTCTAAGTGAAATCAGAGCAGGTGTTGGGATACACCAGTGCTTTTCTGGACTGCAGCCTCTGTTCTCAAAGATACTACACCATTTTCTGTAGTTGTCGTGGCTTGTCCTCCCCAGTTTAAAAGCTGTATCACAGAGCACACCTTACTTCTTTTTGCTTCTAATGTTTTAAGTGTTGCAAATGTCTTAGCATTTGCATGAATAATTTCAAATCTCACCTGAGTGGAGTTATAAAAAAAAATTGTATTCCAACTACTGTGGGATATTAAATGTGCATATATAGTAATAATGAACAACATGAGAAATTTTGCTTGTCACACAAAACCTATTTTTTCTTTTGAAGAACTAGTAGAGCTTAAGACTGGATAGTGATGCATGTTTCCTCTGTGATAGCTGTGATGTTTTACATGATTGTGCCTGGAGGCTGGAGATGCTGACCCACGGATCTGTGAGAGAAGGGAGGGTTTTCAGTGTGTCCATCATTCATACTCCTAACCCATACCTCTGTGAGTACAGGAAAGGCAAATGAAATAAACCCTGATAAACTTGCCTATTCTTAAAAAAAAAAAAGGGCATTTTTTCTAGAAATGGTGAGGATCAAACCAGCAGCATGTGGAAAAATTTACCCATTGAACACAAACTCTGTTTTTAACTTGAAAACCTGAGGAAAGTTGCTATATCTGGAGCACTAAACCTAGGCCAGCCAGACTAAGAGATGGGCTGTAAGGTGAGCTGTGGGATATTTCAAACAGCTGCTGTCTTCTGTCTCTGTCTTCTGCCTCTGTCTTCTGTTGTGCCTATGGAAATTTCTCCTCTTCTGTGTTTGCTATAGGAGGCTTTTTAGGGAAAGGAGTTGTTAAGGATACATTGCGAGGTCTGAAATCTCTTTGATAACCACTCATTTCCTTTTTTTTTTTTTTTTCTCTAGGGCCGAAATGGGAAAGGCTCCATTTTCGTGTGGGCTTCGGGGAATGGAGGTCGTCAGGGTGACAACTGTGACTGTGATGGTTACACTGATAGCATCTACACCATCTCCATCAGCAGTGCTTCTCAGCAAGGGCTTTCTCCCTGGTATGCAGAGAAGTGCTCTTCAACTCTGGCCACAGCATACAGCAGTGGGGATTACACTGACCAAAGAATTGTAAGTTGCTTTTACCAGTTTCAGAACAAATAGAAAGGTATGACATATGCAAATAATAAATGAAACCTCTTAAATGCTTGGCTTCGAGTGCCTGCTTTATGTTATGTGTTATGTGCTTAGTGCTTTTTATCTGGAAACTGTAAGGGATTTGTAGCCAAAAAAGTGATTGTTTTCCTGTATTCTTCTACCTTAAAACGAAATTGTTGTGTCGATGCAGTCAAATCAACATGCTGAATTTGTCTGTGGTTTGTGAGCGCTGTTTGTGTATGAAAGCTGTCTCTGCATGGTTTGATATGGTCACATTCTTCAGAAAAGGGCAAACGAACAGATATTTGGAGTCAGAAGAAAACCTGTGATCTCAGGGCCTCTGTTTAACCTTACCATTACCTTTTGTAAGACAGAGACAGCAGCAACAGTGCTTCCAAACCTCCCAAACTCAGCAAGCAGGCATACCAGTCTGTGCACCTTCCTTAAGTGCGCGGAAGAAAATTGCTGTGGCACAATGATGCTGAAATACCTGTAATTTCTGTCCAGCCCTGGTGGATGCTAATTTTACAATACACTGCACTGATGGGGATTGAAACAGTGTCGTTCCAAGTTAGCTAGGAGATGAGTCCTTACTAAGTGGCTTCTCTCTATAGTCAAGATTTAGATACATGGGCTGATGAGTTTGGTGTTTAAATTCCAAATAAAGCACATGTTTCATTGCAAATTATAGTTCTTCTGCTGAAGAGGGAGCAGAACACCAATACTAATCCTATGAGTAATTTCCTAGTAAGCAGTAATTTTGAATGTTCTAGGCCCAACACAATGATCTGTTTTCATGATTCACCAGTAAGCCTGAAACACTTATTGTGAAACCTTAGACTAAAATAAGATTTCACTGTGGGAGTATTTTGTTCCAACACAAAACGTTTTGATACAAAAATTACAGTTGAAGTAAAAAGAGTGGATTGAAATATGAACAGATTTAAACACTCATCTTTTTTTTCGGCTGGTGAGCAGTGTATTAATACGCACCAAGTAAAGGACACATAGTTATGTTTGTGAGTATGGATGTGACTGTATTTACAACTGTTTATTCATGCAGTCCGGGGTTTTCTTCCTTTATTTTGTTTTATTTTCTGTCAGACAAGTGTTGATCTTCACAATGAATGTACAGAAACTCACACTGGGACCTCTGCATCCGCACCTCTGGCAGCAGGAATTTTTGCTCTAGCGCTGGAAGCAAAGTAAGATGTCACACAATTACCTTTGAAACTCCTCTCTCTCAGCCACCTCACCACCTTCCCCAAAATGACTGTTTTAAGTGGCACCACCTCAGGCTGCAGCTCCACTTTTTTGTCAGTCAGACTTGGCCAGGCTAATGACAAAAAATAAGCAGCTACTTGCCCCAACACCTCCCTAGACAAGCAAAACAAATGTGAGTAAATAATGATGACTGAGGAATATTTTGTGTATTGGCAACAGCATTTACTGATTTCTGGTCAAATGCACTTAAAAGTGAGTGGATCCAGGGATCCAGGATGGATCCAGGGAAATGTGATTTGAAGACAATAGGCTGCAGGAGTTCAAACTAAGCCTCAGCCAATTTACAAAAGATTTTCTGCCAATGATGAGGCATAAAAGGGAAGGTGGCCAAGCTTGTCTGTCAGAGCAGGCAGGGAGCAGCCAGATTCAGATCCTGTAGGGCAGGTAGTCAGAATTTAGGCCTTGGGAAAGGTAAGAAAGGGCAGGACAATGGCTTTTTCACAGAAAACACCTTAGGCAGTAGTGCATAGGTTTAATAGCTTGGATGGCATAGATTCAGCTCCATTTTCTACTGCACACCCCTTTGGTGACAGGAGCCAAGACTCTCAGATAATTTAAAGGGTAGATTAAATCTCAGGTGGAATCAAATAGTTTTCAAAGTCTAGGTCCTACAAAGACTGGTGAGAAATTCTAGCATTGCTAGCTAACTTTAAATGCCTGGATAGTTTTGGAGGATTGGACTCTACTCTTGCTAGAGACCTGTTCTTCATGGACACAGAAATCTTGTCTGCCTGGAGAAGTACTGTGAGGATAAGTGCAACTTGCGGTGTGTTTCAAAACAGTTGGGATGCCATATACATTCAAGGCATGTTCTGTTTCAGTCTAATAATTGGTAGAAAAATGATAGATAGCCCTGAAACAACTAACCAGGAACATTTTCTCAACAGCCCAGATCTAACGTGGAGGGATATGCAGCACTTGGTGGTGTGGACCTCAGAATATGATCCACTGGCTGGAAATCCAGGATGGAAAAAAAATGGAGCAGGACTGATGGTCAACAGCCGATTTGGGTTTGGGCTACTCAATGCCAATGCATTGGTGGATTTAGCTGATCCCAAGAGATGGAAAAGTGTACCAGAAAAGAGAGAGTGTATTGTCAAAGACAAGAGCTTTGAACCGAGGTAAGGATTTGCATCAGCAGTTACCAAGCTGGTGTCTATTGTAATAAAGCCTGAAGGATCATACTCTTCACAGATTGCTCTGAACAAGACTAAGCGACTTCTTTTGGTTCATTTATTTTTGCCAGACTGTATTCCCCAGACGCAGGCAAGCAGCATTTGCTTCTTGGGGTTTCTTTTTAGTGCAAGACTGATGGAAATTACTAGCATGAACTCTTAACAAAGACTAAGATTATTATGTTTGCTTGTGCAGACAGTGTATGAAAGGATGATACTGTGAGGCTGAGCCCAATCAGCAAAGCTGTGAATTTTTAGATAACCATGAGAAGACAGATGAAAAGATACTGATGTCTCACAAGGATTTTTAAAAAAAAAATATCTGTAATGGGTCTTAGCAATTCTTCTGTGACAGGCTTGTATATGTTGAAATCAAGGTGATATATTGAGCTTTAGTCATGTCTGTAGCATTTCTCTTACGAAACACAAGTGCCTCAAAGGCTCACTGAAAAGTCTTACCAGCCACGTGCCCACAGCCTGGTGGGCCTCAATAGACTAGTTATCATCAGTCACTGAGTTAATCAAGAAGGATATCTAAACTCTTTTTGTCTCCACTTGTTCACATATGGATATTTATCCAGAAAAAATGATCTATTTCAAAGGCTGAAATTATACCATGTGAACGCACCAAAGGTCTGTCTGCAGAAATACGTTGCAGTGTTTTGAAGTCACTGCTTGGTAACCTTATTATTTATGCTATTTTACCATAAAATCGTTTTCATGGGCTCTGTCTTTTTCACATAATGTTGACCCACTGCTGATACACGCTGCACTTGCTGTTTACGTATTTTTATTGCAGTTCTGTATGTTACATTATAAAACAAAGATCTCACGATCCTGAGTTAAAAATTATTTATATGGAGATTTAGACAACCATTGTCTTTGGAAGCAATGGGAATTGTGTAGGGAAAGCTATGCAGAGCCTCTCTCTGTGCAGAGCATGAACAGAAGATATTACCTTTCTTTTGTTGAGCTGGCACTGACTCTTCCTTTCTCATCATTCTGAAATGGCTGTTAAATATGTCATTTACACTTAATGACCCAGAATCAAAAGTTCCAGTGAGTAACCAAAGAAATACCGCAATTTTGACAGATTATTAAGAGCAAATGAAGAAGTCATCATTGAAATTCCCACAAAAGCCTGCGAGGGTCAAGAGAACTCCATTGTATCTCTGGAGCATGTGCAGCTCGAGGCAACAATTGAGTATTCCCGTAGAGGTGATCTTCATGTCACTCTGGTTTCTCCATCAGGTAAGGGAAGCAAAGACACTCTTTGTTTGTGTTGCTGTAGTGTGTAACATTTACTTCATGAAAAAAATGTGGTTTTCAGTGCTTAAAGAGAGCTAAATATATCATTGGACAAATCCAGTGAGGATAAAGCATCCTGGGAACTATAGAGATCCCTCTTCAACCTTCACCTGTTCCAGGTTATTTTTGTGAAAAGAGCTTTGAAAATCATACTCCAGAAAATGAAGGCACAGAACGTTTTCACGGAGGCAACAGGACCTATGAAAAGTCAGGGTTCCTGGAGACAACAAATTATAGATCAATAATTCTTATCAGACTTCCTGCGATTTAGCAGACTAGTGGAAAACTGGGGAAATCTGATTCCTTAGGTTTCATTTCATGCATCTCCCCATTGGTGTATTTAAAGAAACAAAGTGTTTCTGTTAGGCACCTTAGTACAGCTAAACAAAATGAGCTAGAATACGGCAAGCTGTCTTGACAATGCCCTGAAATAACACAATAAGACCAAAAAAAAGAATGAGTATAAACAACTAAGAGTAAAGTCTGTTAGATTAACTGGTGTTAACAGGAAAAAAAAAGACAAGCTTTCAGACACGAGTTTAAACATCAGGCTGATCTAATTTTTCTATTTCTAGGTAGCAGTCATCAGGTACTGCTGCCTCCACTGCAGTATCATTTCACTTTCATGGTTAAATTGTTTTTCCCTTGTTTCTTGCTGCTTTTCCACTCTCCTGCGAAACATTAGTAGCAAATGTATGTCATTCCTTTTCTATATTCATGGTGTTACCTTTAAATATATTTATAAATTGTGACAAGGCTCCTTGGGGCTTCACTGTTCCTCATTATGTAAATATTGCTCCCTTGCTTTTTTCCTTAAATGCAAACAAACTCAACAAATTTCCTCCTGAGCAGTAGAACCTCTTTTGCTGCAGAACTGCTTTGTGAGCTGCAGCATTTTTGTAATAATAGCAATGCAAATGCTTTTCACACTGTCGAAGGATCAAGCTGTAAAAATTTACATCCGCTCACCAAAAAAAACCCCAAACCAGTGATGAAATCACGATAAGGCTGTGGTTTCATAATACTGCATGAGCTGGTTTGCCTTCAAAACTTCCATTTCAGAAGTTTCTTGAGCAGCTTATCGGTGGAAAAGACTGGTTGTGCCTGACACCTTCTCCTTATGCTTCTTTCATGTGCATTCACTACCTTTTTGTGCTAGAACAGTGAACAACGTGTACCTTCTTGGTGTGACCTAACAGCTTGTGCGCTCCTAAGCACTGCTGTAAAAATAATTACAGGAGCCACTGCTGAAGGAGCTGCTGCTGAATAGTGTATTTTCCAGGTCACCTCTGCTCTAGGCAGTGTGCAAGCTGAGAAACTTGAAAAGTGGGAGCAAGCAGTGTATGGACAATCACAGGGTTGATCTTGCACCCACACAGGGACCAGCACTGTCTTACTGGCTGAGAGAGAGAGAGACAAATCTCCCAATGGCTTCAAGAACTGGGACTTCATGTCTGTCCACACATGGGGGGAAAATCCAACAGGGACCTGGATTTTAAGAATTACTGATATGGTAAGTATGCCTGTATGCTAAGTAGCTGTGTTTGGGAGCTAACACAGATAAAATGATCACTCCTCACTACAAAGCATGTTGAATAATGAGCCTGCTCATTAAGCAAGCTAAATGAGGGGGTATTTAAGATACCCAGCTGGGTTGAAGATTAAAGAAAAAAAATAGGGTCAGATTTTCGTGTTCTTTACCTAAATGCAAAGCACCTCTCTCATTTCACTGACAGGTACCTGTCAAAAAAATTTCATGCCTGTGTTTTTTAGACATACATCACTGAAATTAATCACTTAATAAAGTTTTCTGTGATTCATGGAGAGAAATATGCAGTCAAATTAACATATGGTTAATGGGAAATTTTTTCTGCAGAAAAGAACACAGCATGGATCTAGGCTTCTCTTGGTCCATGTGCACAGTTTTCATTAACTGAAAACCTTTTGAATTAATGATTTTTAGGGGATCTCAGTGACCTATTCTGATGTATACATGTCCCTAATTTCTTTCTGAGGGTATCTACTGCTGAACAATGTCTAAGGATTAAAGCCAAGTAGTCTACAGATATGAAATAAATCATTTTACTAAAGCCACCTGGGGATATGGATTACAACAGCAAGACACCAGAATTAAGCTGCTTGGTAGGCAACTGAAAAATAATTCCTTTCAAAGAGAGAGTGATCAAGCTCACTCATCTCATTGAAGTTGTCTGTTAATAAGCTTGTCCTTAGGGGTCAGATCTTGCCAGAAACTGAAAGCTTCCTGTTAGACACTGAGCCTCCAGCCCCTATTGGCCTCAAATTGTAAACGGTAGGGTATTGCCAAGAGCTGAGCAGATGGACAAGGCACTAGGAGTAAATATTACTATCAGCAGTGTAGTGTTAATGCTGCAGGCTTATAGATAACCCCATGGTTACAGACACCCTGCTCTTTGAAAGCATTTTTCTGGAACAAAGTTAAGAAGAGCATTTTGCTCCCTGAAACTTACAATAAAGCAAGATTGTTGTCCTCAAGACATGACGCACTCTTTCCTTACCCTGTAGGTTTTTGTGTTTTCTGTACTTGTCCCTTCCACTTTCTACTTCTGAAACACTGCCACCAAAATTTATAAATAAACATTTGCTGCTTGATTCCACACACTGTATTTCAGATTGCTGTTGTACACAGCAAAATATTAAAGAATAGTATTTCACATTATCATTTCCAATGGTAACTTTTATAAGGAAATTACCAAGGAATGGCCTAGTGAACAAATTCTATAATGCAAAATACCACTTTAGTAACTTCTAGCATTATGACAAAACTCCGTTGATGCTTACACGATGAATTGATAATTATATTACATCAAAATGTGAATATTTGGAGTGTGAATATTTGGTTAAGCTATTGTATTAAATCCCATATTCTGATATACTCTGTCTCTACTAAATCTGGGGCTTTTATGCTTATGAATCATACTCCATAGGTAGGTATTGAAAGCCTGATAATTTGCTTTGGGCACTTCTGTGTACTTTGCATTCAAGTGTCTGTTTTCATATTTTATGTCCTGAGAACCTATTCTGACGCCACGTTTGTTTTTCAGTCCAGACGACTACAAAATGAAGGAAGGATTGTAAACTGGAAATTGATTTTGCATGGCACTGCTACCCAGCCTGAACACATGAAGCAGCCACGTGTGTATACATCCTACAATGCTGTGCAGAATGACAGAAGAGGAGTGGAGAAGATGACGGATCTTGTAGAGGTATATTACATTTATTCCTTACATGTTTTTCAGTTTATAAGAAAGTGTTGGGGTTTTTTTTTGCCTAATAAGAAGACATATATTCATTTTGTATTCATTTCATCTAACCTGTGCCTGGTTTTGAGTGTATATTGTAATTTTGCCCATGTTAACAACTGATATTTTTATTAGTCTTTGTTTTCAAATTGCAAAATATATGGGTTTTAGGATGATAACGGGAAATTGCTCCTAAAGCAAGGAACTCTATGGCCAATGCAGTTCTGTGGTAGAAGGAAGGAGGAAGACAACTCTGACAGACACACTAAACTTACGTAATTCTGCTGAGAAAAAGTGTCACATCCTAAAGGAACTTTGCCTGCTGGAGTCTGCCTGCCAGGGAGTTTGGAAGGAATTTCAGGAACAAAGGGCTTAACAAAAGTCAGGGACTCACTGATTCAAAAGGCTGGGCTCAGTGGATCTGTTGCTGCCAGATCCTTTATCACCCCCTGTTTACCCTACAGATAACAGTGTTATAAAAATACATCAAGGCAGAGTGACCCTGGGTTTCAGGATGCACAGGTAGTAAGGTACATTTTCATAGTGCTTGATTACGTCAACAGCTTCAGAAAATAATCCCATCACATCAAATTGTCTCCCCATTAAGTAATTAGGACATCCATAAAGCACAGAGAGTTTAACCTTCCTCAGACAGGTTATGAAAGGTGGGTGTGATAATGGTCTTTAAATCCATTACATAAATATCCACAGCCACGGGCAAGAAAAAAAATTGGAAGAAAGTAAAAGTGGATTCAACAGGTTCTATAGGAGAAAATGGGTGGACGTGGTAAAAAATACTTGAAGATAAAATGAGTGTTCAGTTAGAAATACAGTTCCAGGTTAAATGAGGAAGCTCTGAAGACATATACCAGCATTGAAACAAGATCATGCCTCTCACCAACTGCTCTGTGAATCTGTATTTGTGGTTGGTCTTCCAAGGTCTCCTAGATATGTGTTATGGCCACCCATTAGTTGTACTTCACTGTCTTCTTCTCAGGTGCAATAATCTACAGAGAAGGATGGAAACAATGGTTCAGTCCTTTTCCTGAGGGTACAAGGCACAGTCAGAGCTGCCATCACCACTGCATATACGTTTCCTTCATTTAGACTGCTGTGTCCTGTGGCACAACCAGAAATATCTCTTAAGACTGGGACAAATGCTGGTATAAAATGGCATATTGTATCCTGCCAGTGTGGAATCTGAATTTATAGCTGCCTATACTGTGGGGGGATTTGGTATTTTATACAGTACAGTCCTTTTGATAGTTTGTTCCGGTTGATAATGGTCTGGTTTTTTTCTAGATGCCCAAGAGGGTCCTGAATGAAAAAATAACATTTGCCCACACATAGACGGAGATCATCAACCAGAGCAAACATTAATCCAGTCAGTCTTTCATTGGCACCTGACCTTTTTTCATGCTAATCTGTGTTATAGGACCATACCACACTGGAGAGCCTGAGTGAAAAACCTGAGGCCACAGAAGACACCAGCAGCAGCAGTGACAAAGCAGAAAATAAAATCCCATCGGAGGCCATGCTGCATTTACTGCAAAGTGCTTTCAGCAGACAGAGGGATCAAAAGCAACTGCCAAAGAAGACTGCAAGTGAGAAGTTAAACATCCCATACGAACATTTCTATCAAGCCCTCAAAAAATTGAACAAGCCTTCCCAGTTGAGAGGCTCAGAAGAAAGTCTGTACAGTGACTACGTTGATCTTTTTTACAACGCCAAACCTTACAAGCATAGAGATGATAGACTGCTGCAAGCGCTGGTTGATATCATAAATGAAGGAAATTAACTATAGAGTACGGCACTGAGTTGGAAATATTCGTTCTCCCCACCTGTAGTTTTTTTTCCAAAGTCTGTGTACGCTCTAGTTGTGTGATTGCTGCTTTGATTGCTTCATATTTAATACAAATATCAAGGAAGGGAAAAAACGGGTGTGAGGGGATAAGGCAGGAAAATTACACTTTTTAGTATTATCTTTTTTCAAAGCCTTTCTTCAGAGTAGATTTGCCCCCTCAGGCATGAAATGCAATAGTACTCCCCTGAAAACCCTAATACTCTATTTTAAACAATTTTCACATTACTTATTCTTCCACACTCTTCACTTAAGCATGCAGTAGGATTCAAAACCTGAATTACCAAGCAGTTTTGAACCAAACTGCCAAAGCTATGGGGATATATTCTCATCCATGGATTTGTCATGAATATTGCAGTCTTTGTTATATTTGTCATTTATTCCAATTTAATACTCACAAACAGTAAGTACTGCTTCTGTCACAGGTGTTTTATTCCTTCTCCAAACAATGCTCCCTCACCCTTCTCTTCTCCTGTAAAGGAACATCTGGAAGGCTGGGGTTGGACTGGGGAATCAGTGAACACTGACGAAATCATTCACAATTTAGACTACAGACAGACACACACTAACACAAAAGAGCCACCAGCGAGGCATCCCAGACCACGGGATGGCATTGTCTCCACCTGGCTTGGAACTACCTGAGGTGCCTGAACTATGAGCCTGGTCTTTCTAGGCCGTATGTGTTTAATGAGGACAGAGCCTCCTATAGAGAGCACTTCAGAGCACTTGGCTTTCTTTCCACCGGTTGCGAATCACCTGATGGAGTACTGATCTATTTGTGTCAACTATACAAGCTTTGGGCTCCTACCTCCCACCTTTGGAGCCTCAGTTAGGTCTCTAAAGTAGTATAGCTGCCTTCTGAGATGCCTATATCTCCAAGTAGTCAGGCCAAGTGGAACAGAAAGGGTAGCTGTTGCAGATAAGTCCACCTAAAGACTGTAAAATTCCCAAAACATCAAGGAAGAAAAGGCAAAATTGTCCGAGATTTAAAAAAAAAAATACCCTGAGAAGGGTGGGCATGGAATGTGGAGTGGGAGGATGAGGATGAGGCAGAGGTGGCTGCCAGAAAGCAACCAGGGTGAGCAACTCCGTAACATTAGCAGTTTTCCACATATACCTCTTTAAAGAGAGCCAAAATGATATATTATTTTGCTTCTAATAATTAAAAAAAAAAAAAAGCCATGTTGGATGCTCAGAAAAGGTAGGGGATCTAGAACAAGGAAATGAAGATTCCCAGGGGATAGTTATCTCATTGAAGTGCTAAAGAAAATCCAAAAAAGCGCTGACTGCTTTTTACTTTTCTTCCTCTTGTCTACTATTGAAATGTGTTTTCCAGACTCTCTAGAAATACTTGATTAGATTCTCCTTCACTGTCTATTCCTTAAAATTATGCAAGTGTCTCTAAGACAGGAATTTTACATTTTGCTCATAATCCATCAGTTCAAATAAAATTTTTTCAAACTTCACACTAAATTCTGTAATTTAAAGGTAAATCTATTTACTGTAACTAATTAAGTCTTCTGTGGAAAAAAGGACTTCTCTAAAGAGAACCTTGAAAATTGTCTTACCAAATTTGAGATTTAAAAATCATCTTCGTGGTGGCTTTACACCTTTCTTGGGCTTAGTCTGCCTTTTTGCCAGTTGTAAGAATTCTTTAATAGTCTTCTAGTCAACAGCTGAAGGATAACATCACTATTGGATGTCTCTTGTACTGAATCATTCTCTCTCTACTAAGAAACTTGCTTAGGAAGAGAAGTCATTTAAAAAAAAAAAATCCCTGCAAGTGGTGCAGATCGGAAAGCTTTCCCTTTGCTGTCCTGTCCACGCAAAAGCTTTCTGGCAATGCATAACTAATGAACAAGCAAACCATGAAAATGTCTAATTGCTGCTATTACAGAATGAGAGCACTTACTTTCGATAATGTTTAATTTTCAGAATAGACTCATCTGGCGAGGTAAGGGCCACTTTTAGTCCTGTGCTAAGAGGCTGGTTCCCTCAGATAACAACTAATTTAGCCAGTCCTCATTCAGGTATGTTACAGTCAGGAAAGTACTAACAACACTCCATCAGGCCTTGAAAGAAATTTTCAGGTTAAAAGGGTGGGAAACAAAAGACCCTCCTTTGTTTTAAGATCAGTTCCAAACCCGCTGTAGCCAAAGTTTCAACAGACAAGTTTAAAATCTCTCTTTTGAATCTTTCCAACCCAGATCAGCTTGTACAGGAGTAAATTATTTTTATTGTTAGTCTTTCCTTGGTGCCTGTGTGGGTTTTGTGAAAAATGTAAAAGTTGAAAAAAAAAAAGTTTTCTCTCAGAATTTTAAATTATATTTTCGTTACAGGTATTTATAATATAGCAAAGATTTTATTGAACAGACAGAATTTTAAAAGGCATAATAAATTATATTGAAGAACCAGATTTTTTCTTGAGAAAGAGACAATTTCATCCAATAAAGGTATTTTTTAAAAGGCATGTTACAACAGCAACTGCAACATGTATGTGATGTGATGTTAAAATTTGTCTACTAGTAGCATAATACAATGTGTTAGCAGAGCTCAGTGTGTGGTCTTAACATTTGTGAAGAAAACAGTAAGATAAAGTCAAGCTACTGACTTAAAAGGAACGGGAAATTGAGTTTAGAATGAAAAATAATGTCTTGGGGAAATAACCAGGGGTGGGGTGGAAAAAAATGTGAAATGTATTGAAAATGAGGGCTTTCAAGGGATGCCTTCACCAGTAACACTCACTTGTTTCCTTCTGACAGCTGCAGCAAGTAAGATTTGCTGTGGACATCACCGACAGCAGCATTTTCTGTAATTCAGACAGTTAAAAAAATTCTGCCTATTTAATACGCAGATGTGTGTGTCAGAAGCACTAGAACGAAATAATGCAGCAGAAAGAGTCAGGGAATCAGGGTAAACACATGGGTCATCACTACCTTGCACCAAAACAATTGAAATACGTGTTGTTCCCTCCACCACTACTCACGTTTCAAGCCAGCAGAGAAACAAGCCCTTACACCCCTATACACCGGAAAGAGTGTAACCAACTACCTCTCAGTTACAAAATCTGCTTGTCAAATGCCCTAAGCATAATTAAAACACTTTTAATGTGCTTTCAATGGATTCATTGCCATAGCAGAAATACTTTTAGTAAATGTACATAGAAAATGGATTTCTGAAGCAGCATTAAAAAACCAGAAATCTAAATCTAAATAAGAGCGAACTACCTAGCTTCCACAATAAACAACGTTTTTCTCTCAAGTTGGCTGAGTTTTGAAACGCTGCATTTGAACTTTCTACCTTCATCTGCTTTGAGTTATCCAAGCAGAGTTTCTGGTCAGTCACATCTTGTAACTCCGAACTTGTTAATTTAGTTTTCAAATGAAGTGTCCTCTTTCTTACCTCTCCCTCTCCTCTTCACTCTGAAAACAAACATAAGCATTTTCAGTAAATAGAAGGGTATTTTAAGAGAGAAAAAGGGGGCTTTACATATAAAATGCTAGCTCTAGTATTTATTATTGCATTATCTTAGTGTCTGAGATTAAAAGAGGATGTGGTCTGTTTGTTAGAAGAGCACATGAGTTTCAAGGGCAGGGGAAACACCAGATCGTTGCTTTTTTTGTGTGTGCAGATCACACTGTGGAGGTGACAATCACGATTAACTCCTTGTGCATCAGAGCAACAGGAGGAACTGTAATGTCCCTGAGAGTCTCCTTCTGCAACATTAAGCCAGCCTCTGCTGCTGCAGTTTTCCAAACATTACAAACCTAAGGAAAGTTGGCATCTGAGTTAGTTCAGCTCTGAAAAGAATTATACATAAAAAATTACAGGGGAAAAAAAAAAGAGTTATTATACAACACAGAGTACCTTCACAGCTTAAACCCTTTCTGTTTGATCAAGCATTTCCTTTTGGATGTCCATTTTGAAAGCTCTAAGGAGCCATTCCATTCACAAAAGCATTTTAGAAAACTCTAGAAACATGTATTTTGCTTGGAATCAATTGGCTATCTAATATTTCTAATTGCAGACTGAAAAGGTTCAAACTCCAACCCCACTAGGCACTAATAAACATAAATTCTTTAAACATTTTTCTACTTAATTACACAAGTACACATTAAAAATATCACTTCTCCTACTGCAATTTGTGAAAATAATGTAACCAGAAAGAAGGAGAAATTTTGCTTGCAGCAATACAGTAAATGCCTACTGGAAAAAAATAGATCTAATACGTTCCAAGTTCCACTAAGATACCAGAGAAAAATAAACAGATAATATGTGAAAGTGGGTGGTTATCAGGAAAATATATCTTAATGGTTATATCATTTCAGCTGTTTGACTGCCTCCAATCAAATGTAGCTAAGCATGTATCTCTTTCTTTCTGATGTCATATTCTTTCCCTAAAACAAATGAATTGGTTGCTGCTGCATGTAGCATTTTGTTTGACTACGGCACATTATCAGCCAGTGTTTCAAACCATAAACATGCAGCATAGTGCAGTGCCATAGATTCTGATAAGGAAATGCACTTAGGAACAGGGGCGTGCAGCTCTGCGTGTGCTGCTGCATGAAGGGCTCATGTGAAACAGATCCATAAAGGCTGGACAAAGAGGAGAGCCATATGCCAGCCCCATTAGACACAGAGAATTAATCCCCCTCTTCAGAATAATGATAGTGGGAATGCAGAGCATCACGAACATCCAGGATATCAGAAGTTCAGTCCCACAGAGCTCAGCTACTTCCATTCTAACTCACTGTTCATGAGAGACGTACTAAAAACTGAGGATTTAGGAAGAATTCTCAGCTATGAGTTTCTCCTCTTTTACACTGTATTTCCTGTACCCCACTTCAGAGAGGTGCACCACCCTTGAATGAAACTTTTCTGAAAATACCAGTAGATACTAAAAATGCTGCTTCATCCGTGAGTTTCAGGCATCAGGCTGTCTGAATGCAGTTAAACACACACACATGTGTACATGACTCCATGTAAAGTCTCTTTGATAGTAGAATGTAGCAACTCTTAGCAGGAACAGCAAGAAGGAAGAAGCTGCAGCACTAATTTGCTAAAAGAGAGTTTAAAGCCAAATTTTAGCTTGGATTTTCCATTATAGTAGTATTGATAGTGCATTTTGTATTAGAGTGGAACAGAAGAGGAAGGGAGATCTGCTTGTTTGGTAATCTCTTTAGCAACAGGGGGTGAATAATTTGCCAAAGAATTCTGCGTTTCTGCAACTGCACTAATGCAAAAAATAACTCTATTCTTATAGTGCAAAAGATAGCCATAACTCTGTAGGGGGCTTTGAACAGTTTAGACAGTTAAATATTGCTGGCTTTGTAACGCAACAGGCAAGTGTGTATTAGGCTCTGCAAACGCTGGATCTTGGGTCTCTAGCAAAAACATTGCAGTCAAAATTCCTTAAAGACTTTGAGCATCAAATTTAAAGCTTTTTAGGAAGGGGCATTCATAATACCTTGAATATTTATTTATATTTACTTTAAAATTAATAGACATGTTCTCCTTTAGCGCATCTATAGGTTCCAGAGGTCATTCTGAGTCACAATACGGAGGAGACTGTCTGTCTCCAAGTTGAGCGGCAGCTCAATTGTGAATCACGCTCCTCGTTCAGGCACTGAATTTATGCGTCTAAAGTGAGGCAGTGTTAACGCTGCCCTCATCTCTTTCCCCCTCTCACTCTCAGGGTGGTGCTGAGCCATGCTGAGCCCACCTCTCCTAAAGTTGAGCTGAAGCTCTTGCCCGTGTGTTCAGACAGTGGAGCACTTCAGTACACTGATGGCTGCAGAAAATTTGCAGGGATTTCCCACTGCTGTCCAAGATTGTCCTCTGCAATTGGATTGTTCTCTTTCCTCAACCCCCCAGGCTTGAGAAGAATCAATTCAGAAAACAAAAGGCAATCTTTTCTTTAGCAAGTCGTTTAAGCACAGGCTACGTGCGATGTAAAACCATTAAACCTACGCTTAATCTTATTTACTTGCTTAAATCACTCTCCTGTCCTGTTTAAGTGCATATATGGGATCAAGTACCTCCCTGAGCACTCAGCTGAATCAGAAAGGATTGCTCCTGTACGGTACTTCTGCACAGAACAGGGGGATATGATGCTAAAGTTCTGCTCAGTTATTGCAAAGACCTCCTTCCAATCCTGTATTGAGTGTGTGAGTCATGCCTGGATTTCCATACATTCTGCCACAAAGTCTCATGAGCTGCTTACATTGCTGTGTACTGGGTTTCAGCCTGGCATGGTGAATCACCTTCCCTCCGGGAAATGTGTGCAAAACCTTCTTTATTAGGGAAACAACACTTGCAGAGCCCCTGACAAGCCTCATACATTTGGAGACCTTCCTTCCTCACATGATAACTTCATGTCCTTAATAAACACGTCAGATGTTCAGGTATTTCACACCTCTGTGACCTTACTCTTCTTGGGAAGCTCAGGGAATGCTCTTCATTTACAAGAAGCTAGACCATGTGTAGTGTATTATAACAATTAATTTACTTTCGTATTATGGGGCTGTACAGATGCATCAAGATCGACTAACAGCCAGAAGACAGATGCTTTGTTATGAATTTTGAGTAACTCTGCAGTGCTCACTCTGAATGCACTCACGCATGCGAGAAATGAAAACAGATGAAAATTACTTCAGCTGAGTGTGAAAGAGATGGCAGGTTGGAAACAGAGCCAGGCAAGAAGGAGTGCATTTCGTGCATTTTGTGCTTTTCCATTCTCTTTAGTCAAGCAGCTCTCAGTTACAGTAGCCTGGCTTCTAAGGACAAATTTTAGAGATCTTTCTGCTGCTTATGCTGATGAGTCAGATACGGTTTGTTTCGTGACAGAATTAATTGCTTTCTTGATCTCTCATGTCTCTCTTTCCTATTAGAACTCTAATTATAAAATCCAAAGCCCAGCATTTCCAGCTATTCGAGGTTCATCAGCTCTGCAGCTTGTGTTAACGAGCTCAGTTCTTTGAATTCACCCCTGTAATTTTACACTAGCTGAGAGCCTAAGTCATTATCCATTTTTAGGAACAGTCATCAACATGTACTTACCTTTAGACATGATCAGAGTTTACTCTTCTCAGAAAAGATGTCAATTTCCTCAGCTCAGCTTGTTGCACTGTTCAAAAACCCTACAGACACCTATCAGAAGCATGACCACCACACAGCATTCTTGCTGATAGAAGGGTCTGTCTTTACAGAAACTTTTAAAGGAAGCAGAGGGAAGGAGGGGCCCAACTTCCCTCACCTTTCTTTGGCATCTGAGAAGCTAAATCCCTTCAGATATATTTTAAAACCCCGCCTATATTGCACCTCCCTGGAACAAAATATCCATGCATGGATTTTCAACTGTGATCATGCACTAAACTTCTTGGATGTCAGCATCTTCTGTCAGCTCAAAGTCAAGGCTCAGCCTCCAAATATCTTGTGTTTGCATCTGCAGTGTGTGGAGTCACGCAATTAGTTTCTCTGTGTGTGGGAGTAAGAGGGGAAGAGGAAGAGATTTGATTTACTGCACTGAACGTAGCATTGCACCTGATGTCTAGATCACCCTGCCCCATCATCTCCTCCTTTCTTGAGTCACAAGTGGAGCTCATCAGCTCAGGCACTTTGTTTTCATCAGGCAGTACTGCCATCCCTCAGTAGTAACCAAATTATGAAAAAGAGTTAACAGCCTCATGGGATTTAGGCATTTAAAAACAACAAGGATTTTGCTTCGTGGAGGCATGTCCTTTGCTCTCGACCTTCTTTGCCTTCACCCTCAGTGAAGTGCATTTTTGGTGGAGTGAAATTTATGACAAAACACAATATCTCATGTATTTAATTCTCATTGCCATCACTTGGATCTACACAGTGTCTGGAAGATTTGCAGGTACTATAACGTGGGAATATA
Organism: Rhagologus leucostigma; assembly: GCA_013397725.1. Classification (NCBI taxonomy): domain Eukaryota; kingdom Metazoa; phylum Chordata; class Aves; order Passeriformes; genus Rhagologus; species Rhagologus leucostigma. The sequence continues at coordinate 4,466 of VZTD01005358.1, read as the reverse complement.
TTGGTTCTCTTGTAGGTACCAAAGGGGACTCCAGACAGTAGCTAACCTGAAAAAAAAATATATCCTCAGGACCAGAAAGCTGTAAATCAGCCAAGAGCTGTTAGATTTGAAACAGAACTACCCAGCCTGAAGGTAGTGGTCACTGTCCTATAGAATTACCAATATTATACACAAACAAGCATGGATATATCTCTATATAAGTCAGTGGAAACCTTACAAAGGTAAGTAACACTAACCGCTCTCCTGAGTAGCAGTAATTTTCCTTCAGTGACAATGCTTCACACTTTTTTGTAGACCGCAAATGGAGACCAGAGTGCCAGAGCCCTCCTGTTCCAGCAGCTGTCGTGGTTTTTCATTTTTTCCAGCCCGCAGGTGGCCAGGAGAAAGATCATAGAATCACGGAGTCATGCTGAGTTGGAAGGTGCCCATCAGGATCATTGAGTCCAAGCTCTGGTCCTGTGCAGGACACCCTAAGAGTCCCACCATGTGCGTGAGCATTGTCCAAATGCTTCCTGAACTCTGTCAGTTTTGGTGCCATGACCACCACCCTGGGGAACCTGTTCCAGGGCCCAACCACCCTCCACGGAAAAACCTTTCCTGATACCAAACCTAAACATCCCCCAGCTCAACTTCAGGCCGTTTCCTGGAGTCCTGTCACTGATCTCAGACAGTGACCAGATTGGTACCCTCCGCTGCCCTTTGTGAGGATGTTGAAGCCCCAGTGAGGTCTCCCCTCAGTCTCCTCTTCTCCAGCTGTACAGACCAAGTGCCCTCAGCTGCTCCTCATAGAGCTTCACCTCCAGGCCCTTCAACATCCCCACAGCATCCTTTGGATGGTCTCTGACAGTTTAATATAATTTTTATATTGTGATGCCTACAACTGCGCACAGTATTCCAGGTGAGGCCACCCCAGCCCAGGGCAGAGCAGGACAATCCCTCCCTGGCCCCGCCGGCCATGCTGGGCCTGGTGCCCCCAGGACGGGGATGTTCCTCCTGGCTCCAGGGCACTGCTGGCTCATGTCCAACTGGCCATCAACCAGGACTTCCAGGACCATCCTAGAGGCAGAATCCGACACTTTCCCATGTTGAACTTCACACAGTTGGTGATTGCCCAGCCCTTCAATTTGCCAAGGTCTCTCTGCAGGGCCTCTTTGCTTCTGAGGCAGCCAACAGCTGCTCCTGGCTTAATGCTGTTGTCAAACTTACTTAGTATTCCTTCCAGTTCTGCATTCAAATAACTTATGAAGATGTTGAAGAGAACCTGCCCTAAGATGGAACCCTGCAAAACCACACTAGTGACAGGTCACCAGTCTGATGTCACCAGATTCTCTATAACTCTTTCTTCCCAAACTGTGAGCCAGCTGCTCACCCTTCACATGATGTGTTTATCCAGCTGTGGGCTGGACATTTTGTCCAGAAGGATGCTGGGAGAGACAGTATGGAAAGCTTAGCTGAAGTCCAAAAAGATTACATCAGCTGGCTTTCCTTGATCAACCAGGTGGATTATCTTCTTGTAAAAGGAAATCAGGTTTGATAAGCAGGACTTTCCCCTCACAAAGCCATGCTGGCTGTGACTGATGACTGTGTTGTCCTTCAGGTGTTTTTCAATACCTCCCAGACAATCTTTTCCATGATTTTACCAGTCAGTGAAACGAGACTGACATGCGTGTTGTTTCTGGGGTTCTCCTTCTTGCCCTTCCTGAAAATCAGAACAATGTTCATTGGCTTCCAGTCAGCTGGGACCTCTCCAGTTCCCAACTGCTCAAAAGTCATTGAGAGAGGCTTTGCAATGATATCTGAGAATTCTCAGACAAATCCCATCAGGCTCCACAGATCTGTAGGGATCCAGCTGGAGCAGCAGATCCCACAAAAGTGTCAGCTGGGAGTTAATTCTTCTTGCAGCTGTGGTCTTCCAACTCGGAGCACTGAGAATCCCATGGTCCATCATCCGTGTTGAAGACAGAGGCAAAGAATGTGTTAAACACCTCTGCCTTGTCCGTGTCCCTGTTTGTGAGGTGGCCATCCTCATCCTTGAATGGGGCAATGTTACTTCTAAATTGTCTTTTGTCATTATAATATCTGAAAAAACTCTTCTTAGATGAGCATTAGCACTTCAGCTAACCAGAAAAATAACACAGGTGGGGCAGGATCACCTTTTGTTTGCCCTGGAGAGGGGAAGGCTGAGTCATCTTCCAATACATCTCATGTTTAACAGCTTGTTGTGCCATCTGTGTGACTGCTGTTCAAAAACCTTCCGATCCGGCGTAATGTTTGGCACACTGTGAGTACTGCTGCTGACAAATAGGGTTGCCCAGAAGCCCTTCAGCCAGATTAAAATGTTATTTATGATTTTTTTAGCTTCAGGTAATACATGAATTCCCAGCACTGCTTTTCTCTACTTGATAAAACTCTGGCTTTATCTTGATAAACACTCTCTGAACAAGATGAAGCTGGCTGCAGGAGACAGCTGGCAGACAGGATTTGTGTGACAACCCCTGCACTGAGCAGACCAGAGCTGGAGCAGAATGAAGCAAGAAGAAGAGAGAAAAGTGTGCAAGAGACCTGCATGGATGAACAAGGAACTCCTGTCATTGTGCAAGAGTAAGCAGCAAATACACAGGACGTGGAAGCAGACCACCTGGAATGAATATCAAGAGGTTGTCAGACTAAGTAGGAATGAGACAAGGAAGGCCAAGGCTCACCTAGAATTAAATCTGGCCAAGGATGCCAGGAACACTCTGAAATTCAATAAGGGCAAATGCAGGGTCCTGCCCCTGGGCAGGAATAACCCCAGGCACCAGCACAGGCCTGGGTGATCTGCTGGAACACAGCTCTGCAGAGAAGGACCTGGAGCTCCTGGGGGACAAACAGCTGTCCCCGAGCCAGCAGAGTGTCCTGGGGACAAGGAGGCCAGTGGGATCCTGGAGTGCACTCGGAAGGGCATTGCCAGCAGGTCAGGGAGGGATCCTGCCCCTCTGCCCAGTCCTGGGAGGCACCTCCGGAGCGCTGTGTCCAGCTCTGGGCTCCTCAGCACAGGAGGGACACGGAGCTCCTGGAGTGGGTCCAGCAAAGACTGTGGAGGTGAGGAAGGGCCTGGAGCACCTCCCTGCCCAGGAAAGGCTGAGGGA